>CM053792.1:585562408-585967408 GCA_028749045.1 Cupressus sempervirens
CAACCACTCTCTTTTCAAACTCCCCACTAACAAGCCTCTAAACTCCTACTTTACCTCTCAAAATTAATAAGAGAAACCACATTTACTCCACCTAAATCTCCTTTCATGAGTGAAAGTCCAACTAAGTGAAGATAAGACTGAGACTTGGATATGAATTTTTTAATTTTTGCAACACTTGGTAAATGAGATTTTTTAAGAGTCATAAAAGTGATTTAAGCATAAGTAGAGTCAAACTTAAGGCTCTAGCATAGAGTACAAACATGTAGGTAAATTTTGAAACCTAAAATAAAAAAATGGGAGTCTATTCCTAAGGAAATACAAACTGGAGAAATTCCTAGCAATCAGGATAAGGCTAATGAGAGAGGGGTGCAATATGCGGATGGAAGCAAGGTGATGGAAATAGAAGAAAGTCTTTCCTTTATACCACAAGTAAATGAGGAAATAGGAAGGATACAAAACTAGATGGATATTGATCTAAATAAGGACGAGGATTTTGGAAATGATGAAGAGTAAGGAGAAATCCAAGAGGAAGAGAAAGTAAATTTAGATGATATTCTGAATGACTATGTGGAGGACCGCCTTGATGGAGGAAAACCTCCCTTTTTTGGAACCTCTATTTTAGGAGTCAGTCTTGACTATTTATGTCCCTAGTTCTCCAATTTTACCTAGGAAATAGAAAGATGGTAAAGAAGAATCTAAATACAAAATTGGACAAAAGAAGAAGGCTGAAAATAAAGCTTCCCCAATAGTCTCATCTTCAAGAATTGTGACCAGAAGAAGTAAACTAGAGATAGTGTCACCAAAAGTAAAGCCTGATGTTGGATCTCTAGGAAAAATGGGTAGAAAGACTATTAGAAATAAGAGAGAAATATAAAGTATGTAGAATATAGAAGAAAAGCAAGCTACTATTCTGGATTTTACGGCTAAAACATAATGAAGATCATATTATGGAATGCAAGGAGGATGAATAGCATCCACAAATTAGATGTAGTTAGGAATTTTGTTCATGATCACAACCTGGATATCATGGTGATCCAAGGAACAAAAAATGAAGGAAGGAAAAGTAGAAAGTTTAAAATATTTCAATAACTATGGTCTTTTGGCTAGTAATTCTGAAGGGGCCTCAAGAAGCACTCTGATCATGTGAAAAAAATGGTATTTTTTGGAGCCTTGATGGATGCAAGAAAGAACTCTATTATAGTGAAGATCCATCATTTAACTCTAGGAATCTACTGGTATATGGTAAATATTGTTGATTTTAGATTGGTTTTGATAGGTAAGTGTCAACACACTTAAGCTATTTACTTAGTTCATGCCGAACTAGAAGTACATGTTGAGCACAACATGTATATATTAGACCATGCCAAGTCATAGTGAGTGCTGAGCCACTCATGTGCCGAGTCACTCAAGTGTTAAGTAGATAGCATATGCTAAGTGACACAGGAGCTAAGTAAATAATTGATGCTAAGCAATACAGGTGTTGAGTCACAATAGAGAGATTAGCGTATGCTAAGCATTAGAGACATTAGATGCCGAGTAAGAAAATTTTAACATATTTGTTTATAAAGGCACAAACAACAATGTAATCCATTTTCAAGCCAACTTAAGATTGAATTTTGATATTTTGGAGATAAGGACGAATCTCTAGTTGGATTCCCTATGCAATTAAATGTAGCCAATTAGAAAATGGGAAGGATTAAGTGGAAAAATGGATGAATCTCAATAGTAGATTCATACCTAACCCTAAGTCACTAAGTCTTCTTAAGGAGGACAAACCCTAAAATCTCTAGCAAGTGTGTAAGGAATTGAAGGAGTAAAGAAAAAAGTTTGCATGCACAAACAAAGCATTCATGGTGGCCTAGAAGTTATGAAGTGAAACTACATTGCAGAATCAGTTAGAGCAAAAAAGAGGATGGAGAAAAGGATACAACAAAGAGACATCTGATCAAGAAGGATCAAGAAGACATTATTTTAGAGGTGATCTATTATCAAGCAAGCAAGTTCTAACCATAGGATCAAAGCTGAGACATTCCAATGGTTATTTTAGTCAAAATCTCTTACTAGATTAGTCCTAATAGGCTGTATGAAATCCTTTAACAGGGTGCTTACTTAGTTGAAAGTTAAAGTCCTTTAGCAAGGTACACTTCTAATAGGGTGTTGAAATCCTCTAACAAGGTGAGACCTAATAGTCTTTGTAAGCCTTTACCAAAGCATACCTTTCATAGGGTAGATCATGTTTCATGGTCAAAACATTGTAACCTTCATTGGATACACTTTATTAGTGCAGTAGTGAAGATTTGTGGGTTTCATCCCCACCCAAGTTTTACCTTCTCATTAGAGGGTTTACATAATTTAGATGTATATGCTTTACTTTTTATTTTAGTTTACTCTTTGAATGTATGAGATGGATGTATGGTGAAAGTTTTTTTGGGTCCAAGTTTAAACTACTAATTCACCCCCCCACCCTAGAAGTTTACCTTTCCTATTCTAATTATAATAATTGGTATCGAAGATAGGTTCTCTAAAAGAGAAGCTTTGTAGCTTTGAGGAAAGATCTTGAAATGGAAGTCTACAAGTTGGGAATGACTATTGAGAATCAGGGAATTGAAATACAACTCATTCTACATCAACTAGATGAAACAAGAGAAGAACTAAAGAAATCCTTGAAGATAAGGAAGAAAATTGCTATTGTGGAGAATGACACACAATATAGAGAGATAGACACTACTAAGCTATTTGTAGATGAAGACTCCAATAAATTTGATGCAGTAGTTGCAGATCTAATGGAAAAGTATACAACCCAAGTTGAGGAAATCAAAAATATCAGGTTAAAGCAAGAATCACAAGCTATACTACTATGCAAATTGAACAAAAGGAGAAAGCCATAGAAGAAAAATCCATGATTGAAGAGGAAAAAAAAAATTGCCCAACAAACTAGAAGAGAAGTCAATAGAGATAACCAAGATTTCCAAAATGTAATTGGATACTCTAAGTCAAATGATGAATGCCAACTATGAATTGAATGTCAAGGACATTAAGATAACTACATTGAAGTTGCATAATGAATAATTATAGAGTGACTTAAAGAGAGAAAAGGAATTTTTTGAAAGTTTAACCAAGCCAAATGAAGCCATCAAATACTTTGAGAAATTGTTAAGATCCTCTAGATCCAATAATGATACATCTGGACTGGGATACACAAGCACTGAAGAAGGAGAATCATCAAAAAGTGCAAAAGAAAGAAATAACAAAGGTAAGAACTCCAAACCTACTTGTCATAATTGTGGTAATAAAGGACATATTGCTAATGTGTGAAAGAGAAAGACTATAAATTAGAATATCATGCCTAAGAGCATGGTTCACTACCATAAGTGCAACAAGCAAGGTCATCAGGCACATGAATGCAAAACCAAGACCATGCATACACAAAAATTTGAAGGATATTGTTACAGCTATCATAAGTATGGATATAGAGCTTTTGAATGCAAATCCAAATCCATGTGGTCATCAAATAGGAAAACAAAGGTAAGGAACAATGGCAACTCTTATAACTAGGATTATAATACAAGATATAGCTATCATTATTGTCAAGAATATGGACATGTTCCTAATAATTTTATTAGGACACACTTCAGTGGTAACTATAAAAGGTAGTTAAGTCAAACCACATGTTTTAGCTATTTAAAGATTGGTCACATTAGTAAATATTGTCCAACTAGATCAAAGAAACCAATTTGTGAATTTGATAAAGGTAAAGGCAAGATAGATGTTGAAAACATCAAGGATGAGATGAATAAAACATGGAAAAATAACGTTGATTGCAGTACATCAAATAGAGAAGGGATCACTTCACCCAATGGGTCAAGTGATCACACTTCATCAAACTAGGCAATCAAGAGATGTGTGGGACTAATATTTAAAGGCTATATCATACATTAGTTCCAAAGGAATCTAGTACTAAAAGGATTACTTTAGCATGAATAAAGGTGCAAGATGTTATTAGAAATCCAAGATAAATCTTTAAGTTTTTCATGTTGTTGCTGAGCATGGAATATTTCCTATGTTTTGAGTGAAATGCTAGAAGATGATGAGCTAACTATCTAGCTAGTTGATGCTAAGCTCTTAGTGGTTGCTAAGTGATTTAAATGTCAATGAATGTTGAGTGAGCCTGAAATTGGTTGATGTCGAGCTTACAACTATGTAAGCACTCAACATTCATTACAAGGTTTTCAAAGGGCATTTGATCAATTTTATCTATAAATCCATTCCAAGTAGTTGCAAAAGATTTGAGAAATGATTCTACACTAGTTCATCAGATTTCATAAGGTATTTATGAAGAGCTAAGCTATGCAATTTAAGTTTCTTAAAAACTAGTTTCACATTATGGCATCTAGTTCAAAGAATGTAGAGGGAAAGGAAGTTTTGAATGTTTAGCTAGTTAGTAATGAGGTCAAGCAACCTATTCTCAAAGCTATTCTTGATACTGCTTATAAGCAAGACCCTTTTGGTGCATTGTCGATGATTCCACCGAATGTGATAATTGGTAAAGATGTAATAGAATGCTACAACTATAAGATAGGAAGCATTGGTGATATGGAGATTAGGGAAGAATACAATAAATTTTGTGATAATAGTGTTTTGAAGGAAGAGATCAAAATTATAAAGAGGAAGGGATTGACATGAGCCCTAGATTTTTTGAATGTTTTCAAGATAGAGTGGATAAGGATAATGCTTAGCTGAATTCATGATGGTTCATTATGGCTATAAAATGGACCTATCAAAATAACTAAGAGAATAATCCATAGGGTTACTAGTTACCCAACCCTAGATTGACCTAAGACACTAAGAAGTGATTCGAAGGAAGTGATTGAGAAGAATACTGAAGCTGTCTGGAACAAGAGAGGCATGACAATTGACATAATTATTGATACTATGATAGAATTTTTGTAAGGGTGATTTGACACAAGTTTTACCAATCTAGTAGATTAAATAGTGTGCCCTACATAACAGTGGATGTAGGATACAAAATTGTAAAGAAAGATAACACATATGATCTAGCAGAGCTAAAATTGCAACAATTGATGGAGAACTTTGGAGCAATTAGAAAGCTAAAGAGTACACAATGTAAATTTGGTTCTATATTTATTTGTATATATTTTTAATGTGCAAAACACATTCCCTCATTTGGCACTATCGGATAAAAAAACCAACAGATCAGTAGCAATACAGATTGGTGAATACATTGAGCAATTAAGAGAGAATTTTGAATCTTTAAGGACAAGTTATTTTGAAGACTTCAAGAAGTCAATAAAGGAAAGATTGAGAATACTAGTATTCTTAGTTGAGAAACACTATTATGATGTATGTTTTCTTAGGGATGTTGATTATATATTTGTACAAGATGCTACACCAAGGGTGAGGTGGTTGAGACCCTTAGGTGATGAAATAAACATGGATGAGGCCTCTATAGCTATAACAACTTTACTAGTAGAAGAGGTAGATAAAAATCTAAAGGCTAAGTTTCGAGAGGGTGCTAAGGAGGAATAAGAAGAAGAAGAAGAGGATGAAGAGGGAGAAGAAACCCAAGGAAAAGAACCACTAGCATTAACTTAGGGTATGGGAGAAGACTAAGAAGAGGAGGAGGCTAAAGGTATCGAGGGAGAAGAAGCCGAGGAAGCACCTACTCTTGCCAAGCCAAAGAAGAGGAAGGCTAAGGCTCAACTAGTGACTAAACCTAAGAAGGTAGCTAAACTGAGTCAGCCCAAGCCTATTGCACCTAATACAAGAGCTAGTGTGTAAAGAATTGAAGGAGTGAAGAGAAGAGTTTTCATGCACAAATAGAGCATTCATGGTGGCTTAAAAGTTATGAAGTGAAACTACATTGCAAAATTAGTTAGAGCAGAACATAGGATAGAGAAAAGGATACAACAAAAAGACATCTAATTAAGAAGGATAAAAAAGACATTAGTTTAGAGGTGATCTATTATAAGGCAAGCAAGTGCTAACCTCAAGATCAAATATGAGACATTCTAACAAGTGATTTTAGTCAAAATCTCTTAAAAGATAAGTCCTAATATGATATATGAAATCCTTTAATAGGGTGCTTACTTAGTTGTAAGTTAAAGTCCTTTAGCAAGACACACTTCTAACAGGGTGTTGAAATCCTCTAACAAGGTGAGACCTAATAGTATTTGTAAGCCTCTAACATGGTAGACCTTTCACAGGGTAGATCATGTTTCGTGGTCAAAAAATTGTAACCTTCATTGGATACACTTTATTACTACAGTAGTGAAGATTTGTGGGTGTCATCGCCACCCCAATTTTACCTTCTCACTAGAGGGTTTCTAGGTAATCATATTTGGTGTCATATGTGTGTAATTTCTTATGTGTTTATATGATTTACATGTATATTCTTTACATGTTATTTTAGTTTACCATTGAATGTATGAGATGGATGTGTGGTGAAAGTTTTTATGGGTCCAAGTTTAAACTAGTGATTCACCCCCGCCCCTCCCACCCTCTCATAATTTTACCTTTCCTATTGTAATTCCAAAAATATATATATGCTCCTAATAATAAAAGTGCAAGGAAATTTTTTGGGAACTCTTTATGTAAGCTTAAAAGTTAGGTTTATAGTGGGATGAACTATGCTAGGGGACTTTAACATTCCTCTCTATGAACATGAGAAAAAAGGAGGTAATCCAAGATAGCTAGAAGAAAGATTGGATCTAAAGGATTTTATTAACAGAGAGGGGTTAATGGATATGGAACTCTAAGGAATAGATTTCACCTAGAGAATTAAAAGAATTGGAGATAGTTTTATTCAAGCCGGCTTGGATAGGGTCCTGATATCCCTAGATTGAACCCAAGATTTTGATTGTACCCTTTCTTTTATCCATAAGGTAGCTTCTGTCCACTTTCCAAAACTATTTGAAGATGATCCTCTTCAAGTAAGGAAGAATTTTACTTTCAGGTTTGTGAAAATTTGGATGCAACATCCTAATTTTATTACTATTTTTGAAGATTCATGGAATATCAATATTGATGGCATGAACCTTTTTTGTGTAGCTAAAAAACTTAAGAATGTGAAAAAGGGTTAAAGAGTGGAACAAGTTCTCTTTTGGATATATCTTTGAATGTAAATATAATTTAAAAATGGAATTAAAGGACATTCAAGGCATAATTTAGTCTGATGGTTATTCAGAGGAGTTGTTAAAGGACAAGAATGAGAAGTTGGTTAATTACCATGATCTTGTATCAAGAGAAGAAACCTTTTGGAGGTAGAGATCTAGATTAGTTTAGCTCAAGGAAGGTGATTGAAATGCTAAATTTTTTCATCTAACTACAATGAAGCATAAGGCTAAGAATCAAATTTCTAGCCTAATTAAGGGAAGGGATAAAATTACTAATGAAAATGAAATCATAAGAGAGATGATTTCTTTCTTCTCCTCTCTTCTTTTTGTTGATTCAAATGTTGATGATGATATACATAAGGATCTTCTTGAAACTATTCCTCAAATTATTACTAATGAGCAAAACAAAATGATGATGGCTATTCCTTCTAGGTATGAAATATATAAGGCTATATGTTTCTTTGAATGAGATAAATCCCTTGGTTTGGAAGACTTTCCCATGTTTTTCTTCTAGAAGCTCTGGGAAATTGTTGGTAAATATGTTTGTGATGTAGTGAAAGAATTCTTTGGGGCTAGAAGAATGCTAAAGGAAATCAACTATACTTTTCTCTATCTTATTCCAAAGAAGTTGGGTGCTAAATCTCTGGAACATAAGCCTATGTAATTCAATCTACAAAATTATTTCAAAAGTTCTTACTCAACATATTCTGATTATCCTTCCAAACTTGATCTTTGATCAACAAAATGGCTTCATTCTGGGAAGGAAAATAATGAATTCTATTATTTTTGTTCATGAAAAAATACATTCTTTATCTCTCTCTAACTCTCAAGTTTTTGTGATGAAGGTAGTTATAGAAAAAGCTTATGATAAAGTTGACTAGAATTTCCTTCAAAAGGTAACACATGCCTTTGGTTTTAGTAAGAAAAACCTAAAGATTATTATGCAACTTGTTACTACTTACTCCTTAGTTGTCTTAGTCAATAAGAGTGTAATATGATTTTTAAAACTGTCCAAGGGGTTGAGGCAAGGTGGTCCTATTTGTCATATCTCTTCGCAATTATGGTCGATTGTCTTGGTAGGTATATTGGTAGGATTATCTTGAAAGAGGAAATTCAAGGTGTAAGACATACTTTCAGACCTCTCTCATGTTCTCGTGAACAATTGTGGATGATACTATTTTATGGAAAAGGCATATGTTAGGGAGGCTAGGAGTCTTAAAAGGGTTCTTAACTTATATTATGCAATCACAGGGCAATTAGTCAATTGGGATAAGATTTCTCTATTCTTTATTAACACCCTAATTCTTATGCAAAGGAAAATTGCTAATATATTGGGATGTTCTATAGCTACCTTTCCAAGTACTTACCTCAATCTCCCTTTGGGGTATAATCCTTCAGACTCCTTTTGGGAGGATCTTGTGGAGAAATTCAATAAGAAATTAGTTAGGTGAAAAGGAAACATGCTGAGTCAAGTTGGTAAAGTGACTCTTCTAAAGGCCTATCTTCAAAGTCTCCCTACATATGCTCTTAGTCTCTTCAAAATTCCATAAAAATTTGTAGATTCTATTGATAAAATAAAAAGGAACTTTTTATGGTCTAGCATTGAAGAAAGAAAGAGGATCACACCGATTACTTGAGAAAAGGTATATAAACCTAAGATTGAAGGTGGTTTGGATATCCAATTTATAAGAAGTATGAATAAATATCTCATGGCCAAAAAATGATTGAGAGTGTACCAAGATGATAAGGAATGGAGTTCTATTTGGAAGTATAAGTATCTTTGTAATGTTCCATCTTTGTTAGATTTTCTGTCTTACCCATATATTTCCAATTCTTCTGCTATTTGGGGTGCGGTGCAGGGAACTAAAGACATTATAAATAAAGGATGTATGTGGAAAGTTTGGGATGTAAGAAAGGTTAGGTTTTGGGAAGATGTGTGGCTAGGTTCTACAAGCCATAAAGAATAATCCATTGGTGCACTTAATACCATTAGAATGGCATTGGAAACTAGTTATTGGAAATTATGGCTAGAAGGGGATTCCTTAAATACTATTAATATGTTCAATAATAGAAATATGGTGATGTGGAAAATTGAAGGGAGTATTTTGGAAATTAAAAATCTTTTCAATAAGTTTGATAATGTTATAATATCACATAATTAGCGAGAGGGCAACAAAGTGGTTGATTGGATTGCCTTTAAAGCAGTGAGTGTGAATAGTAAGATGACGTGGGTTGAAAACTTTAGCAAGGAACAAGAGTTAAAGGAGATCATTAATTATAACATGAATAATATAGTTGAAGGATTTAGATTATTTGAGAGTTTGAGGATTAATATGGCAAGTGGTGGCATTAATCAAGGGTATTATCATTTTTCAAGGCAATACCTCTTCATTATTTTGAATAGGAAAAGGAACATATTATGGGTGAAAATTCTCTTTGATTTAAAATGAAATTATTCTTTTATGATTGTTTCTATTTGTTATAGAGTTATCAAAGCTGGGTGTATCATGGGTGGTGAGCCAAGGGAGTAGGAGCCATCTAACTATAAAGAATATGAGGAAAAATGTACGGTGTGGGAAATTCTTCAAAAGGGTAAGGTGACTATGTATATTAAGAAGTTACATGGTTCAAACCACATATTATTGACTATTTTTTCAAGAATTGGTCTATGAAGAGGGTTTCTCATCATAGGGTTACTGTGGCCCTGATAGAGGATTTCATTGCTAATATTACTGGTCTTCCCATGGAGGGTATGAAGTTCAAGAAGGAAACTAGTATATATAATTTGACCTTCAAAAATTTTCCCAAAAATGAAGAGGAGGAAAAGAAACTGGTGAAGGAAGGGGATTTCTATGTGCTGGATCAGATTAAGGAAAACTAGCAAGATGTTTTAACTTGTGTTCATGAATACTTTATTTTGAATGGTAGCTTGAAAAGGGTTCATAAATTTCATTTTGTTTTTCTAAAAAATTTTTGGTACAAGGATAGGTTATCTTTTCCCTTTTATTTGAAGTATTTTCTTCTTAATAGCCTCCATTCCCATAGAAAGAAAGATAGTAGGAATGTTCTTCATGAAGGTCTTATTTTTTTAATTGAAGATAATTGTAGAAAGAATGTAATGAAACTTTTTCCTATTGTGGAGAAGAAGATTAAATCTTTTGGGAAAGAGCCTCTAGGTAAAATGAGTGCCAAAAAAACAAAAAGCCATAATGTGAAAATTGAGGAGGTTCGTAGTGATAATGAGAAGGGTAATAAGAAGGATACTAAGGCTGAAAATATTCCAAAGGTTAACAAGGATGCAAATGATTTTGGGAGCAATGAAGAAAAGGAGGGTGAGATAGAGACTAGTGATCTTATCTCCAACTTTGATGTGTATTCTTGTACTTGGGGAGCTTCTTTGGCTAAATATGATGGGGAAAGTAGTAATAATGGGTTTGTAAAAATGGTGATCAAGACACATTTTGATCCATCGGGCCCTAATGAGAATAAAGGTATCACAACTCAAGGTGAAGGGCCTACCTAGATAGAGACTCAAGAGGTAAAGATATTAGATGATTTAGATAAGAAAAATCATGTTGATAAAATTTCCCTTGTTTTTAACAAAATTTAAATAAGGAAAACTAGGAGAAAACGATTGGTCGAGGGGTTTAAACAAGGAAAATCAATTAAAGCTCAATGAGACCTATGATGCTACCTACAATCCTGAGAATTTGTTTGAAGATGAGGCCAAAAAAGATGGGAATAAAAAGGGGAAGATTAATTTCCTCCACAAGGCTAAATTAAAAATTAATTCTTCTCTCCAAGTTGATTCTTGGCTCTACAATGAGATTATTATTCTCAAGAAAAAGATGGGGGAGCTTCAAAATAACCTAGATGATGAGAGGGAGAAAATAATTCATCTAGAGAATTAGGTCGATAATAGCCCTAAGAAGTTGAAGGCCTATGAAATGGACTTGTGTCAATTGGTTAAGGATAGTGGTCAAAGGATGGATATGGTTACCTCAAGTTTATGTGCAGCTACTGTGAGCATCAGTATAAAAAGAAATGAGGAAATCATTTCCCCTATTACAGTTTAGCTAGTTGGTGGCCCTAGTAAGAGAACTAGAAAAAGTACAAAGAAAGTTACAAAAGATTCTCCTAGTTCTATGGTGGAGGACACCCTTCAAGGGACTATGGATGCTGGTAATGAGATGACTAAGGTGATCAAAGAGATAGCTTAATTGTTGGATCTAGCTACTAGATTGGTTGTTGGTCCTCATTTTATGTATTTGTTTCCTTTTTCCATCATTTTTTTTTGATATTATGTTAGGCTCCTAGTCCTTGTAAAACCTAGTTTTGAACTTTTCCCAATTAGTTTGTAGGTTCCAGGTCGTTGTAAAACCTAGTTTTTTTTTGCTATTTTGACTCTTTGGGTTTTGGGTCCTTGTAAAACCTAGGGAACTTTTAATGTTTCATCCTTTTATTGATGTAAGGGGTTTTGGGTCCCCTCAAAACCCATTTTTACCATAATTTAAAATATGTAAGTAAGTTTATTTAACAAAAAGAACACTTTAGGACCCTTAAAAATTCCTCTATAGTCACCCTAAACTTAAATTTCTAATTTCATCTAATTGAATCCTTAACATGGCAACACTATGCAACATGATTAAGCTTAGGCATTTCTAATTGGTTTATAATAAGGGTAGGTGTCTTTTTCCAATATTTCAATTTGATTTGCCACTAGACACATAACATCAAAAGTGTCAAGTGACACTATAAAATATAACTTACATTATGAGTGACAAATAAATTTCCACAAAATGAATCTAATCTAAAACACTCATTCACATTATGTTGACAAAGTAAAATACTAAACAAGGATGTTAAGATCTCTTCATTAGATCTAACCTTGGCATTCTTAGTCGACACAAATGTTTAGCCTTGGTTCTCTCCAAATTTACCATGGTTATTATCCTGCACACTCAAACTGCATATGAGGAGTTATATATATATATATATGTATATATATAATGAAAATTCATATTTGAATTGCAATAGAAACCATTTCTCAATTCCAATTTTGAAATAACATTTTCTATGTATGTGCATCATTGAACCAAAAATGAATAATCCATCTAACATATGCATTAAAACATTATTTCATGTCCATTAATAGAATAAGAAAATAGTTGCATAAATATAAATAATCATCAATCATCATAAATAAGTCCTAATAATCATAATTAAGCATCACAAGGTAATCATTACATGATATTTAATAGTCTAAATAATTGTCCAAATAATTATAGAATTTAATAAGGTATAAAAATGCAAAATACAAATAAACAACTATTCTATAATGGGTGACGGTGAGGCCTCACACCACTATCCCCCACACCCGCACCCACACACATTAGACAACATCTACCTAGTGCTCTAATTTTCCCTATGAAACCATCTTGACAATTAAATATAGAGAACTCAAAAGCTATATCTCTATAAGAAAATGAAGGTCTATTAATCCATTTTAGCACTTCTAGGAACTTACATAGGACCCCTTCATGAGCCTTTTTTCCTTGTTTCCTCTCCTAGATGACCCTTGCTTACCCCTTTCCTATTATTTTTGCATCTTGAACACAAATATAACCCTTTCACACCCATTTTGTATTCCCCTTTCTGACCCCAATTGTTGTACTTTTTGAGATGTAGTTGGCCTCATTTTCTCTCTACACTGCCATTTTGATGGGGCATCTCTCTCTCTCTCTCTCTCTCTCTCTCTCTCTCTCTCTCTCTCTCTCTCTCTCTCTCTCTCTCTCTCTCTCTCCTCTCTTTGGGACTAGGGAAACTTTGTTTCTTTAAAAAAATCTTCTTTACATCATCTATCTTTAAAAGTATCTTTAAAATACCATTATCTCAACACTATCTTAAAGAGGAGTAGAATGTAAACACCTAAGTTTGACCACACAACAAGGAATCATATTTAGTCATCTTCTACGGAATTTTTATTAAATAATTCATATTTAGTTAATTTATGTTATCCCCTAATTATTTAATTAAATTAATTGAGTATAATCCAATTAATAATCAAATGAAAACCAATCTTCTGATTTATTAATTAAATCCCCATTCCTCTACTAAATTAAATAAACTACACAAGAGATTTAATTTAATTACAAATTCCCCCTTCTATTTAATTAATTCAATTAACTAAAACCCTCAATCTCAAATTAACCCTCAACCTGGTAGTTACCTTAACCCAACTCATGCACCAATAATTCCCCTTTTTAATAAAATAATTCATTTTATTTACCTAATTCCACCACCTTATATTTTTCTTAAAAATCCATTCACCAAAAATATCACCCTCTTGTGTAAACTACATCACCCTCTTAACTAAGCCACATTACCCCCTTATCTAGGTCTAATTACCTCTCCTAGATCGCTTGCATAAACAAAGTACAAATTACTTCTTAAGTCAAGCCTAATCCCACTCTATTAATTATAGGTAGGAAAGGTTAAGTACTAAGGGGGGGGAGGGTGGATCAATACTTAAATAATAATTTTGATTTTAATTCATTTAACCAATAATCAATGATAGTCTTGTTTTGATAATCCATATCTAATCGATAATTCAACCATTAATAGGCCCTACTCATAAAATTAAAAAATATTTCATGAGAGAAAATTCACACACATAACAAAATTATTTTGGTATCACAAAAAATCCTTGGTCAGTAGGAAAAATTGTGGTGGGGATGAAACCAACAACTTTCTCAACATACTAAAAAATGTTTCCTGATTAGGCATACATTGGTGTTTCCTTTTGAGAAACTCACTCTGTTAAGAGTGACTAATATAATTCTAATTATATCTTTATCCTATTAAGACTACTATGCTAAGATATTTTATCCTACCTATCTAGATATTCACCTTGTTAGAGGATTTAACAAAAGTTCATAGACAAATTTGATAGTCTTGCAAAATACTTTGTAAATCTTGTAGAAATTGATTAGGTATTATACAAGATAACTTGACCTATCTAGTGCTTCTCCTTAAGCTTGTTAGACCAACTTATTTCTTCCCTTCTTGGTTAATCTCTTCTTTGTTGTGTTCCTTGTTTACTAACTCTTCTTCTCTCCCCTCATATCTCTTTCTCATCTCTTATTTTCTCCCTTAAATCATTACCCAATTGGTAACCCTAACCTTAATCTTGACTATAGATCTTAGGGTTAGATCAACTCCAAACTTCCTTTATATGCTTCTCATATAATACTCACTTTATACTTCTCTGGTATTTTTTCTCTAATAATGTCTTCTTTATTTTGATAATTACTTCTCCTATAATCTAATAGTAATATTATCATAGTACTTTTGACGTCAATGATAAAACTATGCCAACAATATCTAACAATCTTCCAACAATTTGTCTATTTGGCATTGATGAAAAAAACAAAAAAATTTAATGTGAATTCCTTCTCTCTCCATGTTATATACACTATAATTTTACTTGTACGTATACTCTATACTCTATACTCCCCCATTCTATATGCACTGATATCCTATGTATCTACTTGCTTGTGTATGCAGTGATATCCTATGTATCCTTTCTCGTGTATGTGTAGATATCCTCTATATATTTCTCCCCCTTTTATTTATAACAATCAATGCCAATAAACATGAAAAATAAAATGTAGTGAAAATATTATAACTATATTAGCATTTTCTTAGAACACCTGTATACTTATAATTTATAAGATGTAATATTGTGTCCCATGTTCTCCTTAATGCTTGAATAGTTAGAATATGCCTCTCAAATTTTGCTACCATATTCTCCATTCAAATTGATATAGTTTCTTCTTACATATGTACACTATTCTATGCTCCTAGTAGTATTTTTTGCATCACATCAATCTACAAACTTATCATTCCTTTTAACTCTAGAATTTTAGCAAGCATTTTTTCTCTCTCTTGAATGATTTTTCCTTCTCTAGCAATAAGATCTTTCAGCTTTAGTGCATGTTGGACTACATCAATGAGTCAAGTTTTCTGATATGACTTAGTCTTTCATTTTAAAATCTGATAAGTCTATTATCAATATCTAAAGTGAATGTTTCAAAACTACACAAAGAAGTATATTTGCATAATGCAGTGTTAACAATCACTTGCAATCCATTTATGTTCTCATGTAGCTTCCCTTTCAAATTAGTAATCTTAGCTACCAAGTTCTACCTTATATATTGTTCCATTTTTCTTGTGACTTCCTTTTCTAATTCTACTTTTAAATTTCTTCCCACTTCTTCCATTTTATGCAAATAGACTTTTAACTATCTTTGTATTTGTTTCTTCTTATATGTTGTTACTTCTAGAATGAGATTCCCAAACATTCATAAATTCTTCTTCAGTACTTATCTTTTGATTCTTTGTTACCTGCTTTCATCAATCTTCATCTTAAGATCAAATGCTCCCTTAAATAATTCTTTGTCTTTCTTATTTAGAGTTAGAGATGACCACTTCAATATATCAAATTGGGGGTCGTCACTGGGTGGATCATCACCATTTTCATCCTCTTCTTATTCTTCTATTTTCTATTTTCTTTTGACTTCTTCTAGTTGTATACTCTAGTCATATTCCTTCTTCTTGTCTTTATCTTTATCTTTATCTTTGTTTTTGTCCTTGTCTACTAACCTTTATGTTTTGATAATTGTCAGTTGTGATGTGCTTGGTCCTTGATTATCAGTATTTTTATTTTCCCTTTCTTCCTAAGTGTTCAAGTCCTTTGATTAACTCCCTATTTCCCCACCATCTTTCTGCTCACTAATGTTACCATCTATGACTATTGATGGTCTTGGTGTCTGTATTGGTGTTGGTATCTACTCCTCTTGTTTACTTATAGCCTTTATTACTTCTTATGTCAATATCAAATATAGAGTAGTTAGATCAAGTTAACCTTCACTACTTATTGGTTGAAGTCCAGTTTGGCTAACTATAGCCTTGTTAGATGTATTTGCTTCCTTGTATTCAACACTAACAATTGTTATTATCTCTGTTCAAGCTTCTATTTTCTTTGGTTGATTGTCTTCTTCTAAATTTGAGTCATCTTTTCTTTTTGTGATATCTTTGATTGTAACTTCCTTATCCGTACATTTTTTTTTGTCAATTTTCATATTTGTAGCTCCAAGTAGGCCACCCATTGAAAATACATCATTAATATTTGAAGTTCAACCTTACTTACAAGCTTTAATATACTCCTTTTGCAATTCTTTAATCCAAATTTCTTTGATATTTTGTAGTATAATGGGTTCTTTATCTACTAGTACCATATATATTAATATTTTTGTTCTGGAGGATTTTTGAAACTTGTCCATCCAAACTTTAACATCATTGACCAATATATTAGGTTACAATTCCTATAATACTTGTTTTCTAAACTCTTTTACCCTCATACTTACTCAATGCCATCTTGCCAGTAGTGTAGTATAAAATTCATGTGATATCGTGTCCTTCACATTTTCAAGATATTTGTGTGCCTCTTTGAAAAAATTTAAGATTGAAACCTCAATCAATCTCTTATCTTATTTAATCAACATAGAAAATGAGTCAAGATCCATCTCCCCAACTAGTCCTATTTCAGTAATATATTTTTCAAGTTCCCTAGGATCAGTAGGAATCTTGTGCATTATTTATCCTGATTTGTTTCCCCATAAACATTCTTCCTTGTCCAATAGGCTTGTGATTTCTTCTTAGGTTGTGGAGTCTATTCTTGACTCCTGGTCATTGTCCTTCCCTCTAAAATGGCATGTTATATTTTCCTTCTCTTGAACACTTTTTTGTTATCAATTTTTATAACTATTTCTTTAGTAGTTGTTTCTTGTGTACTTTCTTCTAGATCTTTTGCACTGCCTTCTTCCTCTTTCTCTAAGATAGTGACGATTTCACTTGTAGACTGCATTTCTTTACATTTTCCTTTCTTTATTTTTGTAATAAGGTCAAGTGTTGATGTAGCTTGTGTGACCTCCTACACCAATATGCTACTTGATGTATCCCATGTGGCTCTAGATGTCCCCTTTATACTTTTCTCCTTGTTGGCTAATAGGGGCTCAAATGCTTTTATTTTGAAAACTTCTTCATAATTCCTAAATTTTTGTACCAGAGTATTCTTTAGTAGGATTAATATATGGTCATCATGATTGACCATATCTTCTTCTAACAACTCATAGTCTGGATAAGGAACCCAATAAGTTCTTGACTCCATTGGTTGTATCCTACAATTATTAGTATCAATAACAAAACATAAAGTATCCTTATACTTGTCAACCACTACACATGGTATCTAATAACATGTATGCATCTTTAGTTGAAATTATTTGAATTAGCTCCACATAATTCTCTTAAATTCATCACTTGGTTGCTCAACATATTCATTGATGTGATATATAATAGGTCTATTTTCATTTCATTGTACATTTCCTATACGAGGGAAAAGGTTCTTAACATAATAGAATATACATACAAGTAGAGTAATAAATTTTATATCTTTCTCTTGGTCCTTCTTCAACCTTTCCATATTTACATTTAATTGATTAACTACCATACTTGAGAGATCATATGACTTACCCTGTGTTGTGATTTTGTGTGCAGTCCATTATGTAGTTCCTGGCACATTGCTTGGGCAACTAGATTGATATAATTTATATTTGATTATCATTATAGTGAATCTTTTTCCTGCATGCTTTACTTTATCTATCACCATATCTCTATTTTCCAAAGTGCTCTTAATTGTTTTTCTCACCTCAATCATGTTGCTGACTCTTAATGGGAATTCTTTCCCTTGTGCCAACATACCCATAAATATTTTGATAATCTCCCTTGTGATATTGACTAGTCCATCCATGTCTAACCATAGTGATCCATCATGTATTCTACTTAGTACAAATCTGATCCATTTATTAGTGAGAAATTTAGGCACGTGTACAATATGTGTGAGGCCTTAGATTTTGAGGTGCTTGTACATGTCTTTTACTTTTCCATCCAAACATATTTCCTTTCTTTACATTCTAAAATTACCTAATACTACAATATTATTTTGAATTAAATAAGTGATATGCTCAGTCAAAATTATCCTTGGTGGTAGTGATGAAAGAGCTCCAACATTGTCTTGTATGCTTGAGTTTACTAGATAAACTTTGACTTCTAGCTCTGGTCTCTCATTAATACTCACAACAAGAAGATTATTTTTAATGATTTCCATTCTCTCAAGAAACATATTTACACAATATATGTAAAGAAAATTATGTCTACTATAAGTTCTAGGGAACAAATAGCACAAACCATTTTTTGTTAAAACACACATAGTAAGTCATTTCAAAATTTCACTTTTAACACTCAGTAATTTTTTAAAAGAAAGGTGTCAAATGAATTAAATTAGCATGTACTTATAATCCAAAAAAAATTAAATTATTAATTTTGAAATTAATGCATTTTCAATAGTAACATTTCTCATAGGCTCCAATTTGGTAGAGACTAACTTTTCTTACTAATAGTGTTGTACTTCTTATTCTTTACATTTCACTATCTTGTTGGGGACACAATAGGGTTTTATCATTGTTAGTGTTCCTTAAGAAGTGCTCCCTCTATCTCAACTTGATGATATACCTTCTTGAATTGAATTTGGCACTTTGTTATTAGTTGCATTCTTCTCTTCCTTTTTGACCCATACTTGTTTGATATTGTTCCTCGGTGCTTTGATATTTGTATAACTCTTATCCATAGTTTGTTACTATTTGTAGGTTTTTGCTATATGACCATACTTGTGGCAAACATAATATGATGTTCTTTTGTTTATGTTTATATTCCTATACCTACATTCTCTTCTCATATGTCCCCTTTTTCCACAATTATTGTATAGTATGTTTCCTGATCTTATTATCAATAAAGTTCTACTCTTGAAATGTTCAACCTTATGGTTGTAGTTATAGCAATGACCTAGAAATAGTCTTTCTATAGATGTGCTTCGTGATATCATTGTGCAATTTTTTTCTCTATTTCCAAACTTGTAGAAATTATAGCAGAGATTGTTAAAGGATGCTTTCAGTGAGACATTAGATAGTCTGCTTCTACACACATTAATTATATGTCCCAATTTACCACAATTATAACATGCAGGTTTCTTATTCTGATTATTTCTTGATTGAAATGTCTTTTCTTCACCAATTTAGATGATTCACCAATTTATATTTTTTTGTTATCAGTATAACCAAGTCTCTTTGTATCTCTTTAATTTTGTTTCCATTTCAATTGTTCATTAATTATTTCATGCTCAAATAGAATTTGGTAAGTTTCTCATTGACTTCTTGTTCAATCTTCACTTTTTTTGTCAAATCTTCCACCTCTTTTATCAATTTTTTTTAATAGAAATGGTTTGTCATTTTTCCTCATTTGTGTCACTTATATATTTGTTTAGTGTATTATTTTCTTGTTGCAACTAAAGGATGGTGTTATCTTTGTCTTTAATTTCTTTTTCTATTTTTTTATTATTGGTTTCCAATTTTTCCTTTTCATCTTAAATAGTCTTCATCTTGTCTAGTAGTCCATTCATCCTTAAGGCTTGGCTTTCAAGTTCCCTTTTTTCTTGTTATAGGTTTTCTTCAAGGATAGTGTTCTTGTCTAATAGATCAACTACTATAGCATCAATTTATTATGAGATTGTACTATTTTGTAAGAGTTCCTTAAGATCTTCAAGACTTTTCTATAATATTTCTAACAGTTCCTCCTTTTTGCAAATGATACTTTTAGTTTCTTCTTTAGTTCATCATTTTGTGCTATAGCTTCATTTAGGGTCTCTTCAAGCACTCTTTTCTTTTTCTACCTCTCCATTTTCTATATCTACTCTGAAGTTGTTAAAATGCTTTCAAGAGAAATCAACTTTGATACTAATTTTTAATTACAAGTAGGAAAGATTAAGTACTAGGGGGGGGGGGGGGGGGGGGGGGGGGTGGGGATGGTGAATTATTACTTAGAAAATAATTTTGATTTTCATTCATTTAAATGATAATCAGTGATAGCCTTGTTTTGATAATCTAGATCTAAGTGATAGCTAAAAAATTTAACCATTAATAGTCCTCACTCATAAAATTAAACAATAATTCTTGAAAGAAAATTTACTTGTATAAGACAATGATTTTGGTATCATAGATAACCCTTACTCAGAGGGAAAAGTTGCAATGATAATGGAACCCATAAATTTTCACTATAGTCAAGAAGATTTCCTGATCAGGCATGCATTGGTGTTTCCTTCTAATAAACTCACTCTATTAGTAGTTATTGATATAGTGCTAATTGTATCTTTAGCCTATTAAGACTAGTTTGCTAAGAAATTTTATCTCTTTTGTCTAGACATTCACCTTATTAGAGGCTTTAACAAGAGTTCATAGACAAACTTAATAGTCCTACAAAAGACTTTGTTAATATTGTAGAAACTAATTAGGTATTATACAAGAAAGCTTGTCTTTTCTAGTGCTTCTCCTTAAGCTTGTCAGATCAAATGGTTTGTTCCCTTATCAATTAATCTCTTCTTTTTTGTGCTTCTTGTTCACTGACTCTTGTTCTCTCTCATTATCTCTCTTTCCCATCTATTCTTTTCTCACTTAAATAATTTCCCAATAAATAAACCTAACCTTAATCTTGACCATAGATATTAGGGTTATATCAACTCCAAACTCCTTTCATACACTTATCCAATAATCCTCACTTATACTTCTCTAATAAAATTTCTCTGATAATGTCTTTTTTATTTTGACAGTGACTTATTCTATACTTTGATAGTGTAAGAATTTGCCTTATAGAAAAATTCACCCAAGACTATAGAACTTGAACACAAGCACAACTATAGACCAAAAAGAGTATGATAAATATATTAGAGTATGTCCTCATACATTGATCTATATTGTATATGATGAATATACACACTAGGAGTGCCTATTTATAAAGGCCTCTCAGGAAGAACCTAGAATGTCTCTAAAAAGAGCCAGGAGATAAGATAAGCATGACAACTAAGTGCACATCTTATCCATCATTCTAGATGAGAGGATAAGAATGACAAGATGTATCTAAAGTGGAGATGTTGTAGACACAATGTGTTTAATTAGTATGCTGACTCCTGTGTTGTAGACACCATGTGCATAAAAGAGGTGTGAGCTCCTATGTTGTCAACATGACAACTCACAAGAGTATGCATACACCGAGGTGACTAATAAATATTAAAATAATGCATTAACTGAAGTAAACTTAAGTAAGTGTAAATAGTAAATATGTATTTACACCAACACCCCCCTTAAGTGCAACTTAGGGAAATGCACTTAAGCTTACAAAAGCTAGAATGAAATGCATGATGGGTTGTGACTACTAGGCCATGTTAGGTACCCATGTACATAATAAAATGAAATATCTCATAGAGTAGAGAAAGAGGGAAAACCTCATGGGAAAAATCCTCCCCTAAAAAGAGAGATGAAAAGATGTATGAATGGATGGAGTAATCAAGACCCCCCCATTATGACATACATCAAGTATATACAATAGAGAAATGAGAGAAGGATAAAACCCCATAAGAGGAAAAGGTCCCCCCCATAAAGGAGAAGGAGACAAGGTAGTCCCTTCTCCTCAAAGGTAGTGTGCCAATCAATGAGAAATGCTCCAATGTAGAAGCTGATCCATGACCACTAAATGATGTTCCTCCCCTTTGGAAGAAACAAATGCAAAGGTACAAAGGAGATGCATCCATTGTATGGTGAAAGAATCTCAATGATGTAAGGTATCTCTGAAACCTCCTCAACTATCCCTATGTCAATATTGATGGTGGCTCCTTCCAAAATTGCTAAGAAAAAGTGCAGATCTAGCAAGGATTACTATAGAACTTGTTTCAAAGAACCAATTGTCTCCTCAAATGATAGAGAGACCTCTTGCAATTGCTGTACACAAGGATCCAAAATCACACCAACATATAAAGATTGATCATGTAGAGAATGGACATGAGGGTCAAAGTGGGCCCTCACAACAACTGTAGAAGGATCATCCTCAGCAAAGAGAAGCTGTATATCATCAAAGAAGTCTCCTAAATCTACAATGTGTGACTCCACAAAAAAACTTTAAATGTCAATCAAGAAGTCATCACTTGAGGCTGGAACTAGAAGACAAAGTGTACCCTACTGTGCTAAAGTACATGGATTAGTCATTGTGGAAATAGATGAAGAATTTACCTAAAAAAGAAGATGAATATCCTCAGTAGTTTCTACCACATCTTCAATGTGAGAATCCGTGAATAGGCCTACAATTGTGGGAAGGAAGTCATCACATAAAGGTAAAGTAGGAAGATATGAAGTGTCCTACTGCACTAAATTTGAAGCATTTATGGCTGGAATAGGATTAGTAGGAGCAACATGAGCATTTGGAGGTGTGATCTTATCTGGAGTGGAAGAGACCATAGCTGGAGTGACTGGATGTAGAATGTCCTCTAGAGATGGAGAAAGACATGTATCTCCATATGCTTCCCAAATAGACATCCAAATATAATAAGGAAAACTTGCCATTCTAAGAGGAGCAAAAGATTCCTTACTCATATCGTTATTAAAAAAACAATAAAGGTGCACAAGATGTATCCAATTAAAATGTGGTGGCAATAAATAGAGATAAGGAAGTAATTCTTGATGGTCTTTTAGATGATCAAGTATCAAAGCACTCCATTTGTGATAGTTCCTTGTTGTCAACTATGGTCTAATACTAGACTGGAAAATATGACAAGACTCCATGAGATCAATCAATGAACCCCCAAAGAATCAAAGACACCCCCCCCCCCCCCCCCCCCCCCAAAATGAATGATTTAGGCACTTGGTAGCCACTTGCCAATTTAGGGCCTATTTCTAAAAGCAATATTTCTATCCACATAATGTATAATATGATTACAGATCTAGAAAGTGGACAAAAAAATGAACTTTTAAAAAAATAGAACCTAATTTGGAGTCTAGATGAGCTCGTAGTAAGCATTTTAAGTGGCAAAAATTTGGATATGAAAATTGCAAAAAAAATTAGGAACAAAGATCTCAAACCACCTACATCAATGTGTAGATCACAAAATTCTACACCAAACAAAAAATATTGCTTGCAAAAAGGAGTCTGTATGAGGGAGATATCGCTATTTGAAAATCGTTGCTGCTATTTTTTTTTTGAATCGCCATCGTCGCACCTCCAAAAATAAAATGGCTCTAGATTTTGCCTCAAATGTCTAATTTGGATGAAACAAAATCCAATTTTGGAGTTTTTTGACCTTCTGAATGTGATACAAATATCTGATTTGCACCAGTAAGCACCAATTTTTACCTGTAAAAAAATCTCTTCTATGGCTTGATGGCAAAATTTTTTCCAAAAAATAATGCAAATCCAACAAAAAGGTAGAGATGTAGATGAAAAAAAATGTAGATCTAAAAATTAAATGTATGAATCTGAAATGATCATACCAATTCTACAAATCAGTCCTTCGGGTGCCAGTTTGTAAAAAAAAATTGCCTCAATTTTGACTATGCCTAGGGTAGGCAAAATTATAGTCAAATTTCACCAAATCAGCATTTCGGATGTAATGGTGAGATCAGATCTAGTTCTAGATGCTTCCAATTTTTGTGATACTCCAGATTTGGGTCGAGGTGCTAAAGTAAGAAGATGGTCTTGAATGACTATGTGAAGAGAAATTCTCCAAGCTCTCTGATACCATGTCAGAATTTTTCTTAGGGAAAAATTCACGTAAGATCATAGAACTCGAACAAAAGAAAAACTATAGACCAAAAAGAGTATGAACAATATATCAGAGTATGTTCTCATACATTGCTCTATATTGTATATGATGAATGTACAAACTAGGAGTTCTTGTATATAAAGGCCTCTCAAGAAGCACAAGGAGATAAGATAAGCATGACAACTAAGAACACATCTTATCCATCATTCTAGATGAGAGGATAAGAATGACAAGGTGTATCTCAAGTGGAGATGTTGTAGACACCATGTGCTTAATTACTATGCTAACTCATGTGTTGTATACACCATGTGCATAAAAGAGGTGTGGATTCCTATGTTGTCAACATGACAACTCACAAGAGTACACATACTCCTAGGTGACTAATAAATATTAAAATAATGCATTAACCTAAGTAAACTTAAGTAAGTGTAAATAGTAAATACATATTTACACCAACAAATAGTAACCTTCACATGGTACTTTTGACATAAATAACAAAACTATGTCAACAATAACTATCAATCTTCTAACACACTCTTCTACCACATCTCCCTCTCCCACTTTAGAAGACTAAATTCTATTTTGCAACTCCTTTAGTTAACTATCCATCCACAAATCCTATCTCATCACACTCATTCTCATTGTGACTCTTTTAGTGAGGCTATGGATTTGATAAGTCTTATTCCACATGCTCATATTTACTTGCATCCTAGCCCTTCCTCACAATATTTTTTCTTTTTATCTTGTCCATCCATTTCCTTCACCCTTGGCCTATAAATTAAACCTTGTATCCTTCATAATTCATCCACCCTTTGAGTAAAGTTATTATGTTGTTTTGAGAGCCAAAAACTATTAAAGTACCATTTCTATACTTGAATTTCCATTTAAACATCCATCATTGCATCCATTGTCAAATCTTATAGCAACCATTGAGAATACATACACTATCTTTTTACCACATCCATAGCATTAAGGTGGCTACAAGTTTTGGCAAGGCTTGTAGCCTTTTTATTTGGCTTTCTTTCAATATTCTTGTAAATTTTGTTGCTAAATATTGGTTTTGGAATGTTTAACTTTTCTTTATATTCCTTAGACACTAGTTTTCCATAGCCTATAGGAAGAGCTAGCATTATCTTTAGTACAAGTTTTTATTTCACATTTTCATAACATAGCTTCTTCAAATTTGGCATTATTTTCTATGATCATTTTAAAGTTTTGGGGACATTTTAGTTGTACTCTATAGCTCATTAAAACTGTAACCTTATGTAAAAAGATATCCATGTTTTCTTATTCAGGTATAATTCTTGGATATTTTGATACAAGTTGATGTTATCTTTCAAGAAGGTGAGAAATGGCTCGCCAATTTTTTTTGCATTGCAAAGATCAAACATTTTTAGCTCATGTCTAATTTTGTAGGAATAATGTGTCAAAAAATTATTAGCTAGCTCATTGAAATATTTTATACCTATGTTGGATATAGTTATTCAATTGTGTGCTATCTTTGATGTTACACAAATGCCATATAAGTTATCAATCAAAGTCTTCCGAGCTCAGTTGGTCAGCAAGGAAAAATCTAGAGTCTACCATGCTTAGAAGGTTAGCAAAGAGAATTACAGAGTCTACCGAGCATTTCTAGAGGTTACACTATGAAGTTAGTCTTTACTGAGCTCACTTGGGTGCTAAAAGCTTCTGTGGAAAAAATCAATTTCTACCATGCTCACAAGGTCAGCAAAGGGAAATCAGTTCTTATCGAGTTCACTTAGTCTCCAAAGGATTTTGCAGAGTTCACAGTGTTTACTGAGCTGGGTCGGCCAATGAAGGATTTCATTATTTTGGGGAATAAAGTTTATTTGTTTAATGTAATGTTTGTAGCCGACTGATGTATGGCTTATTAGTAAATGTAACTTGTAAATGAGTTGACTTGACAATCTGTAATGTATAAATAAAAGGTCAAGTTGTGTTTTTAGAATGAACGAGTATGTAAATGAGTTAATTGTGAAGAATAAGTGTGAGAAAATTTTGAAAAAGGATCAGATATCCTTGAGGAGTAGTAGAGTTGTATTTGATCAGTGAGGATCTATTGAAGTAGAGTGGAGATTTGTATCAACAAAGTTTAGTTGTATCTCATTCAGTTCACTTATTTTTACTTTCTCACCATTGTAGCAGTAATTCCTAAATCTCTTAACAGAGTCAGTCTAATAGCCATTTTATAAATCCTCTAACAAGGTGGACAGTTCACTCGAATTATTCTAAAGACTTCTAGCAAGGCCACTCCTAACATGGTGATTAAATCCTCTAACCAGGTCACACCTAATAGTGTGTTTTGTAACCTTTAACAGGGTTGGCTCCTAATAGGGCTCACTTTAGAAGAGTGAAAATTGGTAGCTAGTTACTTGGTGGTTTTTCCCATATTGAGTTTCCATGCTAAATCCAGTGTCTCTTATGTTCATGATATTTTCTTTTGCATGCATGCTAATAATTGTGAATGCTTAAAGATCAGTAACAAGTTAATCTACCGAGTTACAACAATTTTTGTATGGCTACCAAGTGACAACAATAATTAAGTTTTAAGACATCTAAGGGATCTATGGATTTATTTTTGTGGTGACTGATTCACCTCCCCTCGATTACTCCATCTATAATTCCAACAATTGGTATCAGAGCTTTTGGTGTTTGTAGGAAGGATTTCAAGGGTCTAAGCTAAAGATCAAGATGTCTTACAAGAGGTAAATTCCAAGGCTTAATAGGGATAAATTTTTAGCATGGCAAGGTCTCATGAGACTCCATCTAGCTTCTATTGGAGACAGAGTATTGCAATATTTGGATGAAGCATATGTAACTCCTTCTGGTACATTATCTACTAATGACATTGCTGAGAAGAAGACTCACAATATCATGATGATAGACATTGTATCTGCCCTAAGCTATGTAGAATTTGATGATGTTAAGGATTAGAAAACTACCTTTGAAATGTGGAACAAGTTGAAAGAAATATATGGAGGGGATGATAATGTGAGAAGAGCCAAACCAGAAAGTTTAAGGGGACAATTTGATTAGATGAGAATGAGAAGGGATGAAAACATAGCAAAATATGTTGAAAGAGTCAAAGCAAGTGTTAGTGCAATCAAAGCTTCTGGAGGAGATATCAAGGAGGAAATAATTATAAGTAAAGTTCTTAGAACATTTCTTTCCATTTATGCAATTAGAGTTTTTGTAGTTCAAGAAAGAATATGTGAAGCAAATCATAAGATAAATTTAGAAGCCATAGTTGGAAGATTGACTGCATTTGAGCTAGATAACTATGATAACTATGTTCCAGCTACCAAGAACACTGAATCAGAATTTGAAGCCAAGCTTTCAATCAAGGAGAAAGGCAAGAAGATAAAGGATTCTTAGTCAGAAAGTGAAGAAGAATTAGAATAGAGTTTTGACAGTGATCTTGAGGTGGTTGAAGCTCTACTAGCAAGGAAATACTCAAGAGGCAAAGGAAAATACAAAGGTAAGGTTCCTCTAATCTATTTTTCATGTGAGAAAATTGGACATATTGTTGTTAGGTGCCCAAATAAGCAAAACAAGGATGATAAGAAAGGTCACAAGTGCAATGACAAGAAATAATTCAAATCATTCAAGGAAAAATGTAAGAAAACATGTTTCATGGCTAAGGATTCTAATGATTTTGATGAAGAAGAAGATGAAATTATTTACATTGCTATGAAAGATGAATCTGGCAATGATGAAGAAATGGCACTTATTTCTCAAGTGAGTAAAAATGATACATGGATTATAGATAGTGGTTGCTCTCATCATATGACTAGTGATAAAACTAAGTTTTAACATTTTGAAGACTATGATGGTGGTAGTGTGAGGTTTGGTAATAATGAACCTTGTTGCATAAAAGGAAGAGGAAGAATCTCACTAACCAAAGACCTTGTATGTGATAATTCATATTGGGTAGAAGGACTAAAACACAATTTGTTGAGTGTGGCACAACTACTCAATAATGGATTCAAAGTAGAATTCATGCATGAAAAAGCAAGACTGCTGGATGAAAAAGGAAAGTTGATTGGATCAGGCACTCAAACAAAAGGTAATTTTTTCTATCTTGAACTTGGTGAATGTTCATATTTTATTGCTTAAGTTGAAGAAAGTTGGTTATGGAATATGAGGTTGTGTCATGTGAAATTTGATAACTTTGTGAAAATAAGTAAATTTAGGAAAGTGAGAGGCATTCCTAATATAAAGAAACCCAAGGTTGGTCTATGGAAGAATTATCAAATTGGTAAGATGGGAAAGACTAGCTTCAAAAGTAAAAACTACCAGTATGAAGAAGTTTTAGAAATTGTGCATACTGATTTATGTGGACCTATTAGAATTTAAAGCTATACTGGTAAAAATTTCTTCATTCTTTTTGTTGATGATTACTCAAGAATGATGATTTCCATGTACCTAAGAGAGAAATCAGAATCAATTGAGAAGTTCAAATGGTATTCGGCCAGAGTTGAGAAGGAATCATGCAAAAGACTAAAATGCTTGAGGTTAGATAGAGGTGGTGAATTCATTTCACACGAGTTCAATAACTTTTGCATTGAAAGAGGGATCAAAAGATAGGTTTCAGCCCCTAGAACTCCTGAACAAAATGGAATAGCTAAAGGGAGGAATAGATCTATCATGGACTATGTAAGAACCTTAATGATTGAAAAGAACATTGCTATCAAATACTGGAAGGAAGCTATCAACACTATAGTTCATACCTTGAACTGAGTACAACTGAAGAAGGATTCATTCAAAACCCCCTATGAGGTATGCTATGGCTATAAACCTAATGTAAGTTACCTAAAAGTATTTGGAAGCAAATGCTACATTTTGAAAGAATCTAGAAAAGATAAATTTGATGTGAAGGGTGATGAAGGAATATTTTTGGGATATTCTTGCAAAAGTAAAACATATAGATGTTTGAACTTGTCTACTCACAAAGTCATAGAAAGTGCACATGTGAAAGTTGATGAGTTTGTAGACAGAACTAAAGAAGAAAGCAAAAAGGAACTAGAAGACTATAGGAGATTTGTTTTCATTGAACTTGATACGGTGCCAGATACACCTGTCAATCAAAAATCTTCTATTCTTGAGTCTTCAGTAACCAAGTTGCAAGAAGATCAAACTAAGCTATAGGAACCCACGTCACATTCTGATGCTATCGAGCCAATGCCTACCGAGTCTGAAGGATCCAAGCAGTAGATAGAACAACTAGAATCTGAAGTTGAAATACAAGAGGATGAGAATGCAAAGCATTCAAAAGGAAAGGAACCTATATTAGCTAAGTATGTTAGGAGACATCATGCACCATAACATATCATTTGAGACAAATCTAAAGGTACTATGACAAGAAGTAAGTTGAAAGGTACTTGTTTACTTGCTGATTTTGAACCTAGAAATGTCAAAGATGCATTAGAAAATGAAAGTTGGATTGAGGCTATGAATGAAGAGATAGAGTAGATAGATAAAAACAAAACATGGACTCTTGTACCTAGGCCTAAAGACAAAAATGTGATTGGAACTAAGTGGGTATTTAGAAATAAGTTGAATGAAGATGGTAAGGTGTCAAAGAACAAAGCTAGACTAGTATGCAAAGGATACTCTCAAGAAGAAGGAATAAACTATGGAGAGACATTTTCTCCTATTGCAAGATTGGAAGGTGTAAGGACCTTACTTGCATATGTTGCATACAAAGAATTTAAAGTTTATCAGATGGATGTCAAGTTAGCATTTCTTAATGGTATATTGGATGATGAGGTGTACATTTAGTAGCCTAAAGGTTTTGTTGATATAGAAAAGAAGGACATGGTCTGCAAATTACACAAAGCATTGTATGGTCTGAAACAAGCCCCTAGAGCATGGTATGAAAGACTGAATAACTATCTTATTCAGATTGGTTTTTAAAGAACTAATGACAATGGTAGCTTGTATATCAAGGAAGGACCAGACAATAAGATTGTATTGGCAAAAATATTTGTGGATGATACTTTGTTCACAAGAAATGATGATCTTTGCAAATTTTTTTTAGAGAAAATGAACAAGGAATTTGAAATGTCAATGTTTGGAGAAATCGAATTCTTTATTGGTCTTCAAATTCAGCAAAGTAAGAATGCCATCTATATCACTCAATCTAAATACATCAAGGAGATACTACATTTTTTTGGCATGGAAGACTGCAAACTAGTTGGGACTCCTATGTGTATTGGATTGAAACTTACCAAGGATGATGAATCAAAGGAAGTGGATCAGGCATTGTATAGATCTATTATTGGAAAGTTGCAATATGTAGTGCATAGAAGGCCAAATATTTCCCTTGTAGTTGGTATTGTAGCAAGATTTTTAGAAAAACTAGGAAAAAATCACATGATGGCAATCAAAAGGATCATGAGATATCTAAAAGGAACTCAAAATTATGGATTATGGTACAAATTTGGAGGTAATCTAGATTTAAAAGTGTTTACTGATGTAGATTGGGTAGGAAATATTGATGAAAGAAATAGTACAAGTGGAGGAGCTTTCTTTCTTGGAAAGAGGTTGGTTTCTTGGACAAGTAAAAAGAAAAATTGTACATCCTAATCTATAGTAGAAGCAGAGTATGTTGCAGCAATAGTAAATTGTTCTAATATTGTTTGGGTCAAATAGTTATTGGAAGGTATGAAGGAAGAAATCAAAGAACCTGTTGTTATGTTTTGTGACAATACAAGTGCAATTAACATATCAAAAATCCAATGATGCATTCAAAAACCAAACACATTACAATAAAGTATCACTTTGTCAGAGAATTGGTGTAGGATAAGGAGATCAGATTGGAATATGTCCATACAAAGGAACAAATTTCTAACATATTCATAAAACCTTTACCTAAGGATGCATTTTTGTATCTAAGAGGTAAGTTAGGGGTCATTCCCCTATTTGAAGCTCACTAAAATGAAGTTTTAGTGATGCATCAATAGGTATCAAGTTGAAGATCTTTTAGTTGATGTAGAATAATTATGGAAATATTGCATATGAATTAGTACATAAGGTACATTGCTATTCATTTGGTTTATGTTGTCTTTGGCATGTGTTGTCAAAGAGGGAGAGTATACTGTCATATCTTTCTGAAATTTGATGTTTTATAAAGAAGCTATGTAATTCCTTCATAGAGGGAGATTACTGTATTTGAGGAGTTTGAGGAATGAAATGTAACAGGGAGAAACATTCTATCAGAAAAAGCTTGTTTTCAAATTTCATTATGCTATGACATGTTGTGTTGGCATCAATTCCAAAGAGGGAGATTATTGGATACAATTATTCAATTATGTGTTGTCTTTGATGTTACACAAATGTCATATCAATTATTAGTCAGAGTCTACTAAGCTTAGTTGGTTAGTAAGGCAAAAGATAGAGTCCACTAAGCTTAGAAGGTTAGCAAAGAGAATTACAAAGTGTACCAAGCATTTTCGGAAGTTACATTGTGAAGTCAGTCTCTATCGAGCTCACTCAGGCACGAAAGGCTTCTGTGGTAGAAATTAGTTTCTACCAAGCTCACAAGGTTAGCAAGGGGAAATTAGTTCTTATCGAGTTCACTCAGTCTCCAAAGGATTTTGTAGAGTTCACATTGTTTACCAAGCTTCACTTGGTTAACACTGGAAATCATTTTTGGAGCAGTGTTTACCAAGCTGGGTAACATAGAAAATAATTCCATAGTTTGGCCTCCCAAACATCTTGGAAATAGTCTCATACGATAAGTATTATTGTGATCTACTTATATTGAAGTGACACAAAATTCTCTAGTGTGATCTTGGGGTTTCATATTTCCTTTATATTTGTCATGTTTTTGTACCTCAAAGTGAGGAGATTACTAAATTTTTCTCAAATAGATATATATGGAAAAAATTCTTCTAAGGTGTACCTCTTTCTTGAAGATCTAGTTTTGATATCATTGATTTGTTGTTGAAGATTTGGATCTGTTGCATAAGAGGGTCCAAGGATAAAATGGATCTATAAGATGCATTTCCTTAGATAGTTGGACCTTTGTGTATTTTCATGTTAAAACCTTGTGGTGTTCATTCCTTGAGTTCCCTATGTATTAAATCCTTGAGTATTGGAACCATATGTGTTTGGACCATAGAGGTTAAAGTCTTGTTGATTAGAACTTTGTTGGGTATAACTTGGTTGATAATAACCTTGTTGTTTGAACCTTTGGTAAGATCTTGTAAAGTTGAACCTATTGGTAGCTAAAAGTATGGTAAGATATTGAGGGGGTGGGGGGGTTGAATTAGTACCTTGAGTATTTCACTCTTAAACACATTCTTTTCTTTTAACCAATTGTCAGCTTGAGTATAATCAATAAGATCATTGCTTAGTTGACTCTTATTCAATGTCATCTTCAACAACAAAACTTACAAGAATATCACAAACCAATATTAAAAAAAAATCAACATCATATTTAGTTAGTTCATCATCCAAGGAGCACCTAGAGATCTTAATAATATTATTTGGCCATGGATTCACATTATCATTTGTTCTTTCCATGTTTTCTTGTTGTTTTTATTGTGCTTTCAGTTTTTGAGACCTTGTTTGAACAGACATAAAAGATGAAAATAGTGATTTTGGTTGTATGACTTCTTGGTGCACAAAAGATCAAGATTTATAAAGTTTTAAACGTTTTTATTTAATAATTAAAATCTAAGTCTATAGGAGATTACAACTTTCCATGATGTGGACAAAGATTGTTCAATGTTTGATCGAGGTAAATTTCTACGTTACGGATGATAGATCTTGATAGGGAAACTCACTAAGATGATTTTTTTTCTAACACTAGAAGTTAGGTTTTTATATATAGATTTGATATGGTAGATAAAAAGGATGTAAAACACAAATTATGTTCAAATTTTTGTTTTGACTACTTGAAATTTTTTGATATTGATAAAAATAGAAATAAAAACCAAATGGGTATCCAAATGTGTTTTTGTTTTCATCTCAAAGTATCCATAATTTCCCTTTATTGTAAATGTGTACAAATAAAAATACAAAAAAAATTAATAGATGTATAACGAGGTAGGAAAAATGCACAAATATGATGATTATAAATGTGTAGGTACATCTTGTGGTCCCACAACACATGCCCTATTTTGAGTCACAAAATGTGGACCCCCTAATTTCAAAATCCTCTACAAGGAACCTAATATGATGCCTCATTCATTTAGAACCTTCCCTTGGGTATGGGTCAAACCCTAGTTTATGATCAGCTAGTCTTGATAGTTAGATAGGGAGGAAAATTAAGTTTTTAAACTCCTTAGTGCATAAAGTGCACTTATGCACACATGTGCACTTCACCTCTCTTTGAGGATGCACACATGTGCACCCTCGAAGGTGTTCACCAAGGTATAGCATGGGCCTATATAAACCCCCTAGTCCCCCTTATTCTCTTCATTTGTCTCTAGCCTCCCCTCCAGTCATGAACCCTCACACCCTCTATTGATGTGCATCCCCACCAATCCCCATCTCTAGCACCCCAATCATTAGGGTAAAAGCCCCCTTTTGGAGGTGTGCACATGCACACTTTTGAACTTGTTCACCTTTAAGAGGTGCACATGTATAGCTAAAATACAAATGCCCCTTTAAAAATAATAAAAACCAAGACCTGTAATGTGAAATCTGCACATGCACTTGTGCATAGTTTTGCACATGAACACGTGTGCACATGCCCTATGTGCACAACTATGCACATTACACTAAAATGCATAAATATAAAGCAACTAGCACACCTTAGGAGGTGTGCTAGGTTTTCTAATATGAAAAACATGCATTTGAGGGGTCTTGGTCAGTTTTTGTTAGTTTTGACTAGTTTTGGCTTTGTTTTTTGTCAGCCTGAGTCTTGATTGAGCACTGTTATGGTGTTTTGACATTAGTATACTAATATTATCTCATTTTTTTGTAGATAAAATGGAATCATCATAATATTATATGGTAGCAAAAATGGCACCGAAACTAGTAGCAATCAAATACCAAGGATCCCTAAAGAAGTCCAAATTCGAGGACAAACATACAAAGATCCAGGACACAAAACTCGACTACATTGACTGGAACACTTTCCTAACCCTCTACAATAAACTAAAAGAAAGATTAGTGATGGTATCAACCTTGATCTAGAGTGGGTTAATGAATGTCACTTCACACCATACATTAGTTCAAACCTTCAAATTGATCATGACACTGACTCAACATTATGTGCCAGAGGAAAAGGTCATAAAGAGTGTGATAGGAGAGATAGTCCTTGACTTCAAGCCATGAATAATTGAGAATTTTTTCCACCTCCCTAATGAAGATCAATACCTCTAGATATCCTATGAAGGTGTTGATAGATGATATAGAAAAAATAAGAAAGAGGCCAAGGAATTGGTGCAATCTACATTCTTAATTACTAGGACACCCTTGGGCCCGAGAGTAGGAAAGGTGGATATGATGCAAGGGTATATGAAAGATGTTATCATTTATTCAATTTTTCTCCTTAGTAGAGCCATGGGCCTTCCTACAATAGGTTACCTAGAAAAACAAATGGTGCACTTCATTGAGACCATCATAACAACTAAGATGTCTATTGATTGGGCCACCATCCTAAGTGACAATCTAGATGTGTAACTAATCTCTATTAAGAATGATCTACACTTTTATATGACATCTTATATGGTGTATCTATTGGCAACAAGATCTGATGACTACCCAAGGTTGTACAAAAAAGGAAGCATACAATATGCAAATGCTTGGCCCCATGTGGTCTATCCACAACTAGTGAAGAAAAAGCTTCCACTACAAAGTGTGGAATATAGGGTAGCAAATGATTATTTCATATTCACCATCATCAGATTTATTAAAGGCGATCATGCCAAGAGGATGTTAGTAGAAGCTTCTGCAAGGATAACTAAAGTAAGTGCCTACTACATCTAGTTCAAGACATTTACCTATCTCTGGGTAGCTGGTACTCTCCTATGTCTTAAGAAGGTCCCAAGGTACCCTTTAGACCATCTCATGCTATTGGAGATAACTCACTAATTCACTTTTGAGTATGCTAGAGTGAAGAACCTGTTGGGACTCAAAAGTGCATTTCTACTTTGAGTACCCTTTCCAAGCTTTTGAGTCATTATGAGACCTATAAGTGCATTTAAATTCATATATACCTAGCTATCCTATTGAGGCCTAAGAGGTGTTTAATATTTACACTCCTCTCGTAGCACTCACCTTCATCAAAGGGCCTTTGGTAGCCGCACTGATCAGTTGATGTTGGATTTTTTCCTTGTGAGGATGGATACCTAATATTTTTTGTGATGTATCCTACTTTCTTCTTCTTATTTGTTTGTTGTGCTTTTTCTTTTGTGGTCACCATTTGGTGCTCTATTTATCTTCTATTTTCTTGATGTAAGCTTCTAGTCCCATAGACCCTCATTGTGGTCTTTTGTTGGAAATTAATAATATTATCTTATCTTATCTTATCTTATCTAAAACCTATCTTTTAGTATGTGTATGCATCTATTATTGATAAATTTCCATTTTGAGTAATTTCGTGAAGTCTCATTTTGAGCAATGTTCAAATCTGCATTTTTGCTCGTGTCAAGCAACGACATGAGGCCTAGTTTGTAATTGAATATCTTGCTCCTAGAACCTTTTCATGACTCACTGGTTTGGAAGTGTTTAATATGCATATCAAAGAACCTATTTTTTATATTTCAAGTCATTTTGACATGTTTTGACTAGGTTTTGAATCCCTCAAAGTTGGTTGTTTACTATTGTCATACTGATGTAAATTGTTCAAAATTCTGGGAGGCCCTGTTTGACTAGTTATAACTTTCACCCAGTGAACCAAAATGAGAAAATTCCTTTTTCAATGCATTCTAGAGGTCAAAGACATGCTAAATTTCATATTTGAGCCTATGATGAATCCATTTGTTTAGTTTTCAAATGTGATTCCAAATGCAATTTTTAAAGTTTTACTGGTGTCATAAAATGAAAATTGATTAGTACTTCTATTCGGGATGTCATAACTTTGAATCTGTGATTTCCTAAACCAAATAGATTGTATCAATGTATTCTACTCTAAAAATTATTCAAGTCTACTAGTTTGCAAGTCTTGACGAATCCATTTGCACACTTTCCTAGGTCCATTTTGTTTACAAAAATTGATATTTTGCTAGTGTTCCTAGTTCTACAAATCCAAGTACCCCACTTTGACTGCTTGCCAATTTTTTTATGTCATTTTTCATGAGCCTAAATCATGGATTTATACTCCCCTCATGAAAATGAACTAATGTCCTAGTTTTCAAACCCTCAAGTGTCTATTTGATTTATTTCAGAAGCCAAAACTAAATGCATTTTATTGTTTTCTGACATGTTTTCTTGTAGGAAGTTCTAACAAGGCAAATTAGATGGTAAATATCTTTCGATTGAGAAATCATCATGAGGCAATATTTTTCAGGTTGAAAGAATGTGGAACAAAGAATCAGTATATCTAATTTTAGGTGCCAGATGTTAGTTTCAGTCAGTTCTGAAGGCCAGTCATTGGGCACTTTGGTGTGAAATTGACAGTTTGAAAAAAGGTTAAAGATTGCGTTAAATTTTAATTCTTTAGTGGTCAATTTTGATTTTAATCAATATGATGGGTTCAGTGGGCTAGTTTGAGATATCAAGTGTTTCAGTTTGAATTTTTTTATAGCCAAATCCTCTTTGGGATCTAATTGAATTCAATAACCTGATCAAATATTATAAGATTTAGGTCCAAACCAAATATAATTATAGAAGGTAACTCATTGATTCAAATACCTTAAAATTAATGGAAGATTTTTAACGATTTATCAAGTGACCTTGATTGAATTTTAGTCTCTAAGGTCATCAAGTGGATATGTGGAACATTATATATGTGGAGTGGCATATACTTCATAATGAGTATGATACAATCCTTTTCTAGTCAAAAAATTAAATACAATAAGACAATTGGATTGTTTCAATATTTTCTACCATAATGGAGTGAAGTATCCCATCTTTTTCATAATTGACTCTAAAAGTCTAAAGAGAAATGCATTGTTTTCCAACTATAGTGCTTGTGCTGAGTTGAGTATGGAGTTTATATTTGATGGCCATGTATTTTCATGAATAGAACCCATGATAAAAATAGTGCCAAAATAGAAATCTCCTGAGCCACAAAAGCATTGAAAAGTAACTTATATCAAGCTTGGGCATCCATAATGCAACTATTGTTTTTAACACCAGGGAAGAAGTTGTGAGCAAGTAGCATGAAATGAGAAGATCATCTTCTGTGGTAGTAATGTATTAGTCTTTTAAAACATAACTTATGCTTCTATTTTGGGTTTGTGTTTTCCAAAATTTCAAATTAAGTTGAGCTCCTTCAGTCTAACATGTGATCAGTAACAAGTATTACAACTTTGTTCCACCGTTGGGTGTTTCTACCATTGCAGAATTATCTCCTGGGTTGCATACATGGTAAGGACTATGAAATAGAGGGGAGGTGTCTTTAGTAGAAGGAAGGAGGAATAGAGATTTTTTCTTTAAGATGCAAGCTCGTGCAAGGTGCTTGATTCAAAGTATCTGTCCGTAGTGTGACTAAAAGAGAAGGAAAGGTGGAGTGTGATTTTTCAAAGGAGAGGGTTAAGTTGTTTATCCCACATTCATTGTAGGATGGAATTATTTGTTATTTTATTACTCCCACACACAAATAAGACATGTCTTAAGTGGTCCACACTTTATGAAAAAGGCTAGCCAAACTCTCGTGGAGGATATTTGACCAAGCAGGCTGCAAATCCAGATGATGATGTGGTAGCCTAACTAACCAAATGTTGATAATTGGCAACACATGAACGAATTACATAGTGACACATGGTAGTGGTCTCCGGGTGATGGGGACATAACCCAAGCACAAAATGGACACAACAGGAAAGGGAAAATTTTATTAACTATGAAAATATGCTAGTACATTTGGTACAGAGAAAATAGACTTCAAAACATGCCCTATGGGCTTACAATAGCATAAATTTGCAGATAAATTCTTCTCCCAGTACCTTCTCTCAAACTCCACTCCGAATTGCCTTTTACAATGCTAGAAATGTTCTTAAATAGACCCCAAAGGGTTAAGGATTAGGAATACATTCTAAAAAGTGCTAGTTGGCATCCATTGACCAAATAGAAGGCTCTAGAAGTTGCATTAGAAGTCGGCACAAAATTAGAAGAATCCATAAATGGTAACCGAACTTTCGGGAGGCATAACTGTTGAACTATAGCTCTGATTGACAAACTGTTTACATTTTTGAAAAGCTCTCAAAGCGCTCTATAACCCTATGGACCAGCTTCACTCATCCCCCATTTTTGGGCCCTATTTGAGGTCATTTAATGCCCCTAACCTAACTTTGAAGCATTCTTAGGATGTCTCTAAAAATAGAAAAACTGCGATAACTTTCAAACCGTGGGCCTTTTGACCTGATTCTTTTTGTGGAATGCTCTAAATTACAATGAAAATATTCCAACCAATTTACACCTTCTAGTTCACCAAAATGATGGCTCAATTACATACTCCTATTTTTTTGGCATTTACACGTATCCCAAGGTGCTCAAATACTCTATCCTAGAACACTAATAGTGGAACTTGGAGAGTTGGAACCTTTATTTGACCCAAATAGGTATCCAAAAATGAAAATAAATAAAATAGAAACTAAGTCTAAGTACATTTTTTTGGGTGACACAGGATTGCCCTTATACCTTTGGATGCTCCTACATCACCAGGCCTGACACAAAGTTTGAAGTAATGATGTGGTGAGTAGAGACACATGTCATGACATCACTATGTCATGATGATATGGCAATTGGATAAGGTGTCATGTGACATAGCAATAAGATTCCATGTGGTGAAGGCTAGTGACATGGAGATGATGACATGGCACAAATTATGAGGTGGGTGATGTGGATGAAGGTGCCATATTTCATGATGTCACTATGTTGTGATGACATGGAAAAGTGTTGAGGTGTCATGAGACATAGAGAGAAAATCCAAGGGTGACACATAGTGGTTGATGTTGAGGTGGCAGTTCTAGGACACATGCAGCACAAGATCAACCATTGTTAGTTTGTTCCCAAGGAAAGATGCAAGGAGGTTACACATAGTGACATGGTGAACCAATCAAAGGCCTGTTGGAAGCAAAATTTCTGATGATATTCCTATGAGGGAGTATTATAGAAACATGATTAGATCATTATCATGATGATATGTTACATTCACGACTATGTTTTTGATTGATGTCAACATAGCAATTTTCTATGGGAGCTGATAGAAGAACAGTGGTAAAGACCAAGTTGGTACAAACAGATCATTGACTACTTTTAGTAGTGAGGTCAAAGGGAGATTATACTATGTATCTAGTATATGTAGCTAATCTTAGAAGCATAAGATATTAAGTGTGGAAGAAATTATGCAAGTTTCAATGAAGACTATTCTGAGATAGAGTTTGTAGAGGCAAGTTCTGGTAAACTTGTTATATGTTTTAGTAGAGTTTTTATTCTGAGAAGCTAAAGTTAAAGATGTGAAGAAGACATGGTGGTGATGACATGGCCAAGATTACTCTTCATAATTTTATGTGTATGAAAAGTTATTTAAGTTGCAAGGAAAAATATTAATGTTATCGCTAAGTTTAATGCGTTCTTAATGTGGTCCTATAATAATTAATTGAGAAAGTGTAATAGTTGACTCAAGGAATTGTTTTATGGATTCGATATAAAGGAAGGGCATTTTCCTTTATCATGTATGATGGATGTATGGAGGAATGTGAATGATTATAAGTAACATAAAGAGAAGAATGCAAAGATAAGTAGAGTAGAGAGAAGATGAAGGAAACTTCATTACTGAGGTTTTATCGTGTGATCCAAAGTTGGATATTTGGGTTAGAGGTTTGTGACCTAGTCTACAAGGTTTGATAGTGATTGGTTTGGTTGATGGGATAGAGGAAATAAGTCAAAGTATAGTACAAACAATTATTCAGTAAGGAATAGTTCAAAGATTAGATGGATAGTGAGTTCAGTAGTCTTGCTCCAGAAGCTATTTGGATAGTGTGTCGTTCTATCTTCCACAACTCCTAACGGGGTTGGCATAGCTCCTAATAGGTTTGGAATCTTCTAACAAGGATTCAAAGTCTCCTAATAGGGACTCATATGTACTAAATGTAGTAATAGAATCCTAATAGGGTCCATCCTCTAACAAGGAATATTTATATTAGTACATCATCTTGGGCATCATTCCCACTGGGGTGTTCCCTTTGATCAAGGGTTTCCCTAGTTAACATATCTAGTGTAATTGTCTATGTGCATCTTGTTATGGTTGTTATTACTTTGGTTGAATAGATAAGATTATTTAAGGTTGACAAATGTTTTAATTATTGGATAACTGATTCACCCCCTTAGTTATCTTGGTAGACTATTGTTTCTAACAATTGCTATTAGAGCCAAGAGTTGAGATAACAATTCCTACTTTGAGTAAGAACATGAAAAAGAATCATCCACCTGAGCAGATCATCAGAAGCCGTAAGGTTATTCTTACATATGTAGCATATAATAATTCAAAGTATATTAGAAGGATGTCAAGTCAACATTTCTAAATGGAGAACTTGAAGAAGAGGCATACATAGAACAACTAGAAGGTTGTCCTTTAAGAGATGACAAGGATGTAATATGTAAATTTGTATGGTTTGAAGTAAGCACCCAAAACTTGGTTCTCAAGTTTGGACAAGCATTTGAAAAATTGGATATAGAAAAGGTATGGTAGATAGAAATCTCTATTGGAAAGAAATTGATGATGTATTAATATTTTGGTAATATTTGTTGATGATATCATATTTGGAGGAAATGATGAGGAAAGTGACAAGCTTGTAGAAGAAATGAAGAAGGAATTTGAAAGGAGCATGATGAGAGAAATGAAATATTTTCTAGGATTACATATCATATAGGAAAAAGAAGGAATCTTTATTTCTCAGAATAAGTATTTGAAAGATTTATTGAAAAGGTTTGGTTTGGAAACATGTAAAACCATTGGAACACCTATGGTAAATGGACACAAGTTATCTACCAAGGATGAGACAACTATTGTTGAGCAAAAGAAGTGTAGATCTATGATTAGAGGATTGCAATATGTGATACACACAAGGGTAGATATAAAAAATGTAGTTTGAATTATCGCAAGATTCCAAGATGATCCTAGAGAAGCACATTATACAACAGTCAAAAGGATATTTAGATACCTGAAAGGAACACCAGAGTTCAAATTGTGGTATGATAGATCTAATGATTTCACTCTATATGCTTATACTTATGCTGATTAGGCAGGTAGTATGGATGACAGAAAGAGCACCAGTGGTGGAGCCTTCTTTCTTGGAGGAAGATTAGTTTCTTGGCTAAGAAAGAAGCAAGATTGTACCTCACAAAGTACAGAAGAAGTAGAATATGTTTCTAGTAGCAAATAATTGTAATCAAGTTGTTTGGATGAAGTAGATGCCGAAGGTTATACAGATAGAATTTAGTGAACCTATTGTCATACATTGTGACAACACAAGCACAATAAATATGTCTAAGAATTCACTATTGAATTCTAAGACCAAGCACATTTATATCAAGTATCACATGTTGAGAGAGAAAGTCGTAGAATAGGAAATTAGATTGGAGTTTGTAAACACCAAAGAATAGATTTTAGATATCTTCATTAAGCCTCTTCCCAAAGAGACATTTGAGTATTTGCAAGGTATGCTAGGGGTTATGCCCCTTCCTAAATCAGAGTAGATAATGCAAGACTGCATCAGTCTAGTGTAATAGAGCACTATTATTTTTTTGGATTGAATGTTGATGCTTCGTGTATGGGTGAGTATTTGTGATGGAAAGAGTCATCTAGGACTCTTGTTGGATGTTGTTTTCGAATAGTGTCTTTGGACACTTGAGCTGGTAAGAATCAGTTGTTGTAGAGTTTGATGGTTGTTGAAACCTTTGACATTGATGTCAATGGGGGAGAAGTACAACATGGAAAAATAGTTCAAAAAGCATGGTAAAAAAGTACAACATGAAAAGTACAACATGGAAAAATATTTTGATGTAAAGCACATTGAAGTATATCAATGGGAGAATGATTGATGAAGAGGATTTGAGAAGTAAGGTTAATAGTCTTTTGTAGTTGGTATTCTTGGAACTGGATGTTTTTCATCTATGTTTTCATCAAAGCCAAAGGGGGAGATTGTTGGAAGAATGAATACTTGTGATATTCCTATGGGGGTGTATTTTAGAAACATAATTAGATCATTATCATAATGATATGTTACATTCAATGTAACACATCATTATGATAATGATCTAATTATGTTTCTACAATGTAACATATCATTATGATAATGATCTAATGATTTTTCTAAAATATACCCCATAGGAATATCACAAGCATTTATTCTTCCAATAATCTCCTCCTTTGGCATTGATGTCAACATAGCAATTTTCTATGGTATCTGATAAAAGAACAATAGTAAAGATCAAGTTGGTATGGATAGATCGTTGAGTAGTTTTAGTAGCAATGTTAAAGGGAGATTATAGTATGTGTCTAGTATATGTAGCTAACCTGAAAAGCATAAGATATTAAGTTTGGAAGAAGTTATGCAAGTTTCAATGAAGACTATTCTGAGATAGAGTTTACAGAGGCATGTTCTGGTAAACAAGTTATATCTCTTAGAAGAGTTGTTATTCTAAGAAGCTAAAGTTAAAGATGTAAAGAAGACATGTTGATGATGACATGGACAAGCTAACTCATCATAATGTTACATGTATGAAAATTTATTTAAGTTGAAAGACAAAAGATTAATGTTATCAGTAAGTGTAACATGTTCTTAATGTGGTCCTATAATAATTAATTGAGAAGGTGTAACAACTAACTTAGGGAATTGTTTCATGGATTCAGCATAAAGGAAGGACATTTTCCTTTATCATGTATGATGGGTGTATGGAGGAATGCAAATCATTGTAAGAAACACAAAGAGTGAAAACCAAAGATAAGAAAAGCAAAGAAAAGGTGAAGGAAACTTCATTGTTGAGGTTTTATTGTGTTATCTGAAGTTGGATACTTGGATTCGAGGTTTGTGACCTAGTCTACAAAGTCTAATAGTGATTGGTCCTATTGATAGGATAGAGGAAAGAAGTTAAAGTACAATACATACAATTATTCTACAAGCAATAGTTGAGAAATCAGTTGGATAGTGAGTTCAGTGGTCTTGCCTCATAAGCTATTTGGATAGTGGGTCCTTCTATCTTCCATAACTCCTAACAGGGTTGGCACAACTTTGAATAGGGTTGGAATGTTCTAACAAGGATTCAAACTCTCCTAATAGGGACTCATATGTACTAAATATTGTAATAGACTACTAATAGGGTCCATCCTCTAACAAGGAATATTTATATTAGTACATCATTTGTGGCCATCATTCCCACCAAGGCTTTCTCTCTAATCAAGGGTTTCCCTAGTTAACATATCTGGTGTAATTGTCTATGTGCATCTTGTTATGGTTGTTATTTAATTTGGTTGAATATATAAGATTTTTTAAGGTTCATAAATGTTTTAATTATTGGATAACTAATTCATCCCCCCTCTCAGTAATCTTGGTGCACTATTATTTCTAACAAGCTACCACATGGTAGTGGGCTCAATCAGACATGGCACTCTGAGAACCAATGGGGTGGTGCCATATGGCTCCTAGGTGGTGAAAGAATTAACAAGTCGATCATGTGATGACACATGTTGTAGTTGATCAAACCCAATTTGATATATATTTGTAATTGAGGGAAAAAATTCAAAATGCAAAAAATTAAATTTTTTATTATTTCCTTCAAAAAGGCATGTATATGCCATTTCAAATAAACAAAGGTTATATACTAAAGTTTTAACATTAGGGATGGTTAAATATTTTCCATGAAGTGCAAACTTGTGAGTTATACTAGGGACTTGATTTTCAAATGAAGATTCTTTGCATTCTTGATAAGCAGATATGGGACTATCATTTACTGTGGGAAGTGGGAGAGAACTAACTTTCCATAATTGAGATCTTTTTTTTGTATAGGAAGCCATGTATTCAAGTTATTCATGGTTTTGTACCAAGAGCCTATTTTTAAACCATTTTTTACTATAGCAGGTCAGAGCTAGTTTTTGGCAAAATGGTGAACTAGGTGAATGCCAGAGGTAGTAAGGATTTAGTTAGGGATGGATTTTTTCATCTCTAAGTTAGTTTAATAGAAGATTTTACCAACATTTTAGATGCATACCTGATATTTTATCAAAGATAGGGTTTTTCATCATTAGGAAGAGATATTTTGAGTTTGCTAAGATACAATGATGAGATTCTTTTCAGATGTCAGTTATAGAGAGAAAAGAAATGCTTTGTAACAATAGGGGATGGAGATTCAAGTGGACACATGTCATTTCCAATTAGATCTAGCTTCTTCTTCCTTTCTTATATATTTCTCTTTCTCTCTCATTAGAAGGGTCCTAGTTTATTGGATATTTTTCACTACTATGATACCACAAGGATGGTTCCAATTTTGGAAAATTTTTCTCATTGCTATGATACCACAAGGTTGGTTCTATTTTGTCTATGATACTAGAAGGCTAGATTTAGAGCTATAATTCAACCATTCTTCAGTTTTCTCTCTTGTATGAACAATAATTATGAAGCTAATATAGATAGTTTTGATCTATTCAGTAGTTATATGAGTTATTTACATGCATTTGAATATATAGTTTCAAAGAAATCAATACAATAAGCAATAATCTTCTTAGTTTTATTCTAATTCTTATCTCCTATCTCTATAATTTGCAATATTTTGTGGTTTAGGGATAAATAACTTAAGCCCTTTTGCATCTCATTAAGCTTGTATGTCTCGTATGTTTTGTTGTTTGAAATAAGAGCCAAGTAAATGCTTGATACATTTGACAGGCTTGCTAGTTATTTGAGAAGGATATTTCATGAGTATGAAGTCTTTATGAGCACTGATGTCTAATTCACAAAGTGATAGGATATATCTGATATCCTAATGTATAGAATATGTCATTGGTATCATAAATGTATGTGCGTGATTTATGGAACTACCCAATGGAAAAGACACTTATTAGTCATAGGATCAACATATTTCTTATTTTTTCATATTTGGGATCAACTAAAATTAAATTTATGATCATCTATTTCCCTTTCTATTTAAAAGCTGAAAGGATGCCCTCACTTAGCTTGTGGATTTAGTAGAATTGTAATTTTCTATTAAACATCTTTGTTATTGCATAAATATAGGAGAAATAAGGGTTTTATCTGCTTTGTTGTATACTTTTAACACTGATACGATATGAAGAATCTATAGGTACATTTGCTTAGGTTTTGTAGAGCTTGAAGTAGAAGAAGGGTCTAGCCTTATAGTTGGCCTGGTGTTTGAAAGGGTATGTTGTAGATGGAAAGTAGCTACCCCTAGATGTATTATGTTCTCACCAAGATATTTGAAACATGACATTTTAAAACACAAATAGAACCAACATCATAAAACATGTGTTTGGCCAATCACCATTGAAACATTCAAGGTAAAGCAGAAATAAGATATTGGTATGTTTGATTGAGAATGGGATCAGTACCCCTTGGAAGGTTATCAGGATTCACACCCATATTTTGATAATGTTGGGATGGTTCACCATGTGGTGGGAAAGAAGTTTGTACACGAGGAAACATTGGAGGACTGTTGGATGAATGCAATAGATGACTATGATGTTTGCGTTAGGGGCTATTACAGGACAAGTCTATGTCTAGTAGAAAAAAGTGCTCAACATGAAGATACCCTTAAAGGCTTGGCACAAGGATATCCTTGAGATAATGGGTCGCTTGTATAATAGGGATAAAATTATGATAGGCCCATCATGAATGCATAAATTAGGCATGAGGAAAATGGTGATATTGATCATCAGGGAACACATATAGTGAAACTTACAAGGGAATGGATTAGGAAACCATTTTAGATGTATCTGGTTCCCTAGGCGATATCTAGTCTCCAGGCTACAACCAAGCCCAAGAAAGGGAAAGGAACCAAATAACAATATCGACCTACCCTGCCAAATCACTAGTGAGGTAGGATGATGGTACATCACCATGAGTGGGAGGTCAAGTATTTTGAGGCTGAAAAACCCCTAGGGAAAGAGGAAAATTGCACCCCCTAGGAAAAGAAAGAAAGTAGCCGAGGACCAAGAAGTAGAAGCATAGTAAGAGTAAAGAAAAGCTGAGTTAGAGAAAAAAAATGTAACTGCTAGAAGAGTAAGGGTTTCCACCACCTAGAACCTTAGAGGAAGAAGCCTCCCCATAAATTCCTAAGAGAGCTCAAACAAAAACTATGATGGTAGGTGAAAAAAGGAGGAAATTGAAGAAGATGAGCACTCCCTCAACCTAGATGCTAAAAACCATTCTTGAAGTAGAGGATGGGGAAGACAAGGAAAAAAATGAATTTGTTTCCTTGAAAAAAGAACTTTCTTGGCTATTGTCACACAAGAGGAGAGAAGAAGAAGATCAACTCAAAAACCTCCATTTGTTCCTAGGGAGCCTATCCATGTTGAAACCTCTGAAGATGAACAACAAAAATGGATAGAGGAAATGGAAGGTAAGGGAGCCCACATTTTTGAACTTTTAGATTTTGATTTCATGTCCATGGCACTAAGATGGTGGGTGAGAAAATAAGGGATAATCCAATAAATGAGTCATTATGAGAGGATTGGAATCAATTTCCTCCTCTACCTCAAGGACCTCTTGGCATTCCTCTACTACCAGTATAGGGCATGATCATAATAATGGATAGGCTTAGTAGCTCCATGTCCTCTAACAACCCAAGTAGAAATAAAAAGTCAAGATAGAGGATGGAGAATATTTACTATTGCATGTCAATGAAGTATTTGAGGAAGGACAGATACCAAAAGAAACTCAACAAGTTCCTCCATATATTGAGGCTATATCCTTGGCCCAACAAAGCACATAAAATCCCTTTGAAGATATCCCTTAACATGAGAAGAATCCAAAGAAGAGCAATAAGGGAAAGGAACCTACTTCGGAACCAACTTCTTTAGTGAAATACATGTCACCAATGGGGACTACACCATCATGACTGAAGAAGGGGGTCATGTTTTGACAAAAGAAGAAGATGTAACTAACAAAAGAGGAAGGAATGATAAAATTTATAATAGAAACAAAGAAGCCTAAGCCACCTAAGGGTGATTCTAGAACACTTCCCTTTATTATGAAGAATCAAGATCAAAACCTTCTAAAACATATGACTATTCCCCCTCCTCATTTTGACACTAAAGAATTGACTCCAAAAGACTATCAGATGAAGGGGGTCATATTAGGAAATCTCATGATGGATATGACCAAGGTCTTGATCACTACAAGCCTCAAGAAAGTGTTCGAACATATGGACAAAGATGAGTCAAAGCTGATAATGTTGTGAAATTAGAATGAGCTACTCAAAGGATAGCTAAATGAGGTGGTGGGACCCATAGACCTAGATAATCCTAAGATCACTCTTGGAGTTGCACTTGGAAGGAAATGAGAAAGGAAAAAATTGATTCATTTTTCGATGCATGTTATAAATGGTGTCATAGTTTTGAGGAGAAGGGAGTGCAAATAATATAGGGAAATTTGAACCTATTACACAACATTTAGACTAATGTCAAAAAGTTGGTTTGTATTCTAATCCAAGATTTTGGGCTATTGGATGAAGTGCATGCCTAGGCTAATGATCTAAAAGAACTCGTATTTATAAAGGAACTAAGGTACTAGATGCTAATGGAGATATACCTAGTAGAGGAGAAAGATAAACTAGATGATTTGATAGAAAAGATATGATTAGAGACTAAGGTCATGGAGGGATTACATGAAGGTATCCAATAGATAAAGAATAAAGCTCAAGAGAAATTTTTGAAAGTGGATAAATACTACAATGCCACTAACCTTGAGATTTTAAAGATGAGTAGAAGACTAGGATTTCCTTAGTGAAGACAATAGTTCAACAATTTAGAGATACACTTGAGAATGCTTCATCAAAAGATGTTGTACGCCAAGAATTTAAAACTAAAGAAGCATTGTTGGAACTAGACACCAACCTTGAGGATTTTGCACATATAAGAATAGAAGTAAGCAACTACCAGTGAGTAGCTAAGAATAATTATGATTCATTAGATTTATCAAAGGCTAGAAAAGTAGTAGAGATGATAGAGAAGTTCAAAAGAAAGCATTCAAACATCATTTTGATATAAAGGGGAAGAAAACCTAGATGCTAGAAATTCACTTTTGACACTTAGAAGACTTTTTGTGTCCTATCACCAAGTGCATATGTGTACTTTTCTTAGAGGTGCATTGAAAATTTTGAAGAGAAGAATTACACTGATAGTTAACTACGAATTGTTATTTTAGAGCATCCCATACATTGAAAACACATTTTGAGGGCAGTTCAACTCCTAGAAACACCTAGAGAAGGCTAAGCTTCTATTTTAAGAGCTCCCAGAGACTCCCACATCATCTCATGGATTCTATATTTTTATCTTGTTATTATTTTATTCTTTTAATTTATGTAAAGGCTTATACACCTATTAATTGATATAAACAAGGTTGGAGACCTACTTAGCACCATTTAAAGAGTCAATTTGTATATAATTAGCTTTGTTTTATTAGTTTTTAGCATAAGTTTGCATTAAAAGATATCTCCCTCCTAACACCAAGGGAGGAGATGATTTCTTTTAAATACATGGATGTAATATGTAGTTTAGGCCATTATTTTGATGAAATACTATATGTTAATGGTCTTCTCATTCTAAGTTTAGTTATTCTTACTAGAGTGTATTATTTTTGTGAATGCATGTTTATGAATAATAATGGAACTAATAGTTTTATTGTGTTGTTATGACTATGTGATCTTTTAGTTTTGATTTTTTCCTTGTTTTAACAAATTCTATTATTGTAACAAATTGGAAAAAGTATCATCTTTGTTCTTGCATAGCATTTTGTCTCGTATGAGCACACTTTGCATAGCCTTGGGATTTGATGAAACATGAAATATCTTTGGGTTATTATTGAAGTTCCCGTTGAAAATTACATCAATGGAGTTGAGGAAGTGTTGCTCCTAATTTCATTGGTTTCCTACCGAGATCCTTTTCATAATTTAATTCATAGATGTGTTGTTAGTTTGGCTTATGTTCGTTAGTAATTTCCCTTTTAGTATTTTTCTTAAAATATCTTGTTACTCTATCTTTGTTATTTTCTTTTCAAACACTTGTTTAAAATAGGAATTCATATAGGTGCATTGATAAAATTTCATTCATCATAAAACAAAAAATAACAAAAAATATCTCTTTGTGGTTACATTTTAGCAACGGGTGTGCAAATTGGTTGGTACCAGTAAAGGCCTCCTTTTAAAAATAAACATTTATCTTCAATTGAGTTGCCTAGTGGGTTGAAAAAAAACCATCTAGAACGTTAGAGTTGGTCATTAATCAACTTTTCAAGAGAGAGATCCAAAAGGATTTCTGTTTTAAAGAATTGTGCAAAACAATCATTCAAAAGTATAGAGTACAAAAGCATAGGTATTGATTGCCCTCATTTTCACTATGCCCAAAATTTGAAAATTTAATGTGAAAATACCTTGAATTGTGTTGTGCAGCTAGGGTTTGTTACCTTTTGTTATTTTCCCTCTAATGAAAACCCTAATCTGATAAGTTTTCCCTTTCCCTTGAATTTCATAAAACATGTTTTCTCCTAGCAAACCCTTAGTTTTAATCCACACCCCTTTTGAAAATTTGAAAATTCAAAAACTAATTGGTTCAACCTTTTTTTAAAAATATATTTGAATTTTAAATGTGAGCTCATAAGATTTTTGAAGTTTGCAACCATGCAACTAGGTTGATTTCATTGTCGAGCTCGTCATCAAATTGCAACATCTTATGGTGTAACTCAACGAAGTAGATAAGTTTCCTTTGATTGCTGAATCTTGGCAGTTAAGAACTTAAATGTTTCTTGTATTATGACTAAGAAAATTAGTTAGTATGGCCTTAGTTGCACAGTCACCTAAGTGGAAGGGATACCGTAAATTTTTAACAATGGTTGTGTGAACTATTGTGTTTGTATGATTAGGATCTTAAAAACTAAAGAGTTTGAGATGACCGCAACTAGGCAAATGTTGTCAAAAGTGCTTAAAGTAACCTTTGATTGCATGGTCATAGGGGTAAATACATAATCAAAAGGTTTAACTAAAAAGTAGTGATAGGGTCAAAATATTCAAGGTTACCTTCAATCATGTGGTTGAGGCAGTTAGGTCATAACATAAAAGAAACGATGTGACCTGGCGAATATAGTTGCAAGATGCATGAATTTGTTTGTTCTCTTAGTCACATGGTTGAAGAGAGTAAGAGCTATAAAGCTAGTGACTCAATGAAGCTTTTAGTTTGAAGGAAGAATGTATCTGATCACACTATCACAAGGGTAATAGGACATTAATCAAAACAAGATGTAATATGGTGAAACTAACTAGAGATACTTGTTTGTGTAATAACCCAAAATTGGCTCATTGCCATGATCACCAATTTTGGTCTATTTTGATCAATTCTAAGACCTATTCTAATAGGAAATTCTTATTCTGCTACTCGCTACTTGACTTAATTGCCAGATGTAGAAAATTCCAATCTGCATTCATCATGCTTACTATTTAATTCCTATAGTATTTACTCATATTAGCCACATTAAAAACCTATTGATTAATATTTAATTTAATTATTAAGTATTTATACTTTAATTAAATTAAATTATACCTTAGGGCTAATGTACTAAGGAATTGAATTTATTTAATTTAATAAATATGCCTATTCTAATTAATTGAATGAAATTATTTAATTAAATAAGAAAAGGTATTTATGAGGTCATATCTCATTTTATTAAATTAAATATCTTTCCTAATTCTACCCTTCAGTTCTAAATGGAAACTCTGAGTGAACTCTCTCTCGAATTGGAAACAATCTAGTTAACTTGTTTTCACACTCATAAAAAGCTCAGTCAACTCTCCTTTCTTAAGGAAGTTTCCATTTTAATTGAATCTTGCTTCAATCTGGACTGTTGATCTGAGTTTATCTCACCCATTGACGGATTCCAAGAATTCTATTTAAGAGACTCCTAATTCCTTATCAAAGGGGTTGAATTCTTATGCTATCAAATTGCTGCTGCATTTTATACTCATTTAAGCTCAAATATTCTCATATATTTACATTCTTAGCTTAATATCATTTAGTTTAAATATGCATATGCTTAATCTAGTTTCTTTTATATGTTCTTAGAATATATTTCATATCTCATTTAGATTACCTGCATATCATCTAGATTAATTGCATTCAAATCTTTCGTTCTTAGAAGGTCTGGTTGCCTATACCTCAAATCTGAGGACATTAATTAGGAAAATCCTTCTAGATAGAAGGCAACAAGTTGCTTTGTTGGTTCATTTTGGATGAACTATTCCATGTTTATCCTAGGATGATTTCGCAGGTAATGACTACGTTGAAGTGCTTGTGAGGTTCAAAGGCCCACATTTCACAGGTACATTTCTGGCGCCCACCGTGGGGTCGAGAAAATCAATTTTTTTGGCCTTACTCTGCATTTTTTAGTCATTTTTTTGTTCTCTGTCCGTACTATTCCATATAGATTCAAGAATCTTCAAGCGAGACTATTCATTTTCGCGTGAGGATACAGAATCTTTGGGCAAAGATTCTCTGCATGTCACACAAGAAAGTGCCCGAGCGCGTGAAACTTTGTGTAGCACCTGGTTTCTTCACGCGGGCCATAAAAGAATTTCACATGGGCCTAAAAACAATTTTGCATGATTCTGTCCATGATTTTGCATGGATCTGTATGTGATTTTGCGTGATTCTATCCATGATTTTGCGTGGGTCTATGCATGGTTTCATTTAAAATTTTACAACAATGATATAGAAGATAGTTTTTTTTCCAGTTTTCTAGATAAAATAATAATTTAAATTAAAAAAAAAAAGTTAATTTGACTTTTGTTGTTTTCATAGGTTTTAACTTTTTGTAAGCTATTTTATGGGTATAAAAAAGAACAAAAAAAGTTAATTTTTGATTTTCCCAGAGTTAAGCTTCTGTTTTTACTAATGTGTTTTTTTCTGAAGCATCTTCATTTTCATTTGTCTGATTTTTTTATAGCCTAACAGTTGTTTGCAGGACATTTGACGAAGACTCCTTTATACAAACTCTCCAAACATGAACTGACCCTTTGTTTGTAGGATGAAAGCCGAAGATACGTTTGACGAAGATTACTCTTAAAACCCATAAAACAGTGTGTTTTCTTTTCTTGCTTTCCAAATTAGTCTAATTAGGGGCTTGTGAACTTCCTAGGGTGCAAGATGGAAGAATAGGGGATTATGCTCTTCACCACTTAGAGGTCATGACCAAGGGTGAATCAAAAACCTAGACGCTTTCAAAAGACAACATTCTGAAGAAGGCAAGTAGCTTAGTGGTTCTCTAGTACGAGTCCTTTTCTATGAAGGGATGATGATTTCCTTTTAGGGAATCAGAATCTTGAGGAAGGATAAGTCTAGATTGATTAAGATAAGTTGGTAATTAATTTGTCTTGCATGTTTGGATGAGGAAATGAGGTAGAGGATTATGCTCTTTCCCCTTGAGGGAAATCAAAAACCTAAATCCTTAGATCTAAACCACCAGTCCGTGTCAATCCTTTAGAGGGCCTGCCAGAGTGATCCAACCCCCAGGAATGACCCAAGTGAGCACACTCCTTTTGTTGGAGATTCCAACTCATTATAATCAAGATGCTTTGTAGAGTGAAAGACTCCAAAGCCAGATTGATTTCTTTCCCTTGATTCTTGATATCACATATCAAGGGGAAGCTCTATCTGTGCACTAGTTAGCACTGGCCCCTGACTTTCTAAGCAAGTAGTGTGCACTTTCAGATGCTGGTGTGGGCTACTGGTCTCAACTCTGCTTGCGGAGCCACTAAAAAATAATTTGAATGGAAGCCAAGTAAAAACCTCTTAGTTAGAAGCCACTCAGTTCACCTCCAAAAGGAGGCATAATATTTGTGCAAGGAGGAGGAAGAATCTCTCCTATAAAACTCACCATAGGCATGCTACTAGATGTTTGAAGGTGGTATAAGTGTTCATCCCTTACCATAAGGGCACTTGTTTAGCATATACTATTGAGTCCTTTGAATATACCAAAAACATGAGCGCCCTCTAGGGGGTGACACGACTGTGTGAGGTACACGGATGCACATAAGATGCGAGACAAGGGTTTTGCCTTCTCTACCATTTTTTGTTTCTAGGGATAAAGCATGTTTGTTATCGAGTCCTAAACATGTCCAAACTTGCTCAAACAAACTGAAAGTCAAGACTCCCCTGTCCCTCTGAGTTGCTTTGCCCTCAGTTGGATTGTATTTGCCTACTGCTTGCTTCCCATGTCTTGTTGAAAACACTTGCCTTTTGCAAAACCAGATGTTGTTTAAACACTTGAAAATCAACCTTGCTATTTGTCTAAAATTTTCCAAATGAATCAACAATCTATCCAAAACTGTTCGAAATCTTCAAAGTCTTTTCAAATTATAGTTCAGTTGTTAGTCTGGTTTCCATTTTTGCATACAGTTTGCAAACTTTTGTGCAAATACTTGTTGTCCTACCACTTCTTCATGCAACTTTTGTTCTTGTGCAAACAGTTGCACATCACTATGTGAGATCTTTATGCTATCCAAGTTAACCTTGCACTACTTCGTGTGGCATAGAGCACATCCTCGTGTGAAATCTTTATGCTATCCTGAGTCTTTGCATGGCTCTTTGTACTTTCTCATGTGCCTTTCAGAGGATCTTCATGTGAGATCTTGAGTCTGAACTCTCAAGTTAGTTTGTTAGAGTTATCTGTGCTCTGTACCAAGTCTATTTCTTGCACTAGTTTACTGCTTCTCTGTCTAAAAATAGTTCCAAATAGTGGCATCTTGCTTAGTTAATGACTTGCAATCCATACTTTAACTAGTCTTGTCTCTTAGTTATCTTGCTCTTGTCCTTTAGTGCTTGTTGTACTCCATGTCATGATAGTCATAATCTTTGGCTATTCTAGCCTTCAAATCAGACTATTCGTACCTTAGTATACTGCACTCTTATCTTGCTTTTTTGAGACTAAGTTCTAGTGTGGTCCTTGTCTAAGCTTTTGCTTTTTGCCATTGTCTATGACTGTGGAAACTTGACTTATGTTCTAAAACTTGGCTGTCACTACTTGAAACATAGTACATCAAAATGGCTAACAACAAATGCGCTAAATCGAATATTCCTAGTGAGGAAGAAAAGCTACTTATTGCAAACATGAAGCAACAAATCCAATCAATAAGTGCTCAACTTCAAAGACTAAAAGAAGAGAAAAACACATCATTGAACAAATTCTCCTTGAGAGAAATTTTCCCTTCCTCCTATGATAACCAAAAATCAAATTCTTGTGATCTTGAATCCAAGATATCTGAGAACACTTCACAAACACCCAAGAAATCTAGAAATATCTTTGAAGAAAAACCTTGGGAATCTAAACCAAAGCATGATTTCACACCTTTGGGAAAATCTTATGAATTAACCTTGGAAGAACTTCTTGAAGAAAAAGTCATTACTTTACCTAAGCTCACTTTGGCGAGAGTTTCCTTTATGAGTAACTATTGTGCCTATCATAGACATAATTGACATAAAACTTCCCATTGTAAGGAGCTGAAAAACAAGATTCAAGATCTCTTTGACAATGATATAATTCAAAAATCTAAGCTCTCAACTACTAAAGATTCTACTCTCAAGAAGGATCAACCTCATGAAACCATGTCTAGTAACGGTTCAAACACAACTTCTACTTCCTCCAACATACATCCACCTTCTAAATTGTCTAATCTTTCCAACACATATTCACCAAAAGAACTCACTACTCCCCTAGTTGACTATGTGTACCCTCAAGTACTACCTTTAAAGGAAACTCAAGCTAATATTGACTTAGCTGCAAACCTCTCCCATACTACACAAAGCAAAGATCCAAAACCTCCATTTGTTGCTCCTCCTATTATCCCCAATCCAACTATTCCTCCATTGTCCCTTCAAGAGCTTGTTATAGAGACTCTAGAAATATATTCGAATACAAATTCAGATACTCCCTCATCCTTGGATTTGGTTTCATGTCAAGAAGACCACTTAAATGATGAAGAAACAAGTTTTGATCAAGACCAAGATTCCTTTATCCCCTTTCAAGTCTTCCAAGATCTCGTGCCTCCATCTCAAGAGCCACATAGTCCTCCATCTCCCATGTCATGCACCTCTACTAAGCAAGATCAAGATATTCCTTCCACCATCCTTAAGGAGATTACAAAAGACCAAGAGAAGGATACTTTTCCTATGTTACCCAAATTTCCTTTTGAAGAGAAAAGTGTTCCCTCGCTCTCTTATTCTACCTTGCTACATTCACTTCCAAACTATGCTCAAGCTTTAAATACTCCTGTCAGAGGTATTGCTCCTATAACAATTACTCATAAATATATTGATGACTTTGGTCATATTTATCACTATAAGGATGCTGATATCCCTATCCACTATCCATTTGTATCTCCTAAATCTATTCTTGGTCCTTATCCATCTAAGCTAAAGCCTTCAAAACTTCTGTCTATTTTGGGACCTTATGTTCCTCCATCTCCTACTTCCACTCTTAGCTCATTACATGTTCCTCCTACCCTACCCCAAGATCAACAAAGACACATAAACTTGAACTCTTCACATCCACCTTTCCATCTAAACTGTCATATTGGCCTCATTCATCCATACATCCCAAGTCCTTTGGAAGCAATTTGGATGATCAATTCAAACACAAGTGCATGAATCCATCCTCAAAAGTTCACTATGTCTCCCCTAATCAACATGTGAATGTCAAGAAGGAAAATATGCAAAAGAGACTGCAAAGGTCCACTATTCAAAGAGCTCAACCAAAGAAAGTATGGGTTCTTAAATCTGTTATTGAAGAAATGCGTTCCAAAGCATCTAATGAAAAATCAAAAGCTATATGGATTCCCAAGTCTCTTTTGAAGGACTTGAATATTGAAAACAAATCAAAGTTGACATTCAAGCTTCCAAAGGATTTCACTCCACCTTCTTGCCAACATCTTCCTAAAAAGGTTTCAAAGCCTTCTACTCCACCTTCCTCCAAAATTATTCCACCACCTCATACATCTAAACCTCATACTATTTCATCCATATTTTCTCCATTATTCCATCACCCTTCAAGGTGTGTGTCAATATTGATCTTTCCCACTTTTTCTTCTCCCGTTGCGCATCCCTTTCATTACTCTATCCACTCCACCTTCTATCCTCCACCTTTTATCCTTCCATCCCATTTATCTTATCCATAGCCTAAACCTTGTCCTCCATATATCTTTTCTACTATCTCCCTCCATTACCTTATCAGCATCTTTGAGCATACCTTGCTATGGCCTTGGCTTATCATAACTTACATTATAGGAGTGCTATCCAACTTGAGAAAGGCTTGAATTCTTTCCAAAAACTCTAAAAATCCAAAAAAAAAGAAAAAAGAAAAAAATCTGCCATTGGTGAAAACCTAGAAATAGGTGCCTTGGTAGCAAAAGTAAAGAAAAATAAATCCGTTCTATGGTGAAAACCACTTCTTGTGACACCTTGGACAAGTACCATGATGAAAACTTGGTAAACATGTGTCATGCATAATTCTTCCATCCATGACATCCTATCATGATCTTTCTTATCCTTCAGATGTCCTCATTTCCAAAGTCATTCACTCATAACCTCCATAACAAAATTTTTCTATCATATTTAGTTAACCCTTTGGTCTTGATCAACAAAAGAAAGAAGAAAACTCATTTCTTGGCAATCTCTTGACATGGTCACTTTCTTGGATTAGTTACATGACACCCTTCATTACACCATGAGCTTATACTTTTCCCTAGCTTGGGTAATCTTGTGAAGGCTTTCCTTGAGGGTAACATTCACCACTTCATACTCTGTACCTATCCATCTCCACTTATCCACCAGCTTACTACTACATCTCATCCTACACCTTGCTAGACATTGGAACAAAATCAAGGCAATCATTCTTGAGAGCTAGCAATCTCTGACAAAGTTTTAAAAATTGGAAAAAGTCCTAAAAAAAATTGTTACCCTGGTGAAAATCTAGCAATAGGCGCCTTGGTAACACAAAAAAAGTGAAAAAACTCAAAAATTCAAAAAAATCAAAAAGAGAAAAATACAAAAAAATTGAAAAAAAAAGAAAAGTGCCATTGGTGAAAACCTGGAAATAGGCATCATGGTAGCAAAAAATAGAAAATCCTACCAAGAAGTGAAAACCTGGTAAATAGGCACCTCTTGTTCCCAATGCCCCATCTTGTAGCGCATCTTTTGGCTATTCTGTACAGTTGCTTTCATGCTTTTGCTTTCTTGCTTTTCCTACTTTCTACTCATGCATCCATGGACCGAGTCTTCTCACAGCTCGGGGGCATTCCCCCTTAGTGTCACTATTTTTGAGATTCTCCTCATAGAATCTCCTTTGCGACAGTCACCAGTGGTCCTCACTGAATCTACCTACTATTTCTAGTGTCACTCTTTTTGAGATTCTCCTCATAGAATCTCCTTTGTGATAGTCACCAATGGTCTTCACTGTGTCTGCCTACTGTCACTAGTGCCACTCTTTTCAAGATTCTCCTCATAGAATCTCTTTCGCAATAGTCACCAATCATTTCAGCTATGTTTTCCTACTATTGCTAAGGTCACATCTCTAGATTCCTTTATGGAAGATCTCTCTTGCGTCAGTCACCAGTCATCCTGGCTATGTTCGTCTACTATCGCTCAGTCCTTCTTAGGTTCTTCATCATGAAGATTCCTCTTTGAGCTCAATAACTAGTTGTTATGACTGTGTCTATCTACTATCATCACCCTACTGAAGAGATTTCTTTCAAACATGTTTTGGACACTGATACTTGACGTCAATCCCAAAAATGAACGCAAAATGACATACTTGTTTGGATATGCTAAGCTTTTTCTTTGTTTGCTTTGTTTTGCTTTATCATATCTCCTCGAGCAACTTGATGATGTCATTTTTGACTAGAGAAGCAATGACTGGGGGCATGATCTTTTTCTTTGCTTTCTATTTGTGGTTTAGTTCCAATAAGTTGATCTATTCCTATAAAAGGGGTGTCCACTATAAGAGCCTCCATCTCATATTGGATGGCCGTGTGTTCTTGACTCCTTTTATACAAATATGCCAATAACGTTGGTTCTTCTCCTTGTTTGTTGGAGTGAACTCTTCATGCTATAGTAAATACTAATACTCGTCCTACTAAGTGAATGTACGGGTCACTGTGAGTATATCTAGCACACTTCTGTCTCAAGTTATGAATGCAAGAGTTGTTGCAGATAGAATAAATACTGAATACTTAGCATAAGAGGGATCTCTCGTGTGTTTGGTGTGTTTATCATGCAAGAAACATTCTGGTAATCCTAGCATTTATGCTCTGATGCTTATGTTAACTTGCTACATTAAAAGGGGCAAATGTTCTAGTCATTCTGGCTTCTTGTGCCTCGAATGCTTACATTTAATCCTAAAAAACCTATAGCATATGTTCTATTCATATTACCATGATTGCAATGTTAGTGGGAATTGTATGACCTACGAGCTTTGTTCTATATCCAGTGATGATAAATTGTGTAGGCTTGGTAACCAGACCTAGGGTTGCATTTAACATAGTATTGCATTGCATACTTCACTTGCATAAGCATGCAATTCAATTGCAAATCTACTTTCACCTTCTCTGATGAGGGATTGCTGATCTCTTCAAAGAATCATGTTCTTTCATGAACTGCACAAATGATTGATTAATCACCCTCTTGGCTACTTTGGCTACTCATAACCCATTTTTCGAGATCGAATTTGAAATCTGGCACACTTAAGTGGCTCAAAAATGCATTTAAATTTTTTTGTGCAATCCAAATTCTTTTGATAATTTGCAATTCTTGGAATCTTTTCAACTCAAACTTGGACTTTTGGACCTCAAAATCACTTCGGATCAACTTCCAAATTTCTTCAGATCATTTTTGATCTCTTCATATTTCCTCAGATCATTTTGATCCCTTTATATTTCTTTAGATCATTCTGATCTCTTTATATTTCCTTAGATCATTTTGATCTCTTCATATTTCCTCAGATCATTCTGATCCCTTTATATTTCTTCAGATCATTCTGATCTCTTCATATTTCTTCAGATCATTCTGATCTCTCTTTATATTTCTTTAGATCATTCTAATCTCTTCATATTTCTTCAGATCGTTTTGATCTCTTCATATTTCTTCTGATCATTCTGATCTCTTCATATTTCTTCAGATCATTCTGATCTCTTTATATTTCTTTAGATCGTTCTGATCTCTTTATATTTCTTTAGATCATTCTAATCTCTTCTTTATTCTTCAAATCATTCTGATCTCTTCTACATTCTATTGAATCTTAGATTTCTTCTATATCTCATGATATACTACTTCACATCATATTTTTGGTGTGTCATCTTTCAATTTCACTCCCAAGGGGGCAGGATGATTACATCATTGAATACTTATTGCTTGAGGCATCTCGTTCCCATCTTATGTCCTCATCACTTGGGGATTTCATCACTCGGGGCATCTTGTTCCCTTCTATCTGGCATCTTTGCTATCTATCTTATCTTTTCATCAATTGATCAACCTTATAATAGCTCTTCTCAGAGTTCAATGGATAGGTATTGGGATAGTCTAAACCCTAACTCTTGAGGATCAAGCCTCATTCTGGGGATGATTCTATGACTCATGATTGGACCTTGTTATCTTTTTTTTCAATCTCAGGTATCTAGGTGTTCTATCTGGATCCTTGAAGGTTATGCTTCATTCTGGAGATAATCTTCTAAATGCTTTCAATCTCAGGTATCTAGGTGTTCTACCTGGATCCTTAAAGGTTAAGCTCCATTCTGGAGATAATCTTCTAAATTCTTATCACTCTTGGGTATCTAGGTGTTCTATCTGGATCCTTGAAGGTTATGCTCCATTCTAGAGATAATCTTCTAAATACTTTCAATCTCAGGTATCTAGGTGTTCTACCTGAATCCTTGAAGGTTAAGCTCCATTTTGGAGATAATCTTCTAAATGCTTATCACTCTTGGGTATCTAGGTGTTCTATCTAGATCCTTGAAGGTATGCTCTGTTCTAGAGATAGTCTTCTAAATGCTTTCAATCTTAGGTATCTAGGTGTTCTATATAGATCCTTGAATGTTAAGCTCCATTTTGGAGATAATCTTCTAAATGCTATCAATCTCAGGTATCTAGGTGTTCTATCTGGATCATTGAAAGTTAAGCTCTATTTTGGAGATAATCTTCTAAATGCTATTAATCTTAGGTATCTAGGTGTTCTATCTAGTGCTTGAAGGTTAAGCTCTGTTATGGAGATAGTCTTCTAAATGCTTTTAATCTCAGATATCTAGGTGTTCTACTTGGATCCTTGAAGGTTAAGCTCCGTTCTGGAGATAATCTTCTATATGCTTATCAATTTCAGGTATCTAGACGTTCTGTCTAGATCCTTAAAGATTACGCTCCATTTTGGAGATAGTTTTTTAAATGCTATCAATCTTAGGTATCTAAGTGCTCTACTTGGAGGATTAAGCTTTGTTCTAGAAATGGTCCTTAAAAGCTTATCAATTGGTCTCCATGTCATCAACTTCAAAACCAATCTCATCTTTGCATCACACTTTCTAATTTTTCTTTGAATTGAATGTGTTGCTCACACATTCATTCAAAGAGGGGAAAAATGTAATACCCCAAAATTGGCTCATTGCCATGATCACCAATTCTGGTATATTCTGATCAATTCTAAGACCTATTTGAATAGGCAATTCTTATTCTGCTACTCGCTACTTGACTTAATTGTCAGATGCAGAAAACTCTAATCTACATTCATCATGCTTACTATTTAATTCCTATAGTATTTATTCATATTAGCCACATTAAAAACCTATTGATTAATATTTAATTTAATTATTAAGTATTTATACTTTAATTAAATTAGATTATACCTTAAGGCTAATGTACTAAGGAATTAAATTTATTTAATTTAATAAATATGCCTATTCTAATTAATTGAATGAAATTATTTAATTAAATAAGAAAAGGTATTTATGAGGTCATATCTCATTTAATTAAATTAAATATCTTTCTTGATTCTACCCTTCAGTTCTAAATGGAAACTCTGAGTGAACTCTCTCTCAAATTGGAAACAATCTAGTTAACTTGTTCTCACACTCATAAAAAGCTCAGTTAACTCTCCTTTCTTAAGGAAGTTTCCATTTTAACTGAATCTTGCTTCAATCTGGACGGTTGATCTGAGTTGATCTTGCCCATTGATGGATTCTAGGAATTTTATTTAAGAGACTCCTAATTCCTTATCAAAGGGGTTGAATTCTTATTCTATTGAATTGCTACTGCATTTTATACTCATTTAAGCTCACATATTCTCATATATTTACATTCTTAGCTTAATCTCATTTAGTTTAAATATGCATATGCTTAATCTAGTTTCTTTTATATGTTCTTAGAATATATTGAATATCTCATTTAGATTACCTGCATATCATCTAGATTAATTGCATTCAAATCCTTCATTCTTAGAAGGTCTGGTTGCCTATAGCTCAAATCCGAGGACATTAATTAGGCAAATCCTTCTAGATAGAAGGCAACAAGTCACTCTATTGGTTCATTCTGGATGAACTATTCCATGTTTATTGTAGGATGATTCCATAGGTAATGACTACGTTGAAGTGTCTGTGAGGTTCAAAGGCCCACATTTCATAGGTACAATTTGCATGGTTGCACAGTTAAGAATTGTAAGAAGTGTTTAGAATGTGACTAGGTGATATAGCTAGAATGAAGGCAAGTTTGTTATGAAATAAGTAAATCTAGGACCCTATGAATTCTTGAGTAAATTTTAAGCAAGAGGTGATTGTGTGGTCGCAGTTGGGAGGATCTAAAAGTAGAAAAAGTGTGCAAAGCTGCAACTTTGTAACTATTAGAGGCATTCGTGCAGTCACAAATAGTATGTGAAAATGTTAAAAAGATGGAGTGACCTTGTGATTGAAGTTTTAAAAGGGTTAAATTCTTAAGGCTCTTAGTTGCACAATTAATTGTCCAAAACATTAACTAGACTACGAAGCGGTGATTAAGGTGTGAAGATGTGATCACTTGGTCACTAGTTTTAAGTGCTAAGGTAGAAAATGACCACATTATGATGATTAAAGAGAGTTACTAGGTCACAAGCATGATTTTTAAAGAAAAAATATGACTGTTAAAGAGCCTTATCATGATTAAAAGGCAATGTCCTATCAAAAAGTGCATAAAAAGATTTGAAAGACTGGTAATACAAGTCAATTTTGGCACTTTTATAGAAATTAAGAATTTTCACATACGTTGACATAAAGACACATTAATGCATCTATGTTGCTCATTTCTCTACTTAATAATTTGACATAACACTTTTTTGAGATATAGTATTTTGCACAATCCAGATATTGAAGCTTGAGTGCTAAGAAGTTTCTAGAGTTTGTAGAGACATTCAAAGTTTTATGAGCAGATATTGATAGAGATTGTTTGAAGAGTTGATTGTGGAATCATGGCACAAGAATAAGATAAGATAATAACTCAGGTTGATGTAGAAGAATCTTCATAAGCCATTGAATAGGACAAACCAAAGTTGGCAATTTTATATGTAGAGGAACAAGTATACTTCCTTCTAGGGTCTTCCCATGCTCAAACTGTGAATTCCCTTATATTCAAACATGCATACTCTTTCTGTAGAGATGTTATTATGCTTGATACCAATGGGAATGAGCTCTTTTGTTATTTTTATAATAATAGGTTTGACCAATTTACAACTATTGGATAAAAAACATAGCAAAATTGATAATGCAAAAGGTAATGATAGATGTTGATTTGATGAGGCATTGATCAAATCATACAATCCTACAACCAAAGGATTTCACAGGAAGGGTATGAATATCTTGTATAGGATAGGGAGACTTTTACTGAAGTTTTTGACCTAGGGAGATCTATGATGAGGGTAATCGAGAAGGAAAAAATGAATGAAACATTCAAGAGTGAGAAAATTTTCTTAACTAGAAGGGTTATGAGAAGACACATCCCCAAAGCAAAGAAGGAAAAGGGAAAACTACCAAAGATGGTAGGAGATCTTATGCAACTTGAATTATTCTATAAATACTTTAGATATACCATATTCGAGATCAACAAATTGGTGGGAGTAGATGGAACCATGAATGCCCTTGGGTATTTATATATTATGGCTCTAGACGTCTAGGAGCTAGTTCATAATGCTGGATATGATTTTGATAAGTATATTATAAAGAGGATGCATGATGAGATTGTGGTAGATTAGAAGGGAGAATGGTGAACTTTTAGGCTTTTCTATTACTCATTGTTGATGTACATTATTCTTAATAAGAACATAGGTCATATCAGTCCAAATTTCATTGATGCCACTGAGGAGAGTGGATATAACCTACTTATGTAGCTATGGACTCATTTCTGGAAAAGGTTTTTATCCTTATGCTAGTTATATTATTGTTTATAATTATTTCCTCTTTCCAATTTCAATATTCTAGCTAATATAACTGAGAGAATACCTAGATGAGTAAGAATGTTGATAAGACCATATGCTTGTCCAAATAGGGATAAGGTGATGAGCGATGATTGGGATAGTCTTTTTATTTTTGGAAACTTTTCAATAATAAGGGTTTTTGAATGTCCTCAACCCCCTAATGTGCTACCTAAATATGTCCTAGAGAGATTAGGTTTGTTAGAATTTTTCTAGTAATTACTTATGATGAACAAGGAGTATTTATGTCCTACTATTAAGAAAGGTTCTTTTGTAGCTAGGAATACCAAAATATAGGATTTTGTGATGGGAAAAGACGCAATAGAAGAAATAAATAAATGTATAGCTGAATTCATGCTTCCTACTGCCCATGTTAGGACTTATGATCCAAATGATTTGGTGATGCATGCTCTCAAATAGATGAGAAAATATACTTTCCTAACAATAAGCCAAATTGGGAGAAGATTGTATAATGGATTGTTTAGCCACAGATGTCTATAGAGATAAAACCTACAAGTGGAGAGAGATAATGAGGATAGAAGAGGCCAAGAAGGAAATAGATCCATCTTTCTAGGTTTTCTACCATGAAACAAGATACTTGGATAGGTACGATAAGTGCCTTGATAATTTTGATTATATAATGACACAAGTATGTCTTGAAATAAGAGACAAAGTAGAGCCTCAAGCCCCTCAATAGGAGGATGTTATAACAATTGATGTGGATGATGATCAGCCAGAGAGCTCTTCATGGTCTCAAGGGAGAAAAATACAAAATATGATTGAGTAATTTCTTGTTGAAGCAAGTCAGGGAGAATGAGAAAATCCCTAATAAAACTAAGCTACAAATTTAGATGTTGGATGAGTGAATAATTAAAGCTCAATAATTTATGAGGGATGATGAATTCATAAAATTAGATGAATTCAAGTCATTTTTATATAGGTTCAAGAAAAATGATCTTACCTTTCAACTACAACTAGGAGATTTCCCAAAGAAGACTATTGAATTAGTATAAAAGTTGTAGGAGTATGACCCAAATAGTGAGATCCTCACTATGGAAGAAGCTAAAGAGCTAATAAAGAGAAGTAGGATGCTTCTTTTCCTAGGATGGGAGATCAATTCATCCTTCATTCTCGATCAAATAAGAAGATAGGTTAAATCAATCTCTTTTAAAGAGACAAACATTACTGGTGAGTTACAATTTTTTGGTTTCAACACTGATAGCAAGATAATGGCAGTATAGAGGATGACTCCTAAGGGAAAAATTTTAACTCTTATGGAGATATAAGATTCTCCCCAATGAAATGTTATATTCTAGAATGTCACTACTATGTCTAGTGACCAGATACATTACTTGATGAACACAATGTCACTTATGGGGAAGAGAAAAATGGATATGTTGGAATGGAAGCTATATCAAACATACAACACATCCATTGATTCCAAAAAGAAATATGAAGAGGAGCTAAAGAGGACTTATGTATTGGAATAGAGATTGGTTTCCTTGGATGAAGAGGTAAGAAACCTAGGAAATGTGGCTAGGGCCATCACAAGAGGTGAAAGATTAGGAAGTTGAGACAGAAGATAATACTAAAAATATGGAAAAGAGACAAAAAATGGATATTGATGAATGGGATGGTGCAAAGGAGGTGGAAATAAAGTCAATTTAGAGCCTGATGATGCACAAGATAGGTGCCTTGCAAATTGTTTCACAAAATGTGCACATCAGTTATATCTCTATGCAAGGAGCTCAATTTCAATGCTTAGAGGCATTCGCTTTGCTATCCCCTTTATCTACAACATGGGGGTCATATGCAATTTTTTGATATCTTGGTCCCTATATTACCTCAAAAGAAAAAATTTCCCAAGGGGGTAATTATCAATGTCAGGAAGATGATAAACAGGGTGAAGGAATTAAATGGGGTTTTCTTAGGTAAATGCAATTGATCGAAGGTAAAATGAAGATAATTGCAATGGGGATTCCCAATTTTATTCCTACTATCTTGGATGTTAATGGAGTCATAAAAGAATTGCAGGAATGGTCTTCCTCTTTTGAGGATATTTTGAGGCATCCATGGTTTGTTTCTTGTTGCAATAATGAGACAGATGTAACAACTGTATATGATATAATTGATTTTCTATTTAGAATTAAATCAGATATGAGAAAAATTATTGGATAATTAAAGGAAATTATTGATACTAAATGGAACAAATGAATAGATGAGTTAAAGAATGTTTGAGATGCCACCTTGCCTGATGTGGACATTGATATTGCTATTTGGGAAGTCATAGAAGATATAAAGGCCATATCATCTATTGAAAGTGACTAGGCAGTTCAAAGTTGTAGTTAAAAGAAGAAGGAAAAAAAAGGATAAATAAAAGTAAAAGAAAGTGATAGGTAGTTGAAAAAAAACATAAATATGCTAAAGACACTTGTAGAAAGTGCCACCTGCCAATTGTGCAACTACATCCTAAAATTTTGATCAGAGTATAAAGAATGTTTGTAATGTAACTATATGAAATATATTTGTATTTTCTTTCCAATAGAGTTTTGACATGTGTCCTCTCATCTAAAGCTTGTTTGCAATCCTTCCTATAAAAGGATTTCCAAGATGTGGAGTGAGGGTCCAAAGTTTGTATGATTTTAGATTTTATGCTATTTTGCAGTCAGTCTATTTGGTCTTTGTGTTGATTTTTATGATGTATTAAATCTTGCAATGTAGGAATACAAATGAATATTGAATGACAATTTTGTTATATCTTGATTTATTCCCGAGTTTATACTAGTGATGTATTATTTTCAAGGAAGTTTGATACAAATGAAGGTTCTACAATATCTATGTCTCTAAATTTTGTTTCCATTTTCATAAATCTGTAATTTTGGGATTTATTGAACAAGGTTATTTCTCTTTAATGCAACTAGGATGGGTTGTATATCTTTTCATTGTTTGCTTTCATGAATTGACAGGGTTTCTAGGTAAATGGGAGGGATATCATAAGAATAAAATTCAAGGTTAAATGTTGATAAATTTAATTGCAAGTGTTAAATAGGTCAAATTTTATTGGTTAGACTCTATATAACAATGGATAAGGCATCGATCATTAATTTAGATGCAAATTGATAAGTTCATGTGATTGCACAAAGAAAATTTAAAATCAAATCAATATTTAATTTTTTGTAACAAAGAATCAAACTATTGGCTTATTTGTAATAGCATCTCTTTGAATTATAGTTAGCTATTATGATCAATGAGTCATTGCAAATCCAAGAAGAAATGTTGACCATTTTCTACTATAGGGGATAGATCTAAAGAGAAGGCTATGAATGAATGAATTATAAAGAAGAAGATAAAAATATCTAGTCATTTCCATCCCTAAGGTGCACCCACCTTGGCCCTATAGAGCCTAAAGTGTAGAGTCCTTATACTCTCTTAATGTTGGTCCAGATCTTATTAGTTGAATATAGGAATTAGCTAACCCTTAGATTGGGTTTTGTCTTTTGAATCCTGGTATTGGGTACTTTGCAACCTAGTAGTTTTAAAACACGAATAGGTATATTGTACAAAAGTGAAACTATACTTGATGAATGAACATATATTTTGAAATTCTCTATTTTTCTTAAAAGTGAAGTTTTTGATTATCTTGAATTTTAGAATCTTTGGATTTTGTTTTTGTTTTATGATGTTTTGTAAATAAAATCATACACCCACATACAATAGTATGAATGACTTCTTAAAATTATTTCTAGTATGCAATGCATAAATACTTTACAATCTTATGGTTGGCTAGGAAAATAGTTGTTTAATTCCCACTTGTACAAAGTCTAGTCATGCTAACTTACTATAGATATACTAGATGCTTGGAGGCATAGGCTTGCCCTTACAACACACTCAATTCTTAGGCACACAAGGCTTTAAATTCCAAGGGCGATGAAATCCTAAGGAATCATTATCTCTACAAAAATCCACATGAATATGGGATGTATTTCAAAACCCCTTAGCACAAAAAAAGAGAAGGTTTTTGGCAATCTAAAAAATGGATTTTAGTAAGTTCATCTATTTGGAGGATTATGATTTTAAAAAAATATATTTGTTAAGAAGATCCCTCATCATGTATAGTTTACATTCTCCTAGGTTTTAATGTAGCACATGGGTACTAGGATAGAATTAAACCTTGACATAACATCATCCACTCCATGTGACTTTAGCCACTATGGATTTTTATTTATAGTGGTTTAAAAGAGCTTTTCCTTATCCTATTAAACTTGGGTCATACCCTCTCATCAACCCTACTAAGGAAAATCTTAAGATGAAGGCCCACTAAAGATTAATGAGAATTTCTCTTACACCCAAGATCTATAATGGAAAGGGGAGAGGATACATTTGTACATGCCTATTACACAAAACATGATAAACAAAGTTGTCTATGCTAACAAAAACACACACAATAAAAATATTTCATTTTTAAAGCCCAAATGAAGGTTATGGTTTTCATTTATCTACACCTTAAAGCACATACAAACTAAGATTAAATTTTTTATTTAGGAGCCTTCTACATATGACATGAAAAACAACATAAAGTACTACCACAAAAAAATAGTAACTAGTTAGGTGGGTAGAAATCAAAATGGAACTATGAATTTTTTTTTATAAAGAAAACTATATGTTAGAATAAATGCACAAAAAATAAAATTAAAGGAGAGAAACAAAAGATAAATGTAGAGGTTACAACTAGGCATAGAAGACTTTAACATAAGTTCAATTTTCATAAACAAAATTGAAGAAATATAAGAAGCATGATAGAAAGAAGCATAAGAATAGGAAACATGACTGCATGTAAAATTTTGATAGAAAATGTAATATAACCGTAGGTATGCTAGCAAACATGGTAAAGAAAATTGTTCCACAACTTGAATATATGTAAGCACAACTCTACAAAATATAAGCACAGAAACAACTTAGAAACTTTATTAGAAAATATAAGTGCAAGAGGAAATAATATATGCATATCTATCAAAAATGTATGAGACCAATTATCCTATTACAACCTACACACGTAAATACTTGAAATAAAAATAAAAATATGGGGGCTTTGGAAATATAGAATAGACTATAAGTATGTGAATCTAATCTAATTAAGCACACATAATAAATAATTTCAAATGAAATAAACTAAAAGAATAATTTTTTTACCTCTAATTACCCAATGCAATATGCCTCCATTATCCTCCTAGATTTGAGCGATTGAATAGGTGAGCTCTCAGATTCTTCAAATATGCCCCTTCTTTAATTTATGCTTCAAAGTTTTGGATACTTATGAATTCAATGCAATTATATAAAATGATTCTAGATTTCTAATAAAATTAGATGAATTAATGAGATATGAGATGATAGAAATAGATCCTAATGATGCCATGATAACAATGTTATAAAAATGATATTAAATATGCTACTGGATGTTCAAAATTTCTAATTGGATGCTAGGATGTTAGAATGCTCAAATGCTCAAGATTGATAATTATTAAATTAATTAGCATGTGGATGGAGATGAGGGTTCCTTTTATAGAATCTTGGGATACCCTATCTTAGGTGACACCATCCAATAGAGGAGACTAAAAGGTGGACATATGAAAGCTTAGGATTTATTTGGTTAACGGAGTTGAGAGAAAGGGAGAATTGGTTGGGATGTGAGAGGAATAATAGGAGACATGTTCCTCTTATCTTGATATAAAGGTGTTTGAGAAGGAAATGGAAGACACATGTTAATAATCTCATAAAGACCATTGAGAGAAAGTTGGTAAGACCCTACTCTCAATGAGGATTCTTTGAACAAATGTCCTATGAGTTAGCTTTGAATTAGTGAGCTAGCTTGACCAACCACTAAAATATAGGGGAGGTGGTAAGGACTTTGTCACAAGTATCCAAAAGACCAATTCATATGAGGGAAAGTATCCCTATAACTCATTATTTTGATGACACTATTAAATTTTTTTATATCAGATTTATCTATGTATGAGAAATCAATTTCAGATTATCTATTGTCCTAATAAATTAATTATACATGAATGTTAGTATTCTTAATAAATTCACCTTGCACTTTGTACTTTGAAATACTACTTTTAGGGTAGAGTATATTAATCACAATAAAGTGATTTTATTTCCCAAAAAATTATGCAACTTTACTATAGTTGAAGACTGTATTGATGCATGTAGAGAATGCTTTGAATTAATGTATTGAGAAGACTGTTGGAATGTATGTGTTTCCAAATATATACTTGCAGATAGTTTAAAATCAATATAAAAATCATGACAAGGAGTCATGTCCCCAATGGGAGTGACTCCATCACGGATTCAAGTCCCATCGAGTATGTAACTCCCAAGTCACACTTTACTAAAAAATAATAATACCACTTTCTTCTTTGGTCATTGACTAAATAGTCGATCAATTGGATTGATAATCAGTTGGTTATTATATTAATTATTGTTATACAATATATGAGATTTAGAGTAATCAAATTAATTTGTTGTTGTACAATATATGAGATAAGAAAAAAATCTTTGGAGGTAATTTCATAAGATTGATTTTTGCACAATATTTTTTTTATCATTTCTAATGTAAATCTTCTTTTCTTGTAATAACATTCCCACAGACAAAGGAAAATATTAAGGAAAATAGCTCTTATAGAAATACATATAAGAGAGAGAATAAAGTGAGTAGACAAATATAATACATAAGGGTAATAAATACTTACAAGCCCCCCCACCCCAACCCCCCAATGTAAACTTACCACTCTTATACCATATAAAAATTTTGCATCACATCAAATATGGAAAAATTCTTTATGTTATTATTTTTCTTATACTTACAAAACTTTAATGGGTCTTCCAAATTAATGAGCCTCCAAATTCTCCAAATTTATAAATCAATTTTAGGGCTTCTTCTATATAAATGATAAAGATCTAGATATATGTGGAGGATTAATAGAAGATGAACAACAAGAATATAATGTCTCCACATGTATTCACTTTTTCCCTTCGACTGTCCTTCTTATGTGCTTTCAATCTTAAGAAGTGTAGGAAAATTTTCATCCATTTACAAAATTCTTTATTAGATATCCTACCTCAAAAAATTAAAATTCCCTCCAAATATTCTTGTAACCGGAGAACAAATTGAGGATCAAAATAGTTGGTATATTTATCAAGTAATGGAGATATATGAATAAAAGAACTAAACTCTATTTCCCATTCACATCATCATTTTTATCTTTCCAAAGATGGATCCACAATACAGATGGTGCCCTTGGTTAGGAGTAGCAAGGACTTGATACACATATAATGAAATTTGATTAGCTTTTCCAGATGAAAAACTTTCCTGAGAAAAGAGATTCTTCAAATGACCCAACAAGAGACCTTCTCATTGGAAACCCACTTAAAATTATATGTGTCTTAATCCCAGTCTAATGTTCTAAGGTTGATTCACAACCACATTGTCTTCCATGACCTACATACTCATGAGGTGTCAAGAGTGAAAATTGTTAATTATATATATGAAAGGTTAAGTATTGAGAGAGGGGAGGTTAATCAATACTTAAGAAATTTTAATTTTGTTTTAATGTTTTAATTGATAGCCTATTCTTTCATTAATTGATGGCTCATAGATATTATTGATAGCATAATATTAATCATTTCATATGCTTGAAATTAAATAACAACACATCATAGAAATTGATACACACATAGCACATAGATTTTGGTATCGCAAAAAACTCTTGGTCATAGGGAAAAACTACGATGGGGATGGAACCCACAAATTTTTCAATGTAGTAAAAAATGATTTGTTGATTAAGCATATAATAGTAATTCCCTTTAAGAAAATCACCCTCTAAGGAGTGAGTGATACAATGCTAATTGTATCATTAGTCTTGTTAAAACTATTTAGCTAAGAGATTTTATCTTACTTGTCTAGGCATTCTCCTTGTTAAAGGGTTTAACAAAAGATCACACACAAACTTAACTAGTCCTACAAAAGACTATAAAAATATTGTATCAAATTGATTATGTATTTTTACAAGATGACCTATTTAATACTTCCCCCTTAAGCTTATCTGATCCCTTTATTATTTTGTCTTCTCTCTCTGATGATTTCTTTCATTGTTCTCTTTTTGTTCACCATTTTTTTGTGTCCCTCCTATCTTTCCATGTCTCTTAGTCCCTTTTATTATCTAATTCTTTCTTTCTAACCCTAAACACAATTCTAACCATAGATCTTAGGGTTAATCTCATTCCCCATCTTGTTATTGACTTTAAAACTTTTCTCATAAGCTTTTGATAATATCAAGTACACACTTCTCCAATAATCTCTCAATAATATAAAATTTTGATGGTAACCCATATACATTGATAATAACTTTTCCTTAGTAATACTGATAAATAATAAACTTACTAGATCCACAATATTCACCTAAAATATTTGGCATCAAGGTCAAAAAATTCATCATCATACTTAACAATCTTCATGAAAAAGCCAACAATCTCCAACGATAAGTCCTTAGATAATGTTCCAAATTCCTAAAATGACTTTCTTGTAATTACAATTTTATCCTTCAAAATTTATGTGTTATCTATCTAGTACTCTTCATGTATAGTATTAAAATTCCTTGATGGTGGAGAATTGACATCTGCATCTTCACCATTTCCAAACATGGTCATTCCATTTTGGCTGAAGAGGAGACAAGGAAACAATATGACATAATTTAGAACATTTACAACCTACTGCTTGACCTAGAATTCTCTTCTTAAAAAAATTATGGGATAACTACTAGAAATCACCCAAAAAACACTAATACATTTGGTACCAAATTGCAACGATAGTGCCGTTGCAATTTTTTCGTCACAACCTTGTTGTCGTTGCAATTGCGATGATCTACCATCGCAATTGCGATGATGACAAGGTTGTGACGAAAAAATTGCAATGGCACTGCTGTTGCAATTTGGTACCAAATGTATTAGTGAAATGACAATTTGGAGTTAAGATCTTTACACCATCAAGAAAAGGACCATATGTTGTAATAATATAGAAATTATGATGGACATTTTGATGATATTCCTATATGTAAAAAAATGTGGATACACTTCTATAAACCCTTATTCTCAAATAATCCCATGGAGAGAGAGACTTGAGAGGTAGCTTATAGCTTCCTATCTATGACATGCAAGAGCTATGAGATGGTGGCTCTCACATGAACCTAGCTTATGAAAACCCTTGCAAGGTGCACTATAGAATTTAAGATTCAAAGAAAAAAGAAAGGATGCTAGTATCCAAGAATCCATAATGGATAGAATGCAAAAGAAAGATATAAACTAAATGAAATGAAAGATGCAAGCTTAGCTAACAAAAATGAGAGCATTAAAAATCCTCCTAGTTAAGCTATGTGAGCTAATATAGAACATGAAAAAAAAAACTAAGCTAAGAACACCATGATGTGAGTATGAGAATGCAAGTATGAGAGTTAAAGTGCAAGAATACTCAAAAACTTATAAAGCTCCAAAGTCAGCTTGAAAATCTATAGCATAACATTAGAATGAGTGTAAGATTGTGAGGATGAGGAGAGAACCTCATTTTAAATAAAAATGGATGGTTGAGATTGAGTGGCAAAAGAGACATAATCAAGGGTAAAGAATGCATCTTGAGTGATCCATGTGCATGATCATCTCACCTAAGCAAGATTAATAGTGATTTTTAAGAGGAAAAATGTGTGTGGAGGAGAATTAAAATTATTTTTGAAAATAAATATTCCTCTCACATAGAAAATTGTGCCCCTCACTTGAGACAAAAAGCCTTTTATTTTAGTTTTAAAATAAGAATACTACTTTTTCATGTGGACAATCAAGATAAGTGGGAGTTTGAGAATTTAATCTAATTAAAAGGGAGAAAGTCCTTTCAATTAAATAAAAGACTTAGGATAAATTGGCCAAACCATAGGTTATAATAGAATAAATAAAAAAGTGATGATTTGATCAAGAATAAGAAATGGATAAATTAAGAAAAAATGCTAGAAAGGGGGATCATAGTCTAGATGAGGATTTTTGGGTGATTATATTTTCCTATATTTGACTAATGTGTGATTGACATGGAAAAAAATTAGGTAAAAGAATGAAGATAGAAAGATAGCAACTGATAGATAGATCTAACTCTAAAGAATGAAGCATAGAGAGATAGTAGATCTTGAATGCACAATCAGTTAGCAACAAAATTAAACATTAGTAGAAAAATAAGTCCAAAGAAAATGGAAAGGTCAAGCATATTCCCTAAAGAGATGGATAGCCATAGCATAAAAAGAAGGTTGTAGTAGTGATAGGATATTCTAACCCCCTTGGGATCAAAATCAAAATGGGATAGAGGAGAAACATAAATGAGGGAGATTTGATCAAATTGAGATAAAGAAAGGTCCTTGATGATAGATAAGAAAGTAAAACCAAAGGATGATCCCCAAGCATTGACCAAATGCTTAAGTTTGATTAAGTTTGACCAAGAAAGGTAAAACACTAGAATTAGGTCAAATAAAGAATAAGAGTGAGATGAAATGAAATACATTGAATAATAATATGGAAGAGAGTAGAAATGATGAAGAAATGAAGAATATAAATATTATCTTAGATAGATTCAAAGATTAAGCCTCAAAATTGTTAGTCAACTCCATAGAAGAAGGAAGAATTTTAAAATATAATTTTTAACTAGCAAGATGAACCCATATTTCAATTTTGATCCCAAAAAAGGATTTAGGATGTTGAAATTAGGTAGGGGCGCATTTCTTGTGCATATATGAGAAGTTCAAAAATTAGGTCAAAATAGGGTCAAAAGGTTTCCATTATCTTATTTGATTTTTAGAGCTCAGAGTAGAGAGTAGAGAGTAGAGAGTATAGAGAGAGAGAGAGAGAGAGAGAGAGAGAGAGAGAGAGAGAGAGAGAGAGAGAGAGAGAGAGAGAGAGAGAGAGAGATGATGGCTTGGAGGAGAGATCCAATTGAGAGACATAAATTGAAGTATAGCCAGTTGCACAATTGACCTCCACAATATAGTCCACCATAAGTATTTGATATTTGAGTTAGTATTTGAGTTACTTTAAAAATTTTAGCATATTTTCTTAGGATTTAGGTAGGTTTCCAAAAAATATCATATGATACTTCACAAAGTGTTGTGACATTGTTAGAGAAATTGTTGTACAATATTTCTAGGGACCAAATTGTATCATATCATAGTTATGAGCATTATCATATCAAACACACCCAATAGTCATATGATACAAGATGAAGTGTCATGTAACGCCCCGCCAAGGAATCCAAAAGAATTAACCTAAGGTTTTACTAAGTTTGCAAAACATTTTTTTTTTCTAAAAAAAGTAAGAATGCATAACATACACATCAAACACATAGTAGTGAAAGCAATAACATGTAATCATCAACACATATACATAACAGGTTACATTCCTTAAGGATCCCAAGACGTTGAGTCACTTTTAAATTTAATTAATTCTAAGTCTAACCACTACCACATCCACATGAAAGAATAATAATAAAGTCCAATGTCCATAATATACATTTGTTCTGAATGCCTCTTGGCAAATTAATTCAGAATGCTCAATCATCCACTGTACATGTCACATGGTATGAAAGGCTTAAAAGAATATACATATGTAAAAATAGAAATCCATCAACCTCCATGAATCCATGATACAAAGTACAGTAAAAATAAATGAAACCATTCACCGTACATGATACATCCATACATCCATAATGATAAAACATCTATCATAAAATCTAACCATCCATCATAGTAATCCATGAATAGAATGAAGGTAAATGCCAACCAAGAAAGCTCTAGCCACGGCAACCATGGACGGATCTCAATGGTAAGAGTAAAAGCACTACCACCCGACCGCGTGGAACCTAAATGGTCCACTCCCACTGCGCTGAGGAGACAGTCTCAAGTCCCAAACAAGATATCAAAAAAAAAAACACAAGTACTCTCTAAGTCTAGGAAATCCTAAAAGTATACTAACTCAAAGGTTCCAACATAGATAGACATCTAGACCCAGAGGCACACAAAAACATGTAGGAAACCTGCTATGCAAGAGGGAAAGTGTCATCACAAAATTCACCTTGAAAGTTACCCAAGAAATCCCTTAGGAATCTCAGGTCCCCTGTGATCCTGCGGCCACTAATATCCTCTCGTACTGACAAGGCATACTATGGAATGCAAGGTCGTAACCAAGTGTTCTCTCTACCCCATCCTAGCCTGTACTAGCACTCAAGGCATGGGAGAGAACATACAGTTATCTTATTAGGTTCATTTAAGTTAGTATTTAGGTGAGATGTTTTCACTTATTAAAAAAAACAACTTACAATGAGTCATGCCCAGAGCCACTTCAGGTCTCCCGTCCCTCATTGCAAGCCACTTCTCGACACTACACATAGATATCCTACCCTAGGCTCATGAAAAAACAAAACACAAAATCACCTCAGTCCTATACAAGCGACTGGAAAGTATCAAAAGATAAACCATAATAGTCACAAAAATTCTCCACGAGAAACTGGAAAGCATCAAATAATAATCATAATGATCACAACAGTTCTCTATCAGCAACTGAAGGCATCAATTACAAGTCACAATATCCATTGGTTCTTAGCAAGCAACCAGAAAGACTATCCCAAAATAAAACACAATACTGATTGGAGACCCCAAAATGGTCAAGTCAAAACATGTCACAACATGACATCATCAAAACAATCACTTAAAACACCTCAGCTTCACACAAAGAAACTGGAAGATAGTAATAAATAGTAAAAACATCCATCATAGAACACATCAATACATCACCAAGGTTGGGTTTATAAGATCGAGATCAAAACATCTTATCACCACAATCACACAACCCCCAAGCCTCTGGCAAACGTCCTAAACTGGTCAACACTAGAACAAACCCCAAAACCCCAAAACATAGATAGCATAAACAAAACAGTGCAGTTCATAGTTTGGGTTTGATTTCAAAACATGTAGTCTCAGTTTGCAAAAAAGTTTAAATTCTAGTTTCATAAATGTTCAAGTGTATAAGATTCTCCGAAGTCAACCCATTTATTAACTTGAACCGAAAATAGCAATCCCCCCCCCTTGTTATACATCAGATCAATTTATTTATTTATTTTTTAAATAGTTCAAAAAAAAAACCTTTATTAAAAATCAATATAACTCAAATTTAACACACTCCCTTTATTAATTAATCTTAATTAATTAATATATATAATTCACTGATCATTTTAATAATAACATAATTAAAACTTAATTAGATATTATTAAAATTTGAATCCCTTAATTAAATTATTAAAAAAAAACTATTTTCAAATTAATTAATAATAATAATTATAACATTTATTAATTTATAAAATTATATTTTAAAATTATCAATAAATAAATTTAATTTAATTTAGAATGTCATAAATTACAAAATTTAAATAATAATAAATTTTCTTTTTATTTATTTATTTTTAAAACAATTAAAAAATGCATAATTTGCAAAAGCATTTTTAAAGGCCCGCCGACCTACGCAACTCTGCGGCCGCAGGTGTTACTGCTGCCGCAGACAGTAGTACCACGTACTGCTGCTGCTGCACAGTACCACCTGCCGCGGCAGTGTGGTGGTGGGGCATGGGAAGTTGTGGCCTCGCCCCACTTTATACTAAATGTTATTAATTTTTATTTTATATATATATATTTTTAAAATTTTTTTCTTTTTAATAACTTAAAAAAAAAAATCAATCCCCCCCCTTCAAATTATAATATAAATTATTTTCAAGAGTTTAAATTAATAACAATTCAACTCACACTCACTCTCTCTCTCTCACACACACACACACACACACACACACACACACACACACACACACACACACACATATTTACAATTTTTATTTGATAGGAGGAAATCAATTGAATTTCTAATTTCTAATTGAATTTTCTTTAATCTCAAATTTTTTTCTCCGAATTAATTTGATAAATCTATAGAATGAGGTTTCCATAACTATACTTTGAATCTCCATGAACACACAGGGATATTAACGTATCTACATTATTGAAATATTTAAGTATTCATTACTAAGAAATTTGAATTCACATTCCACAGGCATGAAGAAGACAAGGAAGGAAAATTTGCGTAATAATTAGTGATCAAAACACAAGACCCTACCTGATCCTGATGCTAATATGAAAACCCCGAGAATTTGCTCCTTTGAAAAACTTTCCTAGAATTCCCCTTTTGAAAATTCGCTGCCAAAAGATGTCTCCACAAAATTCTTGTCTCTCCCCCAATTCTCCATCCAAATTCGTGCCCCCCCTAAAATGAACCCCAAAGTTGTAATAAGGAGTTTTCTCCTCAAATCGGGGCACTAATTGTGCGTTCACCCGAGAGGACTCTTTGCTCAACTGAGTTAACTCAAAATTAACTTTTATTAAATTCTTTGCTTTATCTTTTAATGCACCTTAAATGAATTATTAAATAACTTTATTTAATATTCCACTTGACTTCTATTTTTAATCTTTATTACTTTTAATCCCATGAGCACTTTATGAAATTAACATAACATTATTATTTCCACTTATTTTATCTTTTAATTTATTTCTTTTATTTTCAACTCAAGCTCACATCATGCGATCTAGAAACTTTAATAATTTAATATCTTTCAACTTTTAATTTATTTTAGAAACTTAATTGATAAAATATTTAATTAATTTAAATAACAATAATATTTAGCATTTATTTAAAAATGAACTCTAAATATATTATTATTAAATTAAATAAATATTATCATGTCCTAAATTATCCTTAAACTTTTATCTCCAAAATTTAGTTATTTAATTTAATTAATTTCTCAATTAATTAAATATTTAAAGATATCATATTAATTCTCCATTAAATTAAATCATTAATTAATCTTTTTAATTAGACTTAATTAATAGAAAAATACATCAAGGACTCATAAAGCAACATACGAAAACCCATCATAGAAAAACACATACTAAATCAAACAAAAGGGTTATAATCATGAAATAACATCATTTGATGCATTCGGAGGGTACTTAACTCAAATACTTGTCCTAATTATCAATTAGGACAATTGGCTAAAGGGTTTAGGATTTGGACTTAAGAGTTTATCTCCCCTCTCTTACCATTGAGATAATGCGATAGGGTATACTCATCCTAGCAATTCAGGAAAGTCGATACTCGGTACTTGCAACCTGCATAAAATCCACGCATGTACAAACACAATATTCTAAGCTAAACAGACAATGACAAGAAGTGGTGCATCATGTAGATCCTGACTAGCAGGTGACTACGACTCCCTTCCTTAACCACATCATAAACACCATACATAAAGAAAACAAACATGCGCACCATACACATGCAGTATGGGGTAAGTATCCATAAGAAAGCACATGTGATAATAAACCATCTAACTAATCATCATCGATAACTGAAAACATTGAATAATCATCATACATGCATGAAATAAAGAGTACCAAGTAATCTCATCATATAATAAACTAAGTGTAAAACAACATTTGATAAACCATAAAATAATAATACTAATCATCAAACATAAAATTGGCCTAAAAGAGTTTGGCAAGGATGATTGAAAAGTGACTTAGGGGCAGGCACTACATCCACCCCCCCCAGACTTAGGCTTACTCTTGGAAGCCTAAAAGAAAAGAAAAGCTAAGGACTCATTGTGTGGGTCCCATTGGACCCTTTCCCCTTGTAGGAGGATAAGACTCCACTGAGTACACTCTCTGGGCTCTACCTGTGTCACCAACTGTAGGTTCTGAAGCTACGGGTCATTGGCCTGAGAATTGTGGTTTTATTTGAGCACAATGCAATGATTTGTGTCCATGCTATCCACATGTGAAACACTCTCCATCGAAGCTCCTCTGAACTCTAGGTGCACTAGACTGCTAAAAACTACCCCCACTAGGATAAGAACACTCTGAGATGGCCGATCATACTAGTTGGGCTTGTTGCGATGAGTCTTGTGATAGTTCTTAGCATTGGAACCATCACCACCATTCTGTGCTGGAGGATAATTACCTTCCTGGCATTGATTACCCCCAAAAGGAGGTTTCCTATTGTCACCTATTCCTTGACCACCCTTCGACACTGATGTTGAAGGTGCTCCTACAAAACCCCCATGTCCTAGGTTCACACTTTGCTCTACAAGGATGGCTCGATGTACCGCTTCCTTGAGGGTTTTAGGTTCAAACACCTTAACACCCCCAATTAAACGGTTGTTCAAACCTCTAATGAAATGTTGTGCCAACTGTGCTAGGTTGTCACTGAATCCTGAAAAGGGCATGAGCTCAAAGAACTTGTGCTCATACTCTATAATGGTCATAGTGTACTGTCTCAGGTTCTGGAACTCATCTGCTCTATGCTGCTTCCATTCCTCTGGTAGGAATTTCTCACAGAAGCTCTCTAAGAATAACTCCCATGTGACGCTGTTCATGGTTAAGCCCAACTTCTTTTCCTCGATTGTCCACCAAGTGGCCCCAAAGAACTCTAGGTTGGTGATAGCAAACCTTGCTTTGACATTGCTGTCAAAGTCCTGCATAGCAAAAATCTTGTCAAGGGCAATAAGCCACTGCTCAGCTACATATCTAGAACCTTGCTCATTAAAGGGCTTGACCTTGGACCTCTGAAGGTCCTTCATCTATGAAGATACAATGGATCTATGTCGATCCCTCAGAGGGCTCCTTGACCTAGGTCTATGCTCATGTCCTGCCTGATGTGCTCTATCCTGATCATGAACAGGAGGTAGGCGATCAATGATGGTTTGCATCATTTGCCTCATGTCAACCTCCTCTGAGTCAGCATGCTCCTCTCTATGGTTCTCTTCCTAATGCTCACTGACATGCTCTTCCCTATCCTCTTCCTGATTAAGGTCTTCGTGGGTAGACTCATGGACACTGATAGCTCTACCTTGTCCACAGCCCCTACCACGACCTCTAATGGAAGACCTCATCCTAGATACCATCCTATAGTAATATCCAAGACACAAGATGCTATAATAACCATGAAAGATACTACTGAAACACATAGATAAAAGACACATGTTTTGCAAACAAGATTGTTTCAATTTTCAGTTTGCCTATAATTTCAGTTTTGAAGTCTAAGTGTTGAAGTATGAAAAATATGCAACTAACAGTTTACATCATGTTTCAGTTCAACTAGTTTCAAGTTTTAGTTTGAAAGAGATACACATAATAGTTTAAAGTTTTTGTTCGTGTTCAACTAGTTAACACTAGTGGCGTTCTAATATACCTAGAGCTCGCAATGTAGAAACTCGGGCTCTGATACCATATGTAACACCCCGCCAAGGAATCCAAAAGAATTAACCTAAGGTTTTACTAAGTTTGCTAAACATTTAAAAAAAAAGAAGTAAGAATGCATAACATACACATCAAACACATAGTAATGGAAGCAATAACATGTAATCATCAACACATATACATAACAGGTTACATTCCCTAAGGATCCCAAGACGTTGAGTCACTTTTAAATTTAATTAATTCTAAGTCTAACTGCTACCACATCCACATGAAAGAATAATAATAAAGTCCAATGTCCATAATATACATTTGTTCCGAATGCCTCTTGGCAAATTAATTCAGAATGCTCAATCATCCACTGTACATGTCACAGGGTATGAAAGGCTTAAAAGAACATACATATGTAAAAATAGAAATGCATCAACCTCCATGAATCCATGATACAAAGTACAATAAAAATAAATGAAACCATTCACCATACATGATACATCCATACATCCATAATGATAAAACATATATCATAAAAGCTAACCATCCATCATAGTAATCCATGAACAGAATGAAGGTAAATGCCAACCAAGAAAGCTCCAGCCATGGCAACCACAGACGGATCTCAATGGTAAGAGTAAAAGAACTACCACCCGACTGCATGGAACCTAAATGGTCCACTCCCACCATGCTGAGGAGATAGTCTCAAGTCCCAAAAAAGATATCAAAACACAAAACACAAGTACTCTCTAAGTCTAAGAAATCCTAAAAGTATACTAACTCAAAGGTTCCAACATAGATAGACATCTAGACCCAGAGGCACACAAAGACACGTAGGAAACCTGCTATGCAAGCGGGAAAGTATCATTACAAAAGTCACGTCGGAAGTTACCCGAGCAATCCCTTAGGAATCTCAGGTCCCCTATGATCCTGTGGCCACTAATATCCTCTCGTACTGATGAGGCATACTACGGAATGCAAGGTCGTAACCAAGCATTCTCTCTACCCCATCCTAGCCTGTACTAGCACTCAAGGCATAGGAGAGAACATACAATTATCTTATTAGGTTCATTTAAGTTAGTATTTAGGTGAGATTTTTTCACTTATTAAAACAAACAACTTACAATGAGTCATGCCCAGAGCCACTTCAGGTCTCCCGTCCCTCATTGCAAGCCACTTCCCGACACTACACATAGATATCCTACCCTAGGCTCATGAAAACACAAAACAGAAAATCACTTCAGTCCTATACAAGCGACTGGAAAGTATCAAAAGATAAACCAAAATAGTCACAACAATTCTCCATAAGAAACTGGAAAGCATCAAATAATAATCATAATGATCACAACAGTTCTCTATCAGCAACTGAAGGCATCAATGACAAGTCACAATATCCATCGGTTCTTAGCAAGCAATCGGAAAGACTATCCCAAAATAAAGTACAATACTGATTGAAGACCCCAAAATGGTCAAGTCAAAACATGTCACAACATGACATCATCAAAACAATCACTTAAAACACCTCAGCTTCACACAAAGAAACTAGAAGACAGTAATAAACAGTAAAAACATCCATCATAGAACACATCAATACATCACCAAGCTTGGGTTTATAAGATTGAGATCAAAACATCTTATCAACACAATCACACAACCCCCAAGCCTCTGGTAAACATCCTAAACTGGTCAACACTAGGACAAACCCCAAAACCCCAAAACATAGATAGCATAAACAAAACAGTGCAGTTCATAGTTTGGGTTTGATTTCAAAACATGTAGTCTCAGTTTGCAAAAAAGTTTAAATTCTAGTTTCATAAATGTTCAAGTGTATAAGATTCTCCGAAGTCAACCCATTTATTAACTTGAACCGAAAATAGTACTTCCCCCCCGCTTGTTATACATCAGATCAATTTATTTATTTTTTAAATAGTTCAAAAAAAAAACCTTTATTAAAAATCAATATAACTCAAATTTAACACACTCCCTTTATTAATTAATCTTAATTAATTAATATATATAATTCGTTGATCATTTTAATAATAACATAATTAAAACTTAATTAGATATTATTAAAATTTGAATCCCTTAATTAAATTATTAAAAAAAAACTATTTTCAAATTAATTAATAATAATAATTATAACATTTATTAATTTATAAAATTATATTTTAAAATTATCAATAAATAAATTTAATTTAATTTAGAATGTCATAAATTACAAAATTTAAATAATAATAAATTTTCTTTTTAAAATTTTTTTTTTAAAAACAATTAAAAAAAATGCATAATTTGCAAAAGCGTTTTTAAAGGCCCGCCAGCCTACGCAACTCTACGGCCGTAGGTGTTACTACTGCCGTAGATAGAAGTACTATTCTCACATGTTCCCATAATTTTTTAGGATGGAGTCCTAGAACATGTACTTCCTTTGTAAATGAAGGTCTGACTGCCCTAGTTGCCTAAGCAAGAAAGTGAACAAAAGCCCATTTGTTTGTGTCATCAAACCTTGGTGCCTTAGCATGTTTTGTAAGTCCCAAATGGATGTCGAAAACTGAATTTTTTTGCTATTTTGTGTAGAGATATTTCCTTTAAAATCCATTTATCATCAAAAGGGGCTACTAGTCTTTTTGGATGGCTTAACAAAACAACTATGTGGAAAATCTTAGTTTATTTTAACCATTGATTCATGTCATTTGTAGCCTAGATAGAATATTCCAATGTTTTGGAATCTCCCTTGGTCATTTGAATGATTTTAAGGTTATTTTCAAAAAATTGGTCAATTTGTGCATTGTGAGAAACTTGTGATAAGTTGTCTTGTTCATAGGGTCTCCTAGTGATTAGGGTTTTCCTTGTTTGGGTGTAGGGTTGTGATAACCTAGTATCATCATTATAGTAATTTTGATTGATGCTTGCACATTTTATCATCTTTACCAAGAGATTTGGTTGAAGGACTTTAGTGAAGAGGGTTTTTGGACTATTTGATCACCTTGTGATCAATCCCACTAGGATCTATTGCATCAAGTGGTACCAGAGCCATGGCTCTTATTGAAGAAGAGGAAGAAATACCTACTAGGGTAACAAATGTTGAACTGGAAAAAATAGTAAGGGAGCAAATAGCAACCAATGCTACTCTTACAAAGAGGTTGAAGGAAGTTGAAGGGAAGTTGGACAAACAAAGAGGGACATAGTTTGAAGAAGATCATAATATAGAGGTTGAAGATCTTGATGAAGATGATGAAGTGCTTGTTGAATAAAGGAATCTCTTGAATGCTCTCAAATCCATGGAGGGGAAGTTTGAATTGCCAAATTTCAAATGGAAAAATGAATGTTGATGTAGCATTGGATTGGATAGAATGCCTAACTAGTTTCCTTGAGTGTGAAGACATCCTAGAGAAGTACAGAGTAAAGATGGAAAATTCCAAGTTGAAGGGAGCAACCCTAACTTGGTGGAACTTCATCCAAACAAAGAGGATGAAGAAAGGAAGAAATATGATTTCTTCTTGGGATAGAATGGTGGCACTAGTCAAGTAAAGATATGTGCCCAAAGACTATGGCATACAACTCCATAGGAGGAAACAAATTTTGAAGAAAAGGGATCTAGATGTTAGTTCCTATACAGAGGAGTTCTTAAAATTATGTTTGAAGACCAACACAATAGAGGATGAGGAAGAAAAATTGGCAAGGTATATGAATGGTTTTAAGTTATCCATCCAAGAAGAACTTAGACTTCACACCCTTAGCTCTATGAACAAATGCTATCAATTAGAACTCAAGGTGGAAGAAAATGGAAGAGGAGGAAGGATCAAAAGAAAGGCAAGGAGAATAACAAAAAATTCAAACCCAAGAACAATTCTTGGAACAAGAATAGTGAAACAAACCTATTGATCAGAATAAGGATTAGAAAGGACAAAATTTTAAGGGAAACTACAGAGGAGGAAAGTCTTTCAAAGGAAACGGAAGAGGCAATGGACCTCTCACATGTTAAAAATATAGTCAAGTAGGACACCATGCAAGAAAGTTCCTTGAAAAAGAAAACAATAATCAAGGGGAAAGAAGAACACAAATTATGAAGGAAGAGAAATTTAACTACAAAGAACTTGAACTTGAGAAAGGAGCATGTCTAATGATGAGGCAAGCATTTTTGTAGATTCCTCACACCCAAGATCCACCCAAAAGAAAGAATCTCTTCAGGACAAGGATCAAGGATCAAGTACCAAGGCAAGGTATGCAATTTGTTGATTGATTCAAGTTTTACTAAAAATCTAGCTTCCTCTAAAATGATAGAAACTCTTAAACTACCTAATAAACCCCACCCCTTTCCATATCATATCTCTTGTCTAACAAAGGGTCAACAATCCTTAGTGATAGAACAAGCATGGGTAGAATTCTCTCTAGAAGACTTCAAGGATAAGGTACTTTGTGATGTTGGAGAAATGGATGCATCTCATATAATTCTAGGGAGACCCTAGCAATATGATATTTATGCCATCTACCATTGCAAGAAGAATACCTATTCTATAACTAGGAATGGTGTAACCTTCACCATGAAGCCCATGCCTAATCCTAAAGAAGAACCTACTATTGTAACCATAGGGGAGAAAGAAATGATTAAAGCCTTGAAGGAACCTAATGCCCAAGGTTTTATTTTGGTCTCTAAGAAAAAGGAAAAAATAACTTCTAAAGAAAAGGATCCTATCCCTAAAGAAATACAAGATCTGCTACAAAAATATAGTCAGGCTACTATTAATGAATTTCCCACAAGCCTCCCTCCCATTAGAGATATTAGTCACCAAATTGAATTTATACCTAGCTCTTCCCTACTTAACAAGAAACCCTATAAAATGGTACCAACTCAACATGCTGAAATTTCCAAGTAGGTGAATGATTTGTTGGAAAAAAGTCTAATACAAAGGATTTTAAGTCCTTGTGTTGTTCCATCTTTCCTTTCTCCTAAAAAGGATGGAAATTAGAGGTTGTGTACTAATGGTAGGGCTATCAACAAGATTACCATAAGGTATAGATTCCCCATTTCTAGAATTGAGGATCTATTGGATCAACTAGGAGGAGCTTGTTATTTCACCAAGATAGATTTGAAGTCTAGCTACCATCAAATCAGAATAAAACTAGGTGATGAATGGAAGATAAAATTCAAAAATACTGAAGGTTTATTTGAATGGTTAGTAATGCCCTTTGAGTTAAGAAATGCCCCTAGCACTTTTATGAGGCTTATGAATGAGATATTCATAGATTTTACTGAAAAATTGTTGTTATTTACCTTGATAACATACTAATATTTAGTCATAGCATAGAGGAGGATCTTGATCATGTGGAACATGTACTAAGGAGGATTCATCAATACAAGTTGCTGATCAACTTGGAAAAGTGCATGTTTATGAAGAAGGAACTTGCGTTCCTAGGATTTGTGGTCTCACAAGGTACCCTCAAGATGGACCCTAAGAAGGTTGAAGTAATCATGAACTAGTCCCCACCAAAGAGCCAAGGTGATGTAAGAAGATTCCATGGTCTTTCCACCTTCTGTAGGAAGTTTACCAAAAACTATAGTCATGTGTGTGCACCCATGCTTGACACCATCAAAGGAGGAAATAAGACTAAATTTTCTTGGACAAAGGAAGCCAATAGTGCATTTCAATACTTGAAGAATAGAGTCTTTGAAAACCCAATCTTGGTTCTACTTTATTTTAATAAGGTTTTCACTATGGAAACTGATGCAAGCAATTTGGCCATAGGTACAGTCCTAAGTCAAGAAGGTAAGGTAGTAGCTTTATTTTGTAAGAAACTAAATGATGCTAAGAAAAAGTTTTCAAATTATGACTTGGAGCTTTATTCCATGGTACAAGCCATCAAGAAATGGAGACACTATCTAATCCCAAAGGAGTCTATAGTATACATTGAAAACCATGCATTAAGTTTCTTCAATTCTCAGGAAAAGCTATCTATCAGATGTCTAAAATGGATTGAGCAGTTGCAGGCTTATACTTTAACACCAAACATAAGAAAGGTGTTGCAAACAAAGTTATTAATGCCCTTAGTAGAAGGGTTGGTCTAGTTAAAGAAATACAACTAAAAAGTGTGGGAATTGATTCCCTTGAGCACTTATATGCTGATGATCCTAATTTTGTAGAGATTTTTCAAGTTTGCACAGAGATGGTTGGAAGATACCATATAGATTTCTTTGAATATCTGATTTAGAATGGACTCCTATTCAAAGGAGCTCACTTATGCATTCCCAAATGATCAATGAGGACAAATATCATCAGGGAGAAACACTATGGTGGTCTAGGAGGACATTTTGGCATTGAAAAGATAGCAAACATGGTGAAAAGAAGCTATTATTAGTCAAAGATGAACAATGAGGTAAAGAAGTACATTGAGAGTTGTACCATCTATCAATTAGCCAAAGGTGTTTCAAAAAATAAGGGGTTATATCAACCCTTACCAATCCCCACAAGACCTTGGGAATCAATCTCAATGGATTTTTTCATGGTAGAAACCTAGAACTAAGAAAGGTTTTGATAGTGTTTTTGTGGTAGTGGATAGATTTAGTAAAATGGTCCATTTTATACCATGTAAAAGCACAAATGATGCTTCTCATATTGTGCATGTTTTATTTAAGGAAGTAGTTAGGATCCATGGCTTACCACAAAATATTGTATTTGAAAGGGATGTAAAATTACAAGGCCATTTTTGGAGAACACTTTTTAAGAAACTTGGTACTAACTTAACCTATAGTTCTACCTACTATCCACAAGCTAATGGGGAGATTGAGGTGGTGAATAGATCTTTAGAAAATCTCCTAAGATGCCTCACAAAGAAATATGCTCAAAGTTGGGATGCACTCTTTGTCCCAAGAAAAGTTTGGATTTAATGACTCCATGAATAGATCAATAGGAAAGACTCCCTTCCAAGTGGTGTATGGCCTTCATCCCAAGGGACCATTGGACCTAGTAGAACTACCATTTGATTTTAAAATCAGTGCTCAAGGAGAAGAGTTAGCAGAACTGATTACAAAGGTAAAACATGAGGTCAAGGAAGCATTATAGAGATCAATAGTAAAATAAAAGGAACATGGTGATAAGAAAAGAAGGGAAATCCACTTCAAAGTTGGAGACATGATTTGGGCATATTTGAGAAAAGAGAGACCACCTAAAGCAAGATTTTCCAAATTTTAGATGAAGAAAGTTGGACCATGAAGTATACTCAACAAAATGGGTGAAAATACATATGAGATATCTCTTCCCCCTACCTTAAAAATTTCTCCAATCTTCAATATTGCAGACCTCACCCCATACAAAGGCATAACATATTCAACAAAAAAACAAGGTGAGCAAGCAAACATCCATATATAGTGAATACTATGTAACAAATCTCTGTCTAAGAAAACCACTAGAGTTAAAAGAAATTTTGGACACCAAGTTGCTAAAATAGAACAAAACCAAGAAGTACGTGTAGTGTTTAGTCAACTAGAAAGGGTTCCCAAATATTGATGCAACTTGGATGAAAGAAGACTAGATCAAACAAGATGGTACTTATGTGGAGCAATTGGCCTCAACCAAGAACTTGAATTTTATAATACAAGGGTAGTATGGTGTAGGAGAATCCATAATGAATCAAAACCTTTTAGACTAGGTCAAAAAACTTAGATCTAAATATCAAACCTCAGATCCCAAAATGAAACCTTAGAAAGATTAATCAAATAGGCATCTATACCAGATTGTATGACCTAGTTCGAAGATTGGCACTATTATAAGCCCTTGGTCAAAGATGGTAAAAGGGACTAGATTCTCAAGATCTTGGACTATTTCATGTTTAATCATGTTTAGGACCTATTTGGGTCATTATATTTAATTTTTTTTAACATTTTCTTATCAAGTGCAAAAAGTGCAAAAAATGCAAAATTGCTTGAAAAGTTGTTAAGAAACTTTTAAACAACTTTTTGCAAATCAAAGAAAAAAGTTCCCCAATTACCATAAAATTTTTGAAATATTTTTATGACCATTGGAAGGCCTATAATAAGCCCGTTCAGGTGGGTGATAGGAAGAGAAAGGAAAAAAAAAGTATTTTTTTAACTTTTAATCAATAAAGATACCATATTTTTACTACAAATAGCTTGGTGTCCTATGTTGTATAGGTTTTTATAGATTTATTTGAAGTTTAAAACCTACATTTTTGGATAGGTAGATGAAGTAAATTTTCAATTCTTCTAATTTGAAGTCTCCATCTATTCTCTGACTCAAGATATTCCCATTTTTGTGTAAGTAGGTTTAAATTTCTTGCTAACCTAGGGTTTTGAAGCATTTTGAAGAATAGAGGAGGATTTCACCATGGAAATTTAATGGCATCTGGTGAAATCCTATTATTGGATATTTATTTTAGGATGAAAGTGGTTTTAAGTTTGTACTTGCAAGGATCCTTGACAATTTTGATGCCCTAGGCATGCATTTCCTATGTGCATGCTAGGAAAAAGATGCAATATCTTCCACAACTCCAACTAGACTTGGCACCATGGCTTGAAATCAAGTTTTTAAATTGTCTAGTGTTTTCCAAACATGTTCCCATAATTTTTTTTATAGGATGGAGTCCTAGAACATGTATTTCCTTTGTAAATGGAGGCCTAATTGCCCTAGTTGCCTAAGTGAGAAAGTGAACAAAAGCCCATGTGTTTGTGTCATCAAACCTTGGTTCCTTAGTATGTTTTGTACGTCCCAAATGGATTTAAAAAAATGAATTTTTTTCCCTAGGTTGTGTGGAGATATTTCCTTTAAAATTTGATTTTCATCAAAAAGGGCTACTAGTCTTTTTGGATGGCTTAACAAAGCAACTATGTGGAAAAAATTACATAGTTTGGTTTAAACCTATTTTTCATGTCATTGGTGACCTAAATAGAATATACCATGAGTTGGAGTCTCCCTTGGTCAATTGAAGAAATTTAAGGTTGGTTTCATAATATTGGTTAATTTGTGCATTGTGAGAATCTTGTGATAAGTTGTCTTGTTCATAAGGTCCCCTAGTGAATAGGGTTTTCCTTGTTTGGGTGTAGGGTTGTGATAATATAGTATCATCCTTGTAGCACTTGTGATTGGTTCTTGCACATTTCATCATCTTTACCAAGATATTTGGTTGAAGGACTTCAGTGAAGAGGGTTTTTGCACCAGTTGATCACCTTGTGATCAATCCCACTTGTCTCCATTGCATCAAACTACTACATATGTTAGGTTGCAAGAGGAGGAGGACATGGGTTGGTTTCCCATACTAAGATATACACTATGATTATGAGAGATATTGCTCCCTCTAATCTCCTTACCTACTTTAAGTAATCTGGGAGTCTCATCTTGGAGGCACAGTAGCTTTGTATGTTTCATTATAATAAGCATCTCTTGCACCATGATACCCTACATCTCATCTTGGTGTATCTCTCTCCCTTCTATACTCCACACTATGCACACACTAATCTATGAGTTATTGATCTTGTATAGTAATGGTAGTATGTCTGTGTTGGAGCTCTACCTCCAGTGCCCTAGTCTATTGATTTCATGGGTATGGAGGATATCTCATATCTCTATCTCTCTATAAGGCAATATGACTAGCCTCTCCTCCTCTATAAGCTCCTCCTCCTCCTTATCTATCCTTTCTCTTCTCTTTGGTCTCATACAACTACTAGGTGGACCTCTAGAGCCACTAGGACTCTCTCACCCTCTCACTCCTCTCCCTAAGTCTCCTTCATCATTTCTATCATCATCTGCTCCATTGTTATCTCTTAGAAATCCATCTAAGATCATAAACCTTATGAATGGTCACCTCCTCATATCCCATGCATAATCTAGAGAGACCCCATATCAATCACCATTGGTAGGGAATCTCAAGTTACTCACTATAAGCCATGCATCCACCACCAAATAGAACCTAGGTTCATCCTCCACAACCATATTAGATATAAGAGGGGGGAGCTAGTCTTAGGTATATAGGCTCCAAATCAGTGTGACATTTTTGATGTATTTTTGTTGAGACTTTGATCTAGATTGTGTACTTATGTTGTATAGCCACTTGATATTCCATCATTTATAAATAAGATTCTAGATTTTTAATTTAGCACTATGTACTTGTCTCTTTTATGCCCATGTGATGGATGTATCTCTATGTTTAAACACTTATGTTTATGTTACATGTCATGTTGATATTTATGTTTATTTTTATGTATTCTCATCTTATGTTTCTATGATTACAGATGTATTGACATTTCTCTCTCGTATGCTTATCTCTATGTGATGATATGCACTTATGATTTGAAAAATTAGCACTTGGGTAGATTAGATATGATTATGAGATTAACCACTTGTGATGACATGATAGAAAAGAGGTGAGAAAAATCCAAAAGGAGATGAAAAAAAATATAAGAATGAGGAGAAGAAAGAGAAGATCAATGCAATTAGCTAACACACCCATGAAAGATAAAGAAGACTATCTCAATATTCTAATGCAAAGCCAAGCTTAAATGATCCTAAAATGCAAGATGGTATTCAAAGGTGCAATTGAAAGGGTTATATATTATTGATCATAGATTGGTTTTGACGAGTGTCAATACACTTAAGTTATTTACTTAGTTCATGTTGAACTAGTAGTACATGCTGAGCACAACATGTATATATAAGACCATGTTGAGTCATAGTGAGTGCCAATCCACTCATGTGCCAAGTCACTCAAGTGCCGAATAGATAGTATACGTTGAGTGATATAGGAGTCAAGTAAATAGTGGATGTCAAGAAATATAGGCGTTAAGTCATAGTATAAAAATTAGTGTATGCCAAGCATTAGAGACTTTAGATGCCAAGTTAGACAGTTTTGACATTTTTTTTTGTAAAGGCACAAACAACTATGTAAACATTTTTTGAGCTGACTTAAGATTGAATTTCAATAGTTTGAAGATAAGGACACATCTCTAGTTGGATTCCCTATGCAATTATACACAGCCAATTAGAAAATGGGAAGGATTAAGCCACAAAATGGATGAATCTCAACCATAGATTCATACCTAACCCTAAGTCACCTAAGTCTTCTTAAGGAGGACAAACCTTAAACTCTCTAGCAAGTGTGTAAGGAATTGAAGGAAAAATAGAGAAGTTTGCATCCACAAACAGAGCATTCATGGTGACTTAGAAGTTATGAAGTGAAATTACATTGCTGAATTAGTTAGAGAAAAAAAATGGATAGAGAAAAGAATACAACAAAGAGACATCTAATAAAGAAGGATCAAGAAGATATCAGTTTAGAGGTGATCTGTTATCAAGCAAGCAAGTTCTAAGTGTAGGATTAAAGATAAGGCATGCTAAAAAGTGATTTCAATCAAAATCTCTTAACATAGTAGTCCTAATAGGTTGTATGAAATCCTTTAATAGGGTGCTTAATTAGTTGTAAGTTAAAATGCTTTAGCAAGACACACTTCTAACATGGTGTTGAAATCCTCTAACAAGGTGAGAGCTAATAGTTTTTGTAAGCCTTGAATAGGGCATACCTTTCATAGGGTATATCATGTTTCATGGTCAAAAAATTGTAACCTTCATTGTATACACTTTATTACTATAGTAGTGAAGATTTGTGGGTGTCATCCCCACCCCAGTTTTACCTTCTCATTGGAGGTTTTTTGGGTGATCATATCTAGTGTCACATATGAGTATGATTGCTTATGTGTTTACATGATTTAGATGTATATGCTTTACATGTTATTTCAGTTTACTCATTGAACACATGAGATGGATGTGTGGTGAAAGTTTTATGGGTTCAAGTTTAAACTACTAATTCACCACTCCCCCCACCCCCCTTAGAAGTTTACCTTTCCTATTGTAATTCTAAAAATTGGTATCATAGCCCTATTCTTTGAAAGAGAAGCTTTCTAGCATTGAGGAAAGATCTTGAAATTGAAGTCTATAAGTTGAGAAAGACTATTGAGAATCAGGGAATTGAAATACAACTCATTCTACATCAACTGGATGAAGCAAGAGAAGAACTAAAGAAAAATTTAAAGAGAAAGAAGGAAATTTCTATAGAGGATAATGAAACACAATAAAAAGAGATAGACTCTACTAAGCTATTTGTAGATGGAAAATCCAATGAATTTGATGCAACAATTAAATATCTAATGGAAAAGAATAGAGCCCAAGTTGAGAAAATCAGAAATTTCAAGTTAGAGAAAGAATCACAAGCTATACTGCTATGTGAAGTGGTTGAAGAAAAGAAGAAATCCATAGAAGACAAAGCCATGATTGAAGAGGACAAAATAATTTTGGCCAACAGACTAGAAGACTAGAAGTCAACAGAGATAACCAAGATTTCCAACATGCAATTAGATACTCTAAGTCAAATGATGAATGCCAACTATGAATTGAATGTCAAGGAAAATTATAAAGTGACCTAAAGAGAAAAAATGAATTTGTTGAAAGTTTCAACAAGCCAAATGAAGCCATCAAATACTTTGAGCAACTATTAAGATCCCCTAGATCCAATAATGATACATCTAGACTGGGATACACAAGCACTAAAGAAGGGGAATCATCAAAAATTGTAGAAGAAAGAAACAAAAAAGTTAAGACCTCAAAACCTACTTGTCATAATTGTGGTAAGAAAGGACATATTGCTAATGTGTGCAAAAGAAAGACTATAAATAAGAATGTCAAGCCTAAGAGCATGGTTCACTACCATAAGTGCAACAAGCAAGGTGATCAGGAACATGAATGTAGAACCAAGACCATGCATACACAAAGATTTGAAGGATATTGTTATAATTGTTAGAAGTATGGACATAGAGCTTTTGAATATAGATACAAACCCATGTGGTCATCAAAAAAGCAAACAAAGGTAAGGAACAATGATAATTCTTATAACTGGGATCATAATACAAGATATGGTTGTCATTATTGTCAAGAATATGGACATGTTCCTAAGAATTGTATTAGGACACACTTTAGTGGTAACTAAAAAAGGTGGTTAAGTCAAACCACATGTTTTAGCTATTTGAAGACTAGTCACATCAATAGATATTGTCCAACTAAGTCAAAGGCACCAAGTTGTGAATTTGATAAAGGCAAAGGAAGTGCAGATGTTGAACACATCAGAGATGAGATGAATAAAACATGGAAAAAGAAAGATGATTGCAACACATAGAAAGGAGAAGGGAACACTTTACCCAATAGCTCAAGTGATAACACCTCATTACAATTGATGAAGAACCTTGGAGCAATTAGAAAGATAAAGAGTGCACCATGTAAATTTGGTTCTATATTGATTTTTATATTCTTGTATGTGAAAAACATATTCCCCTCATTTAGTACTATGGGATGTCAAACCAACATATCAGTAGTAGTACAAATTGGTGAGTACATTGAGAAATTAGGAGAGAATTTTGAATCTTTGATGACAAGTTATTTTGAAGACTTCAAGAAGTCAATAAAGGAAAGATTGAGAGTACTAGTATCCTTAGCTAAGAAACACTATGATGATGTGTGTTTTCTTCTGGATGTTTATTATACATTTGTACAAGCTGCTATACCAAAGGTAAGATGGTTGAGACCCTCAGGTTATGAAATTAATGTGGATGAATGCTCTACATCCATTACTGCATTACTTGTAGAATAGGTAGATAAAACTACCAAGATATTTGGAAACTATGAGATGGTAAAGTCCAAAATTACCATGGAATTGAAGCCTACCTCTACCAGGAAGAAAAAGAAAAAGATAGTGAAGAAAATGAAAGCTAATTTTGGAGAGGGTGTTAAGGAGGAAGAAGAAGAAGAAGAAGAAGAGGAAGAAGAAACCCAAGAGAAACTAGCATTAACTAAGGGTATGGGAGAAGACCAAGAAGAGGATGATACTGAAGGTGCCAAGGGAGAAGAAGCTGAGGAAGCACCTACTCTTGTCGAGCCAAAGAAGAGGAAGACTAAGGCTCAACAAGTGACTAAAGCTAAGAAGGTAGCTAAGCCGAGTCAACCCAAGCTTGTTGCACCTACTACAAGAGCTAGTACATGTGAAACAACCCAAAAGGCCAAGGAAAAGACTAAATCAATAGATCAAGGAGGCCAAGAGTAGAAAAGGCCAAGATGAACATATGTGGCACAATCTAAGTCAGATGAAGAGAAAATAAAATCAGATGACAATAACTAATTTAAGGTGGTGAGTCATAATCCTTTGTTAGATCTTGAAAATTTATGTAAAAATGTTAAGAATAGTGTAGAACTATCAAGATTTAGTCATGTAGATTTTGATAATATTGGTAAAGTAGAAAAAAATCAAGTGGGGGAGGTCATATATGCCATGATGGAAAAATTCAAGACAACTCCACTAGAGATTGCCAACTCAATGCCAAAGAGTCTATATGATAGAGTTGAGCAAAAATGGAACTATTTTCTAGACTTGGAGAAACAAATAAGAGAAACATTTCTAGCCCAAATGATGCCTAAACTAACTAATGCACAAATTGCTAAGGCTGTAAAGAAATATGTAGTTTGGTTCACACCTAAATATAAAAGCTTTAGCATTTTGGAAAATAATTTTGAGGATGTTGTTAAGAAGTCCACATAGATGTGGAAGCTCACTTATCTGTTGACTCTAGTTAAGGAAGGAGAACAAGCACCCATTGAAGTGAAGGATGATGTAGAAAATGATGAAAAAGATGACACTATTGAAGGAGGAACAAAAAAGCAAGAAGATAACAAGGAAACAACTAAGGAAGAGTAGCAGGAGGAAAAAATTGTGCAAGACACATAATTGCAAGGTGTTAGTCCTCCACATGTCACAAGTGAAACTATTGAGATAGTAACTGTCAAGGATGTTTCTGATCTATCAGCTCAAAACATTAATTTGCTTACTGAAGATGATTTGAAGAAGATATTAGATTAGTCTACATTATAGGCCAAACTTTGTGATAATCCTATTTTGGTCAATGTGGATGAGCTTCAAAAGTTAGCGATTGATGTGGCAAGGGAAAAGGTGAATCCACAAGAACCACCTTCTTTCATCCCCCAAGCCACTAATGTACAATCTTTGGTCCAAATGCCAAAAGACACATCTAACAAGATTGATACAATTTCCAAGATTGATACTGTAGAGAAGAGCACAGTGGAAACACAAGTTGCTATTGTAGAACAACAAGAAATAGGTCAGATAGACTTATCTGCACCTACAACACAAGGTCAAGGTGCAAGTTAGATCATTGTGGTAGAACAAGGCAAGCCTGAAGAGAGTGAGATTATACCACAATTGAAGGAGAAAACTACCATCCAAGCCCTGCTAACCTTACTAGTATCTTGCACTTGATCAAGTCATACTCTTTAGAAGCTAAGCACAGATGCTACACCATTGGAGATCTCAGTGATGAGCTTGAGTTCATCAAAGTTTGAAGAAGTAATTCAATATGGAGATGTGAGTCTTGATGAAGAAATCATTTCTCCCAAATATGATTATGATACCATGATTATAGAACAAATGGGCATATTGCAGCAAGCCCTAGCAAGGAAAAAGAATCAAGAAATGCTTAGGAGGTAGCATAGAAAAAAGTAGGCACTACAAGATATTAAAGACATCTTTTTAGCTGCATTCAGTTTGTCAACTCTAGATGAGACCAAGCCACTAATGGAACAACTAACATATATAGTGTGTTGGTGTTTGAAACTACTAAGCAACATAAATGCTCAATACCAAAATGATAGTACTCAAATAATCTAAAGATTAGCCAATTCCTATAATCAATTACACAAGCAGATCATCTAGACCCAACTTCAACAAAACCAAGGATGGTTTCCTACTCTTCAAGCTCTGCTAAACCAAGGTGGGTGTACTTGGGGATGATTTAGATGCAAATTGATGTGTTACAACTATCTTAGTCTCATTCTAATTCTCATCTTCTATCCTCATACGCATGCATAGTTTACCAATTTCTTTAATGCTTTCAAATCTATATGCATCCCCTATAAGCAGATCTAGTCCTAATTCTCCTAGGATTTACAAGTGTTTCTGGGAATAGTAGCTACCTATGACTTAGAGAACTAAATGTATATGAGTGGAGACTAGCATTACAACCTTGAACAAAATAATATATGAATGTTTTTGAAATTATAATAGTTTTAACATGTAGAGGCAGAAATTATTCTTGATCATCTCTGATTTATAAGACCAGTACCTTATCCATTGGGTAACATAGTGGATTATTGGTAGGAGATCTTGTTCAATTAGCTTGTAATTGAATCTATCAACTATAATCACCTATTTCACTTCTTACATGATATACTCTTCATAGACTAATGAATTCTACTGAGCTATTGAAGAATTTACATAATTCCTTGAATTAAAAGCAACAATATAACCAATATACATCCCATCCAGAATGCATTCAATCAAATGAACATTATCCAAATGATATCAAAACTGATAAAATCATGAAAAGGATATAGAAAATAGTGACCCAAATTTGGTGAAAGTATCCCTTTGTATTATCCTTTTGCTGACTAATACAATAACAAATAAGAACTCAGTAAAGAACCTAGAAGATCATGTTGGTTCTATATTTCTATTTGTTATCAGAAGAATACATCCCTAAGAATGAACTCAAAACAACTACATATGACTGGACCAAATTTACTTTCTTGAGAAACTAAAAAACATACAAGAATTTTGGACCATTACAATGCCTTGAAAACTCATTTATACAGGCATGAGTTTTAACAAGCAAAAGGAAAATGTGATTTATAGGTGTCCTTTACACAAGAGATTCAATACATCTATTAGAAAAGACAAAACTACAAATAATAGAATGAAATGTAGATCAAATATTCCTTTGCAGGTCCCTTTCTGTTACATTTCATTATTCTAATTTGGTTGCTACTCTGATTCCTTTATGTATGCAACTGCTAAGCCCACCAATGATGAAGTCTATTTTAAAGATTGCAAACTAACCTCAACTCATGGGTTTCATCATCATTATACTGTACTATGAGAATCACTCTTACCTGTCACTATTCCTTGGTTATATCAGTATCCCAGGGTCATGGGATTGTCACTTCATATGAAGCATTTAAGCTTGGAGGCAATGTGGCTATCAAATATAACAAAATGGGCATTTTCAACTTCCTCAGCTGTATCTACATTCAAAACCATTCCTCTACCAAAATATGTCCCTCTTTTGAAAAGAAAGACATGCATTAACAAAATGTAGGAGTAATTATACACATGAAACTCATGGGTATAAAATCTTCTTCACCCTCTCCAAAGACTCTGCACAGGACTCTATTTATCTCTACTACCCTAGTATTGAAGTATATTTTCTTGAAAAATTCTTTAGAGAATGATGTTATTGCTAACAGGGTTCTAATTTCGCCAAGTTCACCCTTTACTCTTTTCATTACCTTAGTGGCTTGATCACAACTCTTTACCATAGTCTCAAGGAGATCATAATCCACAAAACAACTAGGGTTACTAGTCTTCCTTAGTCAAAATTCCATATACTGGCATGTGGAGTAAACAACTTCCTCTCTACAAACCATCTTTTGAGAAAATTTAAAACAATTCGCAAAGTATTAGCATCCCAAACCCAATTACCTTCATTAAGAAATCTCTCCGCTATCCACAACCTAGGATTTGATGAGTCCATTGGAGGCATTCTTTGACTATACTTGGAAGACTGGATCACAACAGAAATTATAGTATAGTTACTTACTTGAAGTTCTTTCTTATTCCTTTCTATAATTCTACAACTTCTCCATGAACAAACTACTTCACATACTTGACAAAATCAATACAATCTTCTCTTTAATTGCTTCTACTCAGAAGAGGCTTGAAATCCTTATTCACACAAGGTGGGATTGAGAAAATCTCTTGTGTTATACTCTATTTTTTACACATGTGAAGCTTTCATATCTGATAAATACACAAAGCGGCACCACCTTTTATGCTTAAAATTGTGCCATTGATCTTAAAAAATCTTGTGATCAAGGGATGCAGAAAAAGATGAGAAGTATTCCACTTGACAAGTTAGTTAGTTAATCCAATGAGAACTGACCATGTATATAGCTCCCTTCCTAACGGCATCTCCATTTGGACCCACTAGCAACTGAGAACATTTCTCGACAGGTCGCTACCTCACTATACATAAAGAATGAGCACCTTGCTATAGCGAAGTAGCAATAGTTGTTGATTCAATCTTGATCTTGTGGATGACACACTACTACATTTCTTAGAAGAATAGTGATGGGTCCCATATTCACTATCTCATTGTACATATCCTCCGAGCAACTCTTCATAGCAAAATAGTGATGATCGTTGATTTGAGATCAATCCAAGGGTAAAAAAACTGCATGAACTTCTTAAGATGAGGTGGGTTCCATATTCGCTATCTCGCATGGAGTAAACCATGCACATCCTTTTTATGGAAAGATAGCGAGAATCATTAATCTTAGCTTGATCTGACGATCACAATCCCTCCTACATTTTATAAATGGGGCATGGGTCTAGAAGACTGATGACGTGATAAATTCTACATATTTGGCAAAAAAATCTATTTTAATTCCAGTCATCTTTCCACATTGCTTGGGTTCCACCGTATGCTCATTTCACAGCAACTTGCTATATCGCTAACAGTGAGAGGTCTAGATTTTTTGATTAGCAAGGTTGCGAGCTCTGGTAGCTTAACAAAACTTAGTGTCAAAAAAAAAAAGCATGTCCCATCATAGTTACACACTTAGTGGTTCTAACACGACATTGATATTATCATTTATTATGCCACTTGGGACTCTTAATGACCACTGGGATGTTTGACAATTGTTGTGACATGGGTTTTTAGGTTGATCACTACCTTATTATTAGCAAGAGCCTTCAATTTCTTGATAGCAAAGACATGAGTACCGGAGCTTCCATTTATCCAGGCATCACAACTTAGTTTAATGGCAGTCGCTATGTCATGATGGTCACTTAACTCACATCTTATCATAATGATAAAGTGATAGCCCTCGATCTTGTCATGATCGAGCAGTGCTCCTTAAAAGGAAAAGAGATCTAGGGCATGAAAGCTAAAGAACATAAGGAAATATTTAGGAACTTAAAAATGTTCACACCGAAGTTTAAATAAACATAGGAGACCTAGGGTTCACTAAAGGTATTATAATGGCTATGTTGAGAGACATACCTTGAGAATTTAACAGGTTTCAATAACACATGAATCAGGGCACGACAAAGGTAACCTAAAATTATGAAAATTATGAGGAATGAAACCCTAATCTCCAAAATGTAAAGACCTAAACTAATTTTTCACCAAAATTTTAGACCCTTTTCTATACCATAAAAAATCAGACCATCATAGTGGAGAAGGTCAGTAATGAAGACCTAGATACTAGTGAAAAATTATTAGAATGCTTAGAAAAGAAATTCTAAAATAATGTGAATGAGAAAATATCAGGTGTTATAACACTAACATAAGTTTCATTGGCAACTAAGGTTGAGTATGTGAAGAAGGTACTTGAGAACATATTCTCACTATACACTAAATTGTACAATCCCTTGCTCTTCACCCAAGAGAGAAAAAGTCACATGTTGAGTCTAGAGAGCCTAATTACTACATTAGGTGCAAAACTACCAATGAATCTAGCTCAAAGTGAGAAGCATTTCAGGATATTTCTTCAAACATAGAGTCAATTAGCTATATTGACAACAGATGAGGCTAACACAAGGGCCAAATTGACTAGCATCCAGGTGACTTTCATCCCCCAATGGAAATTTTGCACAAGAAACTAGGCTATGCCTAAACCTTAATAAAGAAAGACCCAAATTTTTCTACCTTAGATGGTCTAGTTCACCTTGCTATCAAGATACCAATGTAAATCAAGTCATTGGATGTAGCATTTGAGAAGTAGGAGGTAGCTCCTAAGATGATATTGGATGTCAATAAATATTTTCTAGAAAAAAACATAGTAAGTGTATAGCCCTTTGACATAAGTGTCAAAAAGGGGGAGAATAAGATAAAGGGGAGACATATTTTTGGGGGAGAAATAGAGTAAAGGAGGAGAATGACTTAAGAGAATGGGTGGGATATTAATTTTGGGAGTAATAAAGAATAAGATTAAGAGTAATAAAGAATAATAATTTTGGGGAGATACAAGGAGAGTAAGAAATAAAAGGAATAGATAAAAGTTAGAATCAACTAAGGGAGAGCAAGCATCAAAACATATCAAAAGTATCAGATGAAAGAGTATCAACAAAATTGCATGCATTCAAAGTTTATTAGCAAAGACACATTTACTCAGTAGGAGCACGAAATTTTGGATGCAAAATAGACATCTCAACTCAAGGGGAATTATCAAATTTTGAGGTATCTAAGTGATTAAATTTTTTTGGAAATTTTGAAGTTTTGTATATAAGCTGAGATGAGATATGTTATGCTTGTAAGACCTCTAAAGTCCTTAAACCCTTTCACTAGCACATATGCCTATTTTTCATTGATGTTATACTTAAGTTCTGCTACTTAAAAAGACTTGCTAAAGAATGCAATGGGCTGCTCATAACCTTCTTTATTTTTCTGTAACAATACTGCAACAACAGTGTGAAATGAGGCAAAAGAAAATATATGCATTGGTTTATCATAATTCAGAGCTCTAAGAACAGGGGCATCTTTAATAGCTTGCTTAATTTTTTGAAATGCAATACTAGGTTCACCATCCCATTTTATCTTAGATCCTTTCTTTAGCATCCTTGATATAGGCCTACTAATTTCTGCAAAATTTGTCACAAATCTCCTAAGAAAGTTGATCTGTCCAAAGAATGACTGAATGCCTTGAATACTCTTCGGTTTCTAAATCTTGTCTATTGCTTCTACCCTTTTAGGGTCAATCCTCACTCCATGCTTACCAACTAAATGTCCTAGCAACCCTCCCTCAATAACACCAAAATTAGAATTCCTTGGATTCAAAGAAATACCATACTTAAGGGCTCTAATAAATACCTTTTCCAAATGTAGGCAATGATCATTGTCATCCTTGGAATAGGAAGTGAGGTCATCCTGATATACAACCAAAAATTTGTCAATAATATCAACAAAAGTGACATCCATAGCCCTTTGAAAGGTAGCTCCAACATTAGTAAGCCCAAAAGGCATCCTAACAAAACATAAGTACCACATGGAGTAGTGAAAGCAGTCTTGAACTATTCTAATTCTTTAACAACCACTTGATTGTAACCAAAAAATCCATCCATCATTGACATAAGCTCTGAACTAGTAACCCTTTGCAACATAGCTTCCATGTTTGGTAGACCATAATTATCTTTTAGTGAAGATATATTAAGATTCCTAAAGTCAATAGATAACCTTATATCTCCATTTTTCTTTCTAACAGGAACTAAATTGGACACCCAAGAAGAATTTCTAATAGGCTTTATGATTCCTGCATCTCTTAATTTGATTAGTTCCTCTTGCATTTTGGGAGCCAAAGTCAAATTTATTGGTCTTTGTTTCTACCTAAAAAGTTTGGCATCTGATTTTAAAGGGATTTCATGCTGAAAAACATCCACCCTATAGGCCTTCATGTCATCATATGACCATGCAAACACATGTCTATACTTCCTTAACAGGTCTATCAAATCTTTCCTAATTTTAGAAGGCAATTTCTTACCAATATACACTCTTTTAGGTGTTTCTTGAGTTCCCAAGTTCACCTCCTCCAAATCTTTAGCATTGTATTCATTAATATCCATTTGTGACCTGTTTTGGTTGTCAAAAACTATTTCCAAAACAACTAGACCCTTAGGGATTTTATTTGTCTTCAATTGCATAACTTCCTACCCAAAAATAGTATCTTTTCCATCTATATTCTCTACACAAGCTGCACAATCAATTTCTTGTCTTGACAACATACTATCATAGTTCAAAAATCTCAGGATATCCTTATCATCTTCAAAAACTTGCTAATTTTGAACATTATTAGGGAAAGAAGGTTTATTTTGAATCTCAATCTTAGACACATCGACAAATGTAATATCATTAGGTTTTATTGCTATGTTTTCCAATAAGTCTACCATCTTATTATTTGTTCTATCCTTCCAAATTATCTCGAATGCATCAAAACATTCAATCATATCCCATACTACATTTCTATATTGTTTTAACCTTTTTTTCTTTGATACATAAACATTTCTTACTTGGGATACCACCAATTTAGAATCTCCTACAATATGTAAAAACTTTATCCCATGCTTATGAGCTAATCTAAGACCTAACAATAAAGCCTCATATTTTGCTATATTGTTAGTACAAGGGAAACTTAAAGTAAAGGAGAATTTGTATCTTACCCCTACTGGAGATATCAGCAACATGCCTACACTAGATCCAACTTTGTAGCATGCACCATCAAAAAACATAGTCCATAGATCACTCTTATCTATTTTTATGTAAACTTCCATTTCCATCTGAGACTTATGCTTGGATTTCTTCAAAGTTAGAACCTTAGCTTTGAATGCATTAATATCTATATCCACAAAATTTGTCATACTGTCTTCTATATCTTCCTGTATCATGTATATACTTTTAGGCTCCCTATTGACTTTTATCAAATTTCCCTCAATATTAAAAGTAGCAAATGACAAATCATACTATAGACTCCCACCCATGGCAGCACTCCACTTTCTTGATAACAACATGCCATACCGAGGTGGAAGGTCAACAACCAATACACTCATAGTAAGTTCTTTGTCAAGATAGGTTGTTAATCTATATGGCAAAGAATTTATAGTGCCTATGACTGTAACTTCTCTTTTATCCATAGCACAACATCTTCCTTGACTAGTATCCACCTTTAAGCCTAATTCCTTCATTATTTCAAAAGGCATCAGTGTAGTGGAAGCACTAGAATCAATCATACAATTTTTTAACGTTTTACCATTTACTAAAATGCTTAAGAAAAATGATTCAACATTTTCCAAACACTAATTTACAGCATTGTCCAAAAACATTTGAGGAATTTGAGACACAACTACTTTAGCTTCATTGTCCTTTACCTTTCCTTTACTTCTCTTTTTGAGACTATGGGTTTCATTGCATTCATGTCTCACATTTGTACCAGTATTCCCCTGCCATGCTAAAGCTTTATTTCTATGTTCAGGGATCCTTAATAATTCAAACAAAAGAACTTTTACAATGATTTGTGATAACATTGTAGTCATGTATAAAAAAGAATCAAATGGGCTATCAATGATTGCACTCCTCTTATCATGATGCTTATCAAAAATACTTACCTCACCTTGGTGATTCTTATCACTTGTAATGATTTCTTTTGATATCTTCTCATCTAACTTCTTCATAACACTTTTTAGGGACTCACAAGCTTTAGGACTATTTTCCTTCTTTGGTTCCCACCTTTTATTTGTAATCTTAACCTTCTCAGCAAGGATCTCTTTAGGTTTCATAGCTTCCCCTTTTTTAGAATCAACTCCCTTTATAAAAATTCCAACAACCTTGTCATTGCCTTCCCTTTTAGCCATGTTTCTAGTCTATACTTAAGCTATCATATTTGTAGTAATTTGGTCAATCTCTTCCCTAGAGGGATTCCTTAAAGTGATTTTTTCTTTGGCACTTACCATGTTACACATAGTGTCTTCAACATCACTCTCATCAAAGAAAACTTGCTATTGTACTTTGCTCTGAAACTGCCTTTGCTCATTTACATCTCTATCCTAATCCTCATAGTTAGAATGATCATAATGTGACTCAAACATGTTACACCCTAGATCTTCTTGGTTTTCTTCATGCTCTTGACATTTTCTACTACATTCTAATTTTTAGGGAAAGACAAGGCTACTGCACAAGATTCAGGAGCATGGGGCAATTGGCACACAAAACACCATATAGGTTAAACAGTGAATTCAAGTTCATCTACTACATTCACAAAATTTTTAGATAAGGGATCAGGGGTGACCTAGCTATTAGTATTTTTGGGGTGAGGGACATTTGGCTGACCATCTTTCCAGGTGGTAGTATAAGGGAAATTTTGCAACCTATTTTGTCTATTGAAATTTGACTAGTAACGGATCCTATTTTCAATAGGATTCCTATCATTTTTCACTTGAGGGATATTCAAACTCTTTATATCATTTAGAACTTGAGCTATCTCACTAGGCTCTTGCTTCTTCCTACCTACACCTTTGTTATCCTCCTTTCTATTTCCCTTATTTCCAAACAATCTAGGATCATCTCTTTTATTTTCCAACCTTCCTAAAATCCTCAAATTATTTTCCACATTTATAGCAATTCTAAAAGCATCCCTTAAAGTCCTAGGTTCTTTATCTCTAATCTAATATGCAATTTTTCCATCAAAAGCATTCAAATAAGTTATCAAATAGATCTTGTCATCAACTTGCATGGTTTGCATGAGTTTATACATTCTCTTTTGGAACCTATTATTAAATTCAGTGACAGATTCATTAGGTAACCTCTTAATATTATTGAATTCACTTAGGATATAACTCTAATTCTGCTTATCACCATATTGCTCTTTGAAATAGTATTCAATACCCATCCAATCAACAATAGATAATTTAGGGAGTATTTTGAACCATTCTCTAGCATCTTCAGTTAATGACTGAACAAACAATTTCATAATAACATCTTCAGCCTCAACCTCACAATCACTCATCATATCAAGAAAACTCCTCAAATGGTCCTCACAGGTGATAGTATTGTTCCTAGAAAATTTAGGTAACCTTTTCCTTATTTCTTGTCAGATGGGGTTAGGGTAACTGGGGATTCCATCAAAACATATTTTCCTATAGCCTTCTAACTAGATAGGTCTCCATTGTAAATCAATTTTAGGTTGATGATCAAAATCTTGTCTAGTGTTACCCATAGTATAACTAGTGCTAGCATCACCAACAGACTTGTTAAGGTCTACTTTATATGAAAATGAGGATGAGAAAGGAGCATGTACCTTGGTAGTATTTTGATTTGAATCATTAGATCCACCATCATCTTCAGGCATAGCTACAAATTGCCTTCTAGCATTTCCCAAGAATTTGATCTTATTGTTTATCTTAGCTATGGTTGCTTCATTTTATACAATCTCCAATTTCTTAACCAAAGCATCCTTCTCTTTTCTTTTCTTCTCCAACTCAATATCTGAAAGTGACATGGAATCATGGATCTAAACAACTTTTTTTGGTTCATTAATCTTAACACCAGTCTCATTTTGTTTCCCCTTATCTTTAACCTCAACAATATGCCCTAAATCCTTTTCTTTGTTGTTGTTAGCTTCTAAAGTACTGTAGTTTTTAATATGTTGTATTACAGGTCCTTCTAGGTTCAAGTTTTGAGTTTCCAATATCTTTTGTTCTTGTATTTTAAGCTATTCAACTTGAACTATAATCTCTGGTTGCCATGCCTTAGTTGCTATTTCATTTTTATTCTTTAGGGTACCAATTTTCCTACGTAATTTTTGTTTTTCTTTAAATGCTTTTGTAATCTTTTCCTCCCTTTCCTTTTGTAATTTTTTATTTATGGCTTCCTGCTCAAGAAGTTGCATTCTTAGGACTTCAATCTCATCAAGATCTAGGATAGTGAACTCAGAACTAACAATTTTCTCATCATTGAAACTTTTCAGATCTAGATGTTTTGGTGCTACTTTTCCTTGAGAATAGTCAGACAAGAAGGGGTTTGTACTTCATTGAAAAAGATTATCGCTATTCCTTTTGTCTAAACTAAGTATATTATGCAGATCTATAGTTTCTTGGCATATCGCTTTGGGTGTGCTAAAAAAATCATCACCAGATAGTCCAGGATGGGATCTAGAACTTTGGCAAGATGATTTTGTTTTCCATGATTTTGAGATAAAAAATCTTCTAAATAATGACACTGGTTAAAATCTTTTGAGTGGTCACCCACCTTATACGAATGGAAAAAGCTTTTGAATGGATCACAATTCTTTCACTAAATTCCACGAACAAAATACAAATAACCCTTGAGACCACATAACATATTGCAATAAAAACATCTACCTCAAACTCTAACCAAGGGAAACATGGATCTTAAATGATACACTAGTTTATGACACATAGAGCATTAGTCCCCAATAGAGTCACCATTTTGTTGGTGTTTGAAACTACTGAGCAACATAAATGCTCAATACTAGATTGATAGTATTCAAACAATCTAAAGATTAGCCAATTCCTATAATCAATTACACAAGCAGATCATTTGGACCCAACTTCAACAAAACCAAGGATGGTTTCCTACTCTTCAGGCTCTACTAAACCAAGGTGGGTATACCTGGGGATGATTTAGATACAAACTTATGTGTTACAACTATCTTAGTTTCATTCTGATTCTCATCTTTTATCCTCATACACATGCATAGTTTACCAATTTCTTTAATGCTTTCAAATCTATATGTATCCCCTATAAGCATATCTAGTCCTAATTCTCCTAGGATTTACAAGTGTTTCTGGGAATAGTAGCTACCTATGACTTAGAGAACTAAATGTAAATGAGTGGTGACCAGCATTACAACCTTGAACAAAATAATAGATGAATGATTTTGAAATTATAATAGTTTTAACATGTAGAGGAAGCATTTATTCTTGATCATCTTTGACTTATAAGACCAGTACCTTATCCATTGGGCAACAGAGTGGATTATTGATAGGAGACCTTGTCCAATTAGCCTCCATTCTTACATGATATCCTCTTCATAAACTCATGAATTCTACTAACCTATTGAAGAATTTACATAATTCCTTGAATTAAAAGCAACAATATAACCAATATACATCCCATCCAGAATGCATTCAATCAAATGAACATTATCCAAATGATCTCAAAACTGATAAACTCATGAAAAGGAGATAGAAAATAGTGACACAAATTTGGTGAAAGTATTCCTTTGTATTATCCTTTTGCTGACTAATACAATAACCAATAAGAACTCAATAAAGAAACTAGAAGATCATGTTGGTTCTGCATTTCTATTTGTTATCAGAAGAATACATCCTTGAGAATGAACTCAAAACAACTACATATGACTGGACTGAATGTACTTTCTTAAGAAACTAAAAACATACAAGATTTTTTGACCATCACAATGCCTTGAAAACTCATTTATATAGGCATGAGTTGCAAAAAGAAAAAGGAAAATGAAATTTATAGGTGTCCTTTACACAAGAGATTCAATACATCTATCAGAAAAGACAAAACTACAAATAACAGAAAGACATGCATATCAAATATTCCTTTGTGGGTCCCTTTCTGTTACATTTTGTTATTCTAATTTGGTTGCTACTTTGATTCATTCGTGTATGCAACTGCTAAGCCCACCAATGATGAATTTTTTTTCTAAATACTGCAAACTAACCTCAACCCATGGGTTTCATCATCATTATACTGTATTGTGAGAGTCACTCTTACCTGTCACTATTCCTTGGTTATATTAGTATCCTAGGGTTATGGGATTGTCACTTAATAGGAAGCATCTGAGCTTGGAGGCAATGTGGTTGTCAAATATAACAAAATGGGCATTTTCTGCTTCCTCAACCATATCTAAATTCAAAACCATTCCTCTACAAAAATATGTCCCTCTTTTGAAAAGAAAGATGTGCATTAACAAAATGTAGGAGTAATTATACACATGAAACTCATGGGTATAAAATCTTCTTCACGCTCTCCAAAAACTTTGCACAAGACTCTATATATCTCTACTACCCTGGTATTGAAGTATACTTTCTTGTGTTCTAATTTTTCCAAGTTCACCCTTTTCTCTTTTCATTACCTTAGTGGCTCAATCACAACTCCTTACCACAGTCTCAAGGAGATCATAATCCTCAAAAACACCTAGGATTACTAGTCTTCCTCAGTCAAAATTCCATATACTAGCATGTGGAGTAGACAACTTCCTCTCTACAAACTATCTTTTGAGAAAATTTAAAACAATTTGAAAAGTATTAGCATCCCAGACCCAATTAACCTCATTAAGCAATCCCTCCGCTATCCACAACGTAGGATTTGACGAGTCCATTGGAGGCATTCTCTGACTATACTTGCAAGACTAGATCACAATAGAAATTATAGTATAGTTACTTGAAGTTCTTTCTTATTCCTTTCTATAATTTTGCAACTTGTCCATGAACAAATTGCTTCACACACTTGCCAAAATCAATACAATCTTCTCATTAGTTATTTCTGCTCAGAAGAGGCTTGAAATCCTTATTCACACAAGGTGGGGCTAAGAAAATTTCCTGTGTTATACTCTATTTTTTACACATGTGAAGCTTTCATAGCTAATAAATACACAGAGTGGCACCACCTTTTGTGCTTAAAAATGGGCTGTCAATCTTAAAAAATCCTATGATCAAGGGATGTAGAAAAAGGTGATAAGTATTCCACTTGACAAGTTGGTCAGTCAATCTAATGAGAACTAACCATGTATATAGCTCGACTCTTCTTGATGGCATCTTTGTTTGGACCCACTACCAACTAAGGACATGTGTCAATAGGTCGCTACCTCTCTATACATAAAGAACGAGCACCTTGCCATAGTGAAGTAGCGATAGCCATTGATTCGATCTTGATCTTGTGGATGACATGCTACTGCATTACTTAGAAGAATAGTGGTGGTCCCCATATTCACTATCTTGTTGTACATATCCTCCAAGCAACTCTTCATAGCAAGATAGTGATGGCCGTTGATCTGAGATCAATCCAAGGGTAAAGAAACTACATGAACTTCTTAAGATTACGTGGGTCCCATATTCACTATCTCACATGGAGTAAACCATGCACATCCTTTTTATGGTGAGATAGAGAGAATCATTGATCTTAGCTTGTTCTGACGATCAGAATCCCTCTTGCATTTTATGAATGGAGCCAGGGTTTAGAAGACTAATGACGTGATAAATTTTGCATAGCTATCGAAAAAACCATATTTCAATTCCAGTCATCTTTCCACATTGCTTGGGTTCCACCGTATGCTCATTTCACAGAAACTCGCTATATCACTAATGAAAAAAAGTCTAGATTTTCTACTTAGTGAGGTAGTGAACTCTGGTGACTTAACAAAACTCGACATCGAAAAAAAAAAGCATGTCACATCATAGTCACCCACTTAGTGGTTTTGACACGGTAATGATATTATCATTTAATATGCCAATTGGGACTCTTAATGACCACTAGGAAGTTTGATGACTACCATGACATGGGTTTCCAAGTTGATCGCTACCTCGCTATCGGTAGGAGACTTGAATTTCTTGACAATGAAGACATGAGTACTAGAGCCTCCATTTATCCGAGCACCACAACTTAGTTTAATGGTAGTCACTATATTGCAATGATCACTTAACTCACATTTTATCATAATGACAAAGCAACAACCCTCGATCTTGTCACGATTAGGAAATGCTCCTTAAAGGAAAAGAGATGCAGGGCGTAAAAGCTAAAGAACATAAGGAAATATTCAGGAACTTTAAAATGTTCGTGCCCAAGTTTAAATAAACACAGGAGACCTAGGGTTCACTAAAGGTATTATAATGGCTATGTTGAGAGACATACCTTGAGAATGTAATATATTTCAACAATACATGAATCAGGGCATGACTAAGGTAACCTAAAATTATGAAAATTATGACGAATGAAACCCTAATCTACAAAATGCAAAGACCTAAATTGATTTTTCACCAAAATTTCAGACCCTTTTCTATACCATAAAAAATTAGACCATCATAGTGGAGAAGGTTAGTAATGAAGAACTAGATACTAATGAAAAATTGTTAGAATACTTAGAAAAGAAATTCCAAAATAAAGTGAATGAGAAAATATCATGTGTTATAACAGTAACACAAGTTGCATTGGCAACTAAGGTTGAGGATGTGAAGAAGGTACTTGAGAATATATTCTCACTATACACTAAATTGTGCAATCCCTCACTCTTCACCCAAGAGAGAAAAAGTCACATTTTGAGTCTAGAGAGCCTAATTACCACATTAGGTGCAAAACTACCAATGAATCCAACTCAAAGTGAGAAGCATTTCAGGATATTTCTTCAAACATAGAGTTAGTTAGCTATATTAACAACAGATGATGCTAGCACAATGGCCAAATTGACTAGCATCTAGGTGACTCTCACCCCCCATATGGAAATTTTGCACAAGAAGATAGGCTATGTTGAAACCTTAATAAAGAAAGACCCAAATCTTTCTACCTTAGATGGTCTAGCCCACCTTGCTATCGAGCTAGCAATCTAAATCAAGTCATTGGATGTAGCATGTGAAAACTAGGAAGTAGCTCTTAAGATGATATTGGATGTCAATAAATCTTTTCTAGACAAACACATAGTAAGTGTATAGCCCTTTGACATAAGTGTCGAAAAGGGGGAGAATAAGATAAAGGGGAGACATATTTTTGGGGGAGAAATAGAGTAAAGGAGGAGAATGACATAAGAGAATTGGGGGGATATTGTTTTTGGGAGTAATAAAGAATAAGATTAAGAGTAATAAAGAATAAGAATTTTGGGGAGGTACAAGGAGAGTAAGAAATAAGAGGAATAGATAAAATTCAGAATCAACTAAGTATCAGATAAAAGAGTATCAGTAAAATAGCATGCATTCAAAGTTTATTAGCAAAGACACATTTACTCAGCAGGAGCACAAAATTTTGTATACAAAATAGACATATCAACTCAGGGGGAATTATCAAATTTTGAGGTATCTAAGTGATTACAAAATTTTGGAAGTTTTGAAGTTTTGTATATAAGTTGAGTTGAGATATGTTACACTTGTAAGATTAAGAATGCTAATGTATACTCAAGTGTTTTTGACACCTAAGTTATTTACTTAGTTCATACCAAACTAGTAGTACATGCTGAGCACAACATGTATATATTAGACCATGTCGAGTCATAGTGAGTGCTGAGCCACTCATGTACCAAGTCACTCAAGTGTTGAATAGATAGTATATGTTGAGTGACATAGGAGCTAAGTAAATAGTGAATGCTGAGCAATATAGGTGTTGAGTCATAGTATATTAGTGTATGCCTAGCATCAAAGACTTCAGGTGACAAGTAAGGTAGTTTTGACATATTTGTTTGTAAAGGCACAAATAACTATGTAAACCATTTTTGAGTTGACTTAAGATTGAATTTTGATATTTTTGAGATAAGGATGAATCTCTAGTTGGATTCCCTATGCAATTACATGCAACCAATCAGAAATTAGGAAGGATTAAGTGGAAAAATGGATGAATCTTAGTCATAGATTCATACCTAACCCTAAGTCACCTAATTATTCTTTAAAAGGACAAACCCTAAACTCTCTAGCAAGTGTGTAAGGAATTGAAGGAGTGAAGAGAGAAGTTTGCATTCATCATGGCTTAGCAGTTATGAAGTCAAATTACATTATAGAATTAGTTAAAGAAAAATAGAGGATAGAGAAAAGGATAGAACAAAGAGAAATTTGATCAAGAAGACATTAGTTTAGAGGTGATTTGTTATCAAGAAAGCAAGTGCTAATCACAGGATCAATGCTGAGACATTCCAATAGGTGATTTCAATCAAAATCTCTTCGTAGAGTAGTCCTAACAAGTTGTATGAAATCCTTTAATAGGGTTCTTACTTAGATATAAGTTAAAGTCCTTTAGCAAGGCACACTTCTAGTAGGGTATTGAAATCCTCTAACATGGTGAGACCTAATAGTCTTTGTAAGCCTTTAACAGGGAAAACCTTTCGAAGGGTAGATCATGTTTCATGGTCAAAACATTGTAACCTTCATTGGATACACATTATTACTATAGTAGTGAAGATTTGTGGGTATCATCCTCACCTCAATTTTACCTTCTCATTGGTAGGTTTCTGGGTAATCATATATGGTGTCATATGAGTATGATTGCTTATGTGTAACTATGCAGTTATGAATACAATTTATATTGGATAAACTATGGGAATCAAAAATATGCATCAAAGGCATAAAGATCAAGATGATAGTGCAGTTAGATTTCTTATATTTAATGTAGCAATATTATTCTTGTACCAAGACACAAAATGTACCATAAGTACAAAATTGCAAAAAATAGACAAGGATGATAGATTATAGATTCTAAGTGTCAAGAAAGATAAGCAAGATTCTCAAGAAACCTAAGATTGACAAGATATACCACAAGAAGAAAGAAAAGGACAACATACCCCATGTGTCTAGTCCTCTAGTTAATGAAATCATTGATAGACTATTAGAGAAGGAATACTTAACAAAGAAACCATCTTAGACAACACAAAAATAAAATACTCTAACTAGTCTTAGCCATTTTTAGTGTTTAAGTGTGTGTGTGGAAGTGACATGAATTTCTCTTTAAGACTCAAGTCCACCAATGTAAAATATCATGACATCCAATAGTATAGATAAAGTATCTGAGAAGTGTTGAAAACCACTATTTTAGCAAGTTACAATAGAAACAACCATGCCACAAGGAGACCATAATAAGATATGCAATTTATTCCCTCTAGATGTAGACAAGAGTCATCTCCAAGTGAGGTAAGACAAAGAAAGAGGAGACAAATGGTTTAGAGTGCAAAGTGAGATGCTAATACACATAGATGAAGGGTCGAGAAAGTAACGTCTATTTCTAGGTTTTCACCACTTGGAAGACCTTTTTTTCTACAACCTTTTATGAATTTTTTATATTTTAAAAAAAATAAATTAGAGATACATCAAAGCACCCATTGCTATGTTTTCATTAAGATGATCATTTTTAAAGATATTTCATGCTTTCTAGGATTTTTTCTAGTGTCATAGTTGATTTTTTTGGATTTTGTTTAGTATCATAAGATGTGTACAAGAATTGAGCAGCGAGAGAACTTAAGTATAATACTTCTTCAAATAAAGTATATTGATGGGCTCAAGGAGTTGTTACCCCTCAAGTGTAGAGAGATGATAAGAATCAGATCCAAAAGCAATGATAACATTCTAGGGACTCAACCAATTAGGTTTGAACTTGCCTTTCTATTCTCTATTCTATTGATTTTTCATATTCTCTCCAAGGACAAGATCACCCACTTGAAACTCCCTAGAATGAATTTTCTTATTGTATCTAGTAGACATTCATTTTTTATAAGCTCTCATATGATCAAAAGAATCCTTACAACATTGATCTAGGAGTTTAAGATCATGTATCCTCATAACCCTATAATGTTTATGAGTTATTATCCCTTTCAAGGAGAGTCACAAAGAAGGAATCTCAAGTTTTATTGGAAGACTAATCTCAGATCCATAAACTAGAGAAAATGGTGTAGTCATAGAAGGCATACATATGTTAGTCCTATAAGTCCATAGCATGAGATTGATCTGTAGATTGCAATCTCTCAAAGATTTTTGTAAATTTGTATGCAAAATCTTCAGTAATATTTTGTTTGATTCCTCATCTTGACCATTCCATTGGGGATATTAGATAGAGGGCCATTGTTGTCTAATATAGTAGGGATTTCCATAGTGACAAATTATATGATTTAGTATAAAGAGAGCAACACATTTTCTTGTAATAGAAAGAAGTGGAATAACTTTAACTATTTTGTGAAGTATTCTTAAATAGTGATAATAAACTTATGTCCACTTGAGGAACTAGGATGTATTTTTCCAACTATATCAAAGGCCCACTACTAAAAAGGATAATACATGATAGAGGGCATCAAATCATGTCCAAGAGCATGAATTAAATTAACATATAGATGACACTTTTTTTGGTATTTAGCATAAGACATCACATCTACTTGCATAGTAGGCCAATAATAACCATCCCTAACAAGTCTTTAAGAAATTACAAGGCCATTAGAGTGAGACCCACAAATGATATCTTAAAATTTGGTTAATCCTCTTTTAGACTCATCCATCACTAACCACCTAAGGAGAATTCCATATAGACCCTTCACTAGAGATGAGGGTATAGTGGGAAGCATTGTGAATGAATTGACATTTTTCATTACAAGTTAGGTTATTGGGAACAACTTGGTCATGAAAGTGGGAGTAAATGGTAGCATAGAAAGAAGAGTCATGTGACACAATATTACAAATGAATTGATTTTCAAAGGAATCATAGGAGGTGTAACATAGCTCTTCTATGAGGAATTCAAGCTAAGATTCATGTTCCTGCAACTATATGATAGATGCTAAGGTAGCCATAGAATTAACAACCTTATTTTCAACTCTAGATTTTTTTGAAAAGTAACAAAGGTAAAATAATTCCATAGAGAATCAACCAACTTCTTGTATGGAATCATCTTTTCACCCTTGGTTTGATAGTCATTGTTAATGACAAGTTGAGAGTCTTCATAAATGTGTAGCTTGGTGATTCTCTATTCAATAGCCAATTTTATCCCATTTATGAGGGCCTCATATTTTGATATGTTATTTGTGTAGGGGAAAAATAGCTTATAATACTTAGGAATTGTGTAGCCATTGTGTATAATGAAAAAAAATACAACACCAACACCATTCTTAGTATGGGATGCATCAAAGAACATTTCCCAAGTCCTTTCTGTGACATACATAATAGATGAATCTAGGAAGTCTATCTGTATAGAAGCACTATCCTGAAGTGGAAAATCAGCAAGCTAGTTTGCAATGGCTTTACACTTGAAAAACTAAATGGGAAATTTAAAGAGAATCATCATTCATTTAGAAACTCTACCTTTAAGTGAAACTTTAATTAGGAGGTATTTAAGAGGCTCAATTTTTCTAACCAAATGTGTAGTATAATCTAGCATGTAGTGTCAAACATTTTGGGATTCAAACACTACAAAAAGACATAATTTTATAATGGCATTTTAATTTATCTCATAAGAAACTAAGGTCTTGCTGATGTAATGTATAGCTTTCTCCTTTCCATTCTCATCATGTTGTCCTAGTAATGTCCCTAGGGAAGTAGATATAGCTAAGATATATTAAATTGCAGGCTTCTATACAATAGGATACATAAGGATTGGAGGTTTGGCCAAATATTCCTTAATCTGGTTAACAAAATTTTCATAATCTTCATTCCACAAATCTATAGATCCTTTGTGCAAATTCTTATTGAGTCATTGTGATCTATCTGTTAAGTGATAAATAGACCTCCTTATAGATTACAAACATCCTTGAAGACTTCTCAATCGACCTATGTTTCTAGGAGGTGAAATTTCCATTATTGCTTGGACTTTATAAGGATCAAATTCAATGCCCTTAGTGGATATTATGTATCCTATGAGTTTACCTAAAGTGACATTGAAAGAACATTTCTTAGGATTGAGCCTAAGTTGAAATTGTTCCATGTGGTCTAATATCAAAATCAATTCTTCCTAGTGATTATTTATTTTTAAGACTTAGCTAATATGTGATCTACATAATCCTCCATGTTTTTGTGTATTATACCATAAAAAGTGGTTGGCATGGCCCTTTGACAGGTAGCAAAAACATTCTTAAGACCAAATGACATGACATTAGAGCAAAAGGTTGCCCATCTACAAGTGAAAGAAGTATTTTCTTGATCTTAAGGAGTTATCTTTATTTGGTTATATCTCAAGAATCCATCTATCAAGGACTACATATAATAACCTTCAGTCATGTCCATTATCATATCAATGTTTGGAAGTGTAAAATCATCATTAGGTAAATGTTTCTTTAGATCTCAAAAATTAGTAAAAACTCAAATGGACTTGCCTTGCTTTGAAATAGGTACAATTTTGGATATCCATTCAATGTAATATATAGCTCTTATAAATTTGGTGCTTAGGAACTTCTCTAATTCAACTTTCACCAATAGGGTAACATGAAAATGTATTTTCCTCAATTTTGGCCTAACAAGATTGACACCAAGATTTATAGAGTGATGATGCACGATCAAATTAGTGTCAAGGCTAGGCATGATGTCCAAGAAAAAATGATTTTTTTTCTCATATAAAAATTGATTTAATTTTCTTTTTTCTTCAGGTAGTAGTGATTGAGCTAGATGTATAATCTTTGGAGACTCTTTTTTACCAAGGTCGATAGTATTGGCCTAGTTTTTCACCCTATATATTTTGTTACACTCTATAGTGAAAAACCCTAGTCCAATGATTAAATTGTGGGATGCAACAAAACCTTAGATGAAATTAATGAAATTTCATAAAATCCTTAATTTGTGCCCTAGTTTATTTTAAATTTTGGAAAGTAGGGTTTTAATTTCTGGTGTAAGAAAGCTTGTTATCCTAATCTCTTATCTTTTACCCTTTTCCCGTAGTTATTTTAAAGTTAATTTTCCAAAATTAAAGAAACCTTTCATTGTAAACCTTGCCTTTACAGTGGTTTTACCTTTGTTATTTCCTTAATACCTAGCAAGATATTTTAACCACTATGGTTTACTCTAGTCAACCATTAATCTTTAGAAGATGAATGATGAGCGCATGCATGCATTGAGAATTTTCTCAACATTTAGAAAATGTGGGAATGTGCCTATCTACCACATATAATTTGGTTACGATAGCCTTATAATGTATTGCAATGAAGTGGAGGTGTCAAAAAATTATTAGAGTTGTTAGAGCACATTGAAGTTTTCAAGCAATTTAATTGGCTAAGCTGAGTAGTGGGATTATCTTTTGGTATCATATGATTGAGTCATTGATATTGGGAAGATCTATGGTTTGCTTATTAATACTTCATGAAGATGTGTAAAGTTCACCTAGTGTGGTAAAGTTCCCTAGTGACACATGTATTCAATGATGCCATGCAAGATGTTGAAGTAGTTCAAAAGGCACAAGATACATACATCGTTGACCTTGGGAAGATGAACTGAAAATGCTTTCCTACAATATGAACATGCTCAAAGTTTAGTTCAAGTAGGTAAGCACTTTCTTTCCATGTGTACTTGGATGAGATTATGGCCCCTGATTGAAAAAAGGTGATAGTATGATCAATAGTTGGCGACTGTCAGAAGACATTAGAAAAAAGCAATGCATTTCATTGGTTGACCTTGCTGATTGGATTGAAAAGGGCATAATGTTTGTGTGTCATTAATCTTGGGAAGATCAATAGACATCGCATGCCCACAATATGAAAATAGCTAAACTTTAACTAATGTGGTGAAGTGGCTACTTACCATGTGGACAAGTGGGATCAATTAGTAAGAAATGCCAGCATGGAAAATTATATCAATATGGAATGAGATGATTGATGGGATGATCTATGTGTTTGATGAGCTAGAAGGTGAGTGTGCTAGTGGATCCATCATTTTAAAGTCAAAGTTATGAAGATAGAAGGATAATTTATGATCATTGATTTATGCTTCACCACTTCATGAAAATGCTTGAACATTATGAAATGTGGTAATGCACCCTGTTGATGTGTGACAATTTCCCAAAAAAATTAATGCTTCTTTTTTTATTTTAAAAAAAACTATTTGATTCTCCATGATCAACAATTGAAATTCAAACTTCATGGCATGACACAAAATTTGATTGTTAGAGCATTAATTCTAATCCATGCCACTTTGTGTCAGCTTAATGTTGTAGTAAAATTCCCAATTCTCCACTATTAAGCCATAAGATCGCATAATTATTGTAGTGAAAATATTTCTAGAGCTAAGGGAAAGAGTTTTCAAGGTTTTCAACACATCAAAAAGTGATTTACAAATGAAAAAGGAAAGAAAAGGTAGGTAAGTCATCTGAACATCTAAAAATTAAGAAATTATAATTGCACTAGTGTAAATTGCAAAAATGCCTCCACGTAAGGATTTCTATGGAAAGGTAGATTACCTAAAGAGGAAAGTTCATGATGATTTTTTGGAACAAAGGCTACTGTCAATAAATGAATTAGCTAGGGGTAGAGAGCTTATTCCAAAGAACCCTAGGTTATTAGTTGGAGAGGGTTTCTATGACAAAGAAAATTAATTGAGTGATGCAGAGGTATCTATTGGAGGGTTAGAGCTTTTTTGAAAGTGGTTTATAGAAAGGAAATTGGATACTCTAGTAAGTAATGTCTAGGAATTCAACATAAGTAAATTGATTGTCCCTAGAGTCTTCTTTGATGATGATATATTGGTAGACATGGCAAAAAAGTATGATCCAATTACTAGGGTTGTAAAGAACCGTGTAGGGGATAAAATTTTTAGGGTTTCACCTGAACTAATCAAAGAGGTTTTCAAGATGAACCCTAAACATGTTGTTCATGAGAATATTGACATGGAAGACCTCCAAGCCAAATATGATAGAAAAGGTGTACCTAAGGGGAGGGCCATTACAACAGCATTTTGTTAAAATTGGATCATTTCCCTTGGTCACAAAAAACATCCCTGAGACCTTATTGAAAAAAAACTTTAACCCTAGGGAACAAGCCATGTATTTTTTTCTTTGTAAAATCTTCGATATGGATGAACAAGATCACATCCTAGGCTCTTTTGCTCTTATTATTGCTCAAACTCTTCAATATGGAATGAGTTCAATTCTTGATTTTGCTACCTTCTTAGCTGAAGAAATTCATGATGGCTTGATTGGAATAGCAAAGGCTAAAGTTGACAAGCCTTTCTACTAGTATTCAATGTTGATGTATATATGTTTATACAAAGGAGTTACCTTTTTCTCCAAGGAGATGAAGCTAGATTTAGAAAGGGATGGAGAGAGACTTCCTATTCAATTATGGAGTGCATACATGATATGGGAGGTAACTGATGCAAGATTTCTCAGGTTTGACAGATACTTTGCCTCCAGGCTCAGGATGTTGTTAGTAGAGGATAGCCCTAGGATACCCTAGTCTCTACTTGAACTAATTAGACCTAAAGACCATGTCGAAGGACTACTGGTAAGCCACAATTGGGGTGATATTATTCCATATGTTGTTTCCACTATTTTTAGAATATATGTTTTTTTGGGAAAGCCCCATGTGTTGCCATACCAAGAACCCTTGAAAGTAGGGATTGCTGAATTGTTATGGCAAATCAAATCAGTTGAGGAGAGAGATTTTCTCAGTAAATATAAAGGTACTTTCTTTCCAATGATTATTGTCATTCACAATTTTTTTTTTGTTAAAATGGGATGGAGAAACCTAGGAAAATTCTTAGACAAATGTGAAATGGCCTAGTCCTATGCCTATTTTGTTGACTCAGAAGGATTTTATGACCTCCTTAGAGAAAGAACTAAAGCTAAACTTCAAAAGAAAATTGCATACCTTCCTAAGGAGATAATTAGAAATAGGTTTTCATTGTAATAACAAGAGCTTAGAAAAGAAAAATGGATAGTTTATAGTAAAGTCCTTGACTTTATAAATGCTTTTGAACCAGATTATGATCTCTTGTTAGATAGAAAGTATTGGGGAATGAAAATAGATGTGCTAATGGAAAAATTTACTAGGATTATGTAAACACTAAATGAGAAGAAATAAATGATAACAAAGGCATACCCAGACAAGGGTATTGAGGTAGAGAGAAGGCTATCTAGTAGAATGATTATGACCTGAGGGTAGTATAAATTTCATAAACGAGTTGGGTATGTGGTGGCCAAGAACATGCAATATGTTCCCCCGTACAAGAGGCCAAGGTATAAAAGCCATCCTAACACACATGCTCCCAAGAAGCAAAGATTAGAAGTGGGATCATCTTCTCATGTAGAAGAATATTTACCTACCCAGACTCCACTCAAGATAGATGATGAAGAATCTTTGAGAGAATGGATGAGACAAATTAGAGGGGAAAGGGAAATTGTGGTCACAACTGCTAACATTGGAGGAGAAGCACCTGAAGAGACTCATGTGCCATCTTTTGATCTTACTGTTGCAGATTATAGAGGTAAGGAAATATATCTCGTGATTGTAGAGGCTTCCCAAAAATTCATTGATGATGAAATTTTTGTAAAGTCTAAAGCCTTCACCCAATTTTTGTGGAGAAGAAATATTGGCAATTTTGAAAATAAGTGTAAATTAATAAAAGCAAAGCAACCAAATAAATTGGACTCTGAAATTAAAGAAGAAGTTAAGGCTAACTTCATGGAGGAATTTGTACAATTAACCCCTAAAGGGGGAGGCAAGTATTGAAGTACTCATGAGTTTTAATCTTGCCTGAGTAGGACATAGCTAATGCTATGATTTTTTATTCTATTAGAAAGGAAAAAGATACTCAGTTTAAAACTAAGGAAGAGATCTTGCAGGAACATAGAGGATTAAAGTACAACAATGATCATTAGGCATTGGTGATATGGTCTATTAAAAGAGAGATAAAACTTAGCTACAAGAAATTTCAAGTGTTGAGCATATAGGTAGCCTCATGGTGTACAAAGAAGATAAGGTTGACAGTGAAAAAGTCTCTAAAATGAATAGGGAAATGATGGAATTTGAGGTGGTGGTTGCTGAAAAAGATAAAAATAAATTCCTCGAGCTCAATGCGAAGTTTAAAGAAATATTGAAAACATATGAGGAGAAAGGAAACAAGATACACCAAGTAGAGGCCCAAGTAGCCCAAATGGACAAGCAACTAGGAAATAGAAAAGTGGGAGAGTCAAGACAACCCAAATTACTTATCCTTATCTACTAATTGAACCATTTAAGTCAACTCCCTTAATAGAAATACCAGATACTCCACAAAGGATATAATTTTATACTGTAGAAGATATTGAAAAAGAAAATAGTAAACTATGGGCATTACATGTGGAGCTAGATATTTAGTATGAGGATAGGTTAAGGAAACCCATCATGTACTTAGTTAATAAAATTGATTAGCCAATTTTTTATGAGCAATTAACAAAGACAATAAATATATGGGATGAGATGAAAGAAAATGATGAAGCCTTAAAGCAAATTGTCAACAAATGGAGTAGAAGGAATAAAGTTGTCGCTCTTCTATGTTTTGGGTAAAAGCACAAACCTGTGTCACCTTTTATAAAGGAAAAGTGATATCAGAATTTAAAGTCTTCAACTCTAACGACATAAAAGTGGCATTTGTGCTTACAATTTGAAGATGATGTAAACTAATGAAATGTGTAAAATTAGATGAAGTTTATGTTTGTAATTTTTAAAAAAAAAATTGGGAGAAAATTTTATCTATTTTTTCATTTTTAATGTCTATTTTTCAATTTTTTAAAAATGTTGAAAATATAGAGTTTTTTCCCCTATCAAACAAATATATGAAAATGTTCATATTTTGGTCTAATTTTGGAATATGTTAGAGTTGACATGTATATCTAGTGGACAAAAAAAGAAAAAATAAAATTTGGTTAATAATTTTCAAGTTATAACTGGTCAAAGTCAATGTTATCAGAAATTGATAGTTTTTTTTGCCGACAAACTTTTTCCATCAAATTTACATATTTTAAAAAATAAATTACATATTCTTGAAGAAGACTCTCTCCTCTAGTGCAACATTAAAAAATAATAATTTTTGAGCATGATTTACTATTTTTTTCTTATTTTTGAATAGACATCTTCCTGAATCTTAAAATACCTACTTGTAATATTTTCAAATTATAACATATTATCCATAATCAAAATAATAAAAAAATTATATGATCATAATCTTGACTCCGAGACCTACAAAAATATATTTTTAGTTTTTAAAAAAACTTCAATTTAGTAAGTCAAATTGGCCCTCAAAGTGAGAAGTTTGCAGAAGTTCTTATTTTTGCTTGTGTGGCTGCCACCTAGGATGCCACATAGGTAGTTCCAGCCGAAACTATTTCAGCTGAGAGTGTTACGACCGAAACCCCCAGGCTTAAAAAATTGTCGTAAACCACTTTTTTTCTATTTTTAATGATATTTTGAGTCATTTGATACTTGGGGGTTATGGCAGGAACCCTTTCGGTCAAAAGTGTTTTGGCTGTAACCCTAGCTTATATAGTGTGAGATGCAACAAACTTTAGGCATAAAGAAGTTTATAGTTGTCCTTTAGAGAGAAACATATTTACAATTGTTACTATCACAAAAGACAATTTTGGTGCAACAGAATGGTTTACATCATGAATATTCTTTTATGGGGACCACTTCTACTTCACTTTTCATGCTAAGAGGTTCATGATTGGTTTCAAAATTGTTGGCACTCCTTAGATGGTGTAACCAATGAAGTTACACATGATAGACCTGATTCAGATGTATGTAGAATTACTTCAACTCGAGAATCCCCATCCATGTCATCATGTACTACCAAAACTAAAATTACACATAATTCTCCCACTCAAATATTATCAATTTGGACCTAATTCAAAGGCATAATAGGTCATTCAATTCTTGGGCCCATTCCTCTTTAGTTTTCAACTTATCCCTTTTATCTATGGCATGTGGGAAGAGTTCAAAATTAATACTCTTATACTTGTCAAGATAATTTATGATCTCTTTTGCAACTTAACTCTCTTATCATCAAATTCTAAGAAATCATTGGCCAAATCATAAGTCTTTTCTATATATTCACAAGATAAACTAATAATAGAAAAAGCGTGAAAGCACAAACTTGTGTCACCATTTGTGATATTTGGAGGGGTTACACGCAAAACAGTTCTGGCTGTAATAGTTACAACCGAACACATTTTGACCATACATACATGGTAGGTTTCTCTATCGACATGGCATGTAGATTCCAAGGCTAGAGAAAGGATATGAGTCATTGTACAACTTTAATCTTGCTAAGCTTTGTTCAGTCTAGTTCTTGATACAAGTTCTATGATGTATTTTCTCTATAAAAATATGAGAATAAATTAATGTTACAAGATCATAGTATCTTATCTTGATTTTTTTTGAGTTCTATTACAATGTATATTATTTTCAAAGAGAATTAATACAAAGATGAGTTATCCCTACTTTTTTCTCTATGAATCTTGTCTCCATTTTTATTATCTGGTTATCTTGAGATGGTATGACAAAAGCTTTTTCAATTGAAAATAGCTAGGATAGGTTGTATATCAGTTCACTATTGCTTTTAATTAAATGAATTAAGTAAATGCTTCAATGAATATGATAGGATCTCTAGGAAGTAAGAAGGATATGCCTAAGAATGAGTTTTAGCAAGAATTATTGATAATATTGATTGTAATGCAATCAATTAGGTCAAGAAATTAGATAGACTCTGAATCCTAATGGATGAGGAACTAATCAATTAGTTCTATTTGTATATGAAGAAATCATGGATAAGCATCAAGCACAATTTTGAAAATCAAAATCAATTTTACTTTAAATGTATGAAGAATGTCAAAGTTGGTCAATACTTATTTACATTTGATATTTGAGTCTTAGTTAGTTGCTATTGCCCATTATTATTTATAGATCTAAGAAGAATTATGAACAATCTACTATAAGGGATGAATATTATTATTAAATGTCATGAAATTAATGAAATGTGAATGTGATATTAGGTTGTGAATCTTTTATCCCTTAGGTGCACCAACCTTGGTCTTGCAGAGCCAAAAGAGTAGAAAATCTTCAATGATTTTGTTAAAGTTGGGTCCAGATCTAAAAAATATATTGTTTTTTATAGGAATTAGATAATCCTTAGGTTATTGTGATCTTTAGCATCTTGGTATTAAGTTTTTGTTGCTTAGTAATGTAAAAACCCAATAGATAGGATACATGGATTCAAGAAACATGGATGGCTTGTCTTGAAAATAACTAGGCAAAATACCAAGTAGCTTATCTTTGGGTGCCTCAAAGAGGTTTTCACCCTCAGATACATCTTTATTTTTACTTTTTTTGGACTCTCACATTGCTAAGTGATTTTCTCCATCAGAGCTCTTTTTTACATTTTTCTTTTTAATTTGTGACTAAGGTACTTGATAGCTAACTCATTCATGTTGATAGCTTAATCATTGGTGAAAGAGACTACATGATCAATAGAATTTAGGTAGAACATGATTTCATAGTCATTTTGAAATGGTGGTAACTCAGTTCATTTATTTTCCATAGACCAATCAATGAGATTAGGGTGTATGAGGGATAGTGAAGAGGAAGCTTCTAGGTTGTTAATATGAAATGAATCATCTCTAGTGACAATAGAGTTAGGACATATAATAAAATCTTGAAAGGTACCTAAATAATGGTAATTCCTAGGAGAGTCAATGTAGTTCACTAAATAGAGTTGAGATTTGAACTCATCAAGCCTATGAAAGACTCATCAACTACATAAATTTGATAAGTATAGGAATGTACTTGATAGTTATTCCAACTTCATGAGATGAGATAGAAGGAGAATCCCATTCATATTCATTTGAGTCAATACTGTTTTCATGAGCTATAAGGTCAAAAATATTTCCTTTAATTCATTCTCTATTAGAGTCCTTTATGTCTAACTCATCAGACTCAAGCTATCTAGAAGTGGAATCCTTAGTAGTGTGAACATTAGGTAGCTTTTCTTCTCCCCAAATAATAAAAGTATAAGGGATAAAATATTCTTTAGGTTTATATCAATATCTATAGTTGAATCTCATCTTCTAAATCACTATTTGTAGGAAGTTCTTCAACATAAATAGGAAGATCTTCATTGACACCATAGACAAAGACATTTTTGTCTCTACTTGTGTGAGAATCAGTATTATTCTTAGTTTCAACAAGAGCATCTTTATTATCATTCAAAGGTCTATGTCCATGATAACCCATATTTTTTAGGAACTAATAGCCTTTCACATACCTCTTGGGAGAATGGGTGTAGTAAGTGTAACCTCATCAACTAGTTCTTCTTCTCTATATATCCACTCCCTAGTAGCTTGTTCTTCCTTTTGATCTTCTAATAGAACTGAGGATTAAATAAATATTCCATAGATAGTAATAACTTAGGCTAAGGACTTCATGTGTTCAAATGGTTTCCCATAGGGTCATGGAGAAACTGGTAATGTAGAAATATAATCCAAGGTGTACTCTCCCATAGCAATTCTCATCATTTTTAGTTTTTTCTCATAGTTGGCAAGAGAGTTTCTATCTTTTTTGGTAGCTTTTTAATTACAAACTAGAGAGCCAATAGTAGTGAGAGCATTTATTGTCAAAGAGTCATTACTAGGAATCAAAACTTAAGTACCATTAAATGGGAACTTAATGCATTGATGAAAAGTTGATGGGACAACTTGCATATCCTATATCTAAGGTATTCCAATAATTTTTTTTATATGGAAGTGGAATGTCAACAACTTTGAATCCCACATCTTTTTTGATAGGACCAACCCAAATAGGTAGCACAATAAGAATTTTGGAGGATCATTGAACTTCATCATAATATTTGATTGTTATCTTACATCTAGGGTCAATAAATTTTTTAGAGAGACCTAATTATTGTAAAACAGTGAAGGAAACAATATTTGACCATACACCATTGTCTATTAAAACTCATCTAACTCAGATGCAATATATTTGAATTTCAATGTTCAATTCAAAGTTAAGGGGATGGCTAAGTGCCTTATCATCTTCTTTGGAAATTTTTAGGTAATGTAGATTAGAGATGTGATTAACCATATCTTGTAACTTATCTGCATCAATGTTGATAGGAAAAATAGCTATGTGTAAGGCCTTCTCTAGGGTCTCCTTATGCAAAGGAGATAACTCTAGAAATGTAAATATGTAGGTCTAAGTGGGAGTGTATTTCAATTATTTTACAAGGTTATAGGTGGGATTAGAATTGGTAGCAATTTTCTTAGATGAGGAAGACCCCACTTGTTTAACATTAGCTTGTTTTGGATTATCTGCAACCTTCAAAACAACTTTGAATTAACCTCTAGTAATGACAATTAGTCTTTCAACATAAGAGGAAGAGGAATCCACAAAACTAAGTGAAAACCTAGGTCTATTTCATCAAATCATTGGGAAGGATCAAGAGCTCTCAAGATCACTTTAGACCTTTTGTTATCCCTACCATAGCTAGTTTCCTCATCAAATTTATGCCCCATCATGTAAATGATTTTTTCATCAATGAGTTCAAGCATGTGTATAGCATCATCATAATTTTTGTATGTGTAGTTGATATTTGTATAATTATTTTTCTTATTTTCATTGGATTTCTCCCCTTCATACTTAGGAAGAGATTGTTTGAAAGCATTATTATTTGAGTTCTTAACTAGCTCATCTAGATTGACCTTTTGTTCATTAATGAGGTCTTGTATGATGTCCCTAAGCTTAAGATAGTTATTAGCATTATGAATTTTGTTCCTATGGTAGATGAAAAAGTGATCATCCCTCCACCTTGAAGGCTTAAAAATGAGGTCATGGGGTCTAGAAAAATCTGGTAAAGCAATGATCTTGTTATCAAGATATGTCTTTAAGATCTCTGTTAGATTGTGGGGACTGATCAGGAAAGTACTGTACATACTTCATAAATAGTGGGGTTCGGGGCATCGCCTCAAATTTTTTTTTTTTTTTGGAAGTAGCCGACATGGTAGCCGACATATTATGGCCAACATATGGCCGACATGTTATAACCCTAAAGCGGTTTAATACTTGTATAAAAAGGGCTTAGGGTTGGGTATTTTTTATGTGTGGTGATACGAAATTGGTTCTTGCGGTGGTATTGAGCTGTAAGGGATTACGGATTGTAATCAGGTTGTAATCACTGGATTGTAATAAGATCGGACTTGCTGTTTGGTGGATGTAGCCCAGGGATTGGGTGAACCACGTTAAATCTTGGTGCCTTGTGTTCATTTCTGTGTGTTCTATTATTTTTGTTATTGGTTATATTTGCATGTAGTTTTTATTTCTGTCCGTGGTTTATCCTAACAAGTGGTATCAGAGACTAGTTGTTTCTCAGTTATCCTCTGCAGGAAAGTCTCACGGTTAAGTGGGAGTCTCACGGTTGAGTGGGAGCAATGGCAGATGATGGTAAGCCGAGGGTTGATAGGTTTAATGGGCAGAACTTCCAGTTATGGAAGATGCAAATGGAAGACTATTTATATCAGAAGGATTTATGGAAGCCGTTGGAAGGAAAAGCCAAGAATCAGGAAACTATGTCAGAGGCTGAATGGGATCTTTTGGACAGAAAGGCACTCGAAAGCATTCGGTTATGCTTGGCACCATCGGTGGCATTTAATATTACAAAAGCAAAGACGACAGAAGATTTGATGAAAACCCTAGCGACACTGTATGAAAAGCCCTCCCCTTCAAATAAGGTATTTCTCATGAAGCGTTTATTTAATATGAAAATGGCAGAAGGTGGATCTGTTGCAGATCATTTAAATGAGTTTAATACTATTACTAGTCAATTATCTTCTGTGGGTATCAATTTTGATGAAGAAATTAGGGCTCTCTTGATTTTGTGTTCTTTGCCTGAAAGCTGGAATGGCTTGGTAATGGCGGTGAGTAATTCTGTTCCTGGATCAAGTACCCTAAAATATGATGATGTGATTGGTGTTATTTTAAGTGAGGAAACTCATAGAAAATCCTCAGGTGGATCTACATCAGGAAGTGCTTTAAATGCACAAAGCAGGGGCAGAACGACTGAAAGAGGAAGTAACTCTGGAAATCGTGGGAAATCAAGAGGAAAGTCAAAGGGGAGGAGGTCTCAATCGAGAGGACCTAATGATTGCTGGTACTGTGGGAAACCAGGGCACAAAAAGAAAGATTGCTGGACTCGAAAGAAAAATGAAGGAGATAAATCAGATGGAGACAAAGAGGCAAATGTGGTAAGTAATAAATCCGAAGAGGATGCTTTGCTTCTGTCTTTAGAGAGTGTTGATGATTCATGGGTTTTAGATTCTGGTGCTTCTTTTCATGCTACACCTCATAGAGGTTATTTCATTGATTATGTCCAAGGGGATTTTGGGCTTGTTTATTTGGGGGATAATGAACCCTGTCAGATTGTTGGAAAGGGAAAAATTAAGATTAAGTTGCAGAATGGGAATCATTGGCTACTACATGAGGTAAGACATGTTCCAAAGCTAAGTAGGAATTTAATTTCAGCAGGGCAACTCGGTGATGAGGGTTGTGTAATTACTTTTAATGATAAAAATTGGAAGGTTTCAAAAGGTTCCCTTGTAGTAGCAAAAGGTGTGAAAGTAGGCACCTTAGACGCCATTCCTCATGATGTGCAACAACTGCAACAACAAATACCACACACGCCAGTGAATGTTAGATGCTCAACAAGGCTAATTAGACCTCCACAAAGGTTTTCTCCCTCTTTGTATTCTATTTTACTTACTGATGCTGGTGAACCTGAAAGTTATGATGTAGCTATGCAGGTGGATACTAAGATTCAGTGGGAGTCTGCAATGAAAGATGAAATGGACTCTTTGCTGAAAAATAAGACATGGGATTTGTGCAAGTTGCCTGTAGGTAAAAAGGCTTTACAGAATAAATGGGTTTACAGGTTGAAAGAAGAGGAAGGAGGTAAGAAAAGATTTAAGGCCAGGTTAGTTGTAAAAGGATTTGCACAGAAAAAGGGAATTGATTTTGATGAGATATTTTCTCCTGTTGTTAAAATGACTTCTATTCGTACTGTTTTAAGTCTTGTGGCTACTGAAGATTTGCATTTAGAGCAGATGGATGTTAAAATAGCCTCTCTTCATGGTGATTTGGATGAAGAAATATATATGGCTCAGCCACAGGGTTTTGAGGTCAAAGGTAAGGAGAACTTAGTGTGCAAATTGAAGAAAAGTTTATATGGCCTGAAGCAAGCACCTCGGCAATGGTATCTGAAATTTGACAGTTTTATGCATGAGCATGGATATAACAGGTGTCATTCAGATTACTGTGTTTATTTTAAGAGGTTGGATGATGATAGCTACATTATTTTATGTCTATATGTTGATGATATGCTTATAGCTGGGTCTAACATGCATCATATTAAGTTGCTAAAATGCCAGTTAGCACATGCATTTGCTATGAAGGATTTGGGGGCAGCAAAAAAAATCCTTGGTATGAAGATTTGCAGAGATAGGAAGAATAGAACATTGATGCTATCTCAAGCTAATTATGTTGAGAAGGTGTTGCAACGTTTCTCTATGGAGAATGCTAAAGCTGTCAGCACACCTTTACCTGGTCATTTGAAATTGACTAAGGAGATGTGTCCCAAGACACAGGAAGAGGAGGATAAGATGTCCAAGGTACCCTATGCTTTAGCTATAGGAAGTTTGATGTATGCTATGGTATGCACTAGGCCAGATATTGCACATGCAGTGGGAGTTGTTAGCAGGTATATGAGTCATCCAGGTTTTGAGCATTGGAATGCTATCAAGTGGATTCTCAGATATTTGAGAGGAACATCCAATAAGTGTTTACACTTTGGGGGCTCTACTACTGATTTATAGGGCTATGTTGACTTAGATTTGGCTGGGGATATTGATACCAGGCAGAGTACTACAGGTTATGTCTTTACTGTTGGTGGGGCAGCCGTGAGCTGGGTTTCTAGGCTACAGAAGATTAATGCTCTCTCCACTACAGAGGCAGAGTATGTTGCTGCTACAGAGGCAGCCAAAGAGATGATATGGCTTCAGTTCTTCTTGCAAGAATTGGGGCATCCTCAGAAGGATAATTATTTCTTCACAGATAGTCAGAGTGCCATTCATCTTGCTAAGAATTCAGCTCTGCATTCTAAGACCAAACACATACAGTTGCGGTACCATTTCATTTGGTCAGTTTTGGAGGATGGACAGTTAAAGCTGGAGAAGATACATACCAATGAAAATCCAGCAGATATGTTGACAAAGGTTGTCACAAGGGAGAAGCTGAACTCCTCTTCAGCTTCAGTTGGTCTTTTAGACTAAAATGTGAATAAAAGAACAGCAGAGTCCAGGGTGGTTTGATCCAGTGGGAGCCCCATGCGGTAGTTGTATTGCTACAGGATCAGTCTCCAAGTGGGAGATTGTTGTTTAGTGTGGAGCTTGATCAGTCCCCAAGTGGGAGATTGTTAGATTGTGGTGACTGATCAGGAAAGTACTGTACATACTTCATAAATAGTGGGGTTCGGGGCATCGCCCCGAATTTTTTTTTTTTTTTTTTGGAAGTAGCCGACATATTATGGCCAACATATGGCCAACATGTTATAACCCTAAAGTGGTTTAATACTTGTATAAAAAGGGCTTAGGGTTGGGTATTTTTTATGTGTGGTGATACAAAATTGGTTCTTGCGGCGGTATTGAGCTATAAGGGATTACGGATTGTAATCAGGTTGTAATCACTAGATTGTAATAAGATCAGACTTGCTGTTTGGTGGATGTAGCCCAGGGATTGGGTGAACCATATTAAATCTTGGTGCCTTGTGTTCATTTCTGTGTGTTATATTATTTTTGTTATTGGTTATATTTGCATGTAGTTTTTATTTCTGTCCGTGGTTTATCCTAACAATCTCATCATATGATCAATAGTGGAGTGAAACCACATTTATGCTTAGGGAGCATATGAAATTAGATTTGTCATGAGCTTGAGTTTTATTTGAATCATTCATTCTTGTATCCTCTTGTTTCTTGGTAGCTAGGATAGCATTAGTTAAATTGAAAGCAAGTTCTTTGGCCTTAGATGCATAAACAACCCCATCATTAACAACATACTTGTTTTTATTCCAAGGTTTGCCTTTGTCCTTACCATTTTCATTGCCATATTTATCTTTGTTTAGGACCATATTACACTTCTTGATAATGACATCCTCAACACAATGCACACTCTCAAACATATCATTGAATGCAAGGAACACTTGTTTCCTAATATTATAATATAGCTTAGGTACAAGAGTGATAATGAAGATATCATTTTTCTCATTTTCTGGGAGTTTCCAAGGATGCCTAGAGTGTAACCTTCTCCATCTTTAGAAATATGTTACATAAGTATAGGATAGTAATGAGGTGTTGTATATTGTATGAGTAGTATTGAATAAACCTTTTCCAAAGATCATCAAATGAATTAAGTGGAGGGGAAAGTTTTGTGAACCACTTCATGACTTGTCCATTTAATCATTTTGGAAAGAGCCTCATGAGATATGCATCTTTATGTATAATGTCTATTCTAAGTGCATAGAAATGTCTAAAATGATCATGTGGATCCCCATTGCCATTGTAGTAGTCATATTTAGGAATCTTCAAACCCCTTGGAAAAGCCATAGTGTAAATATGTTTGTCAAAAGGAGGCACACATATAGTTTCAATAAATGATTTTTTAGGTTTTTCTTTTTCCATTTCCATGTGTGCAGTTTTTTTTATAATTCTTGAACTTCTTTGCCCAAAATCTCATTTTTAGTTGGTTCTCTCTTTTGAATGGTTCTTTGGATATCATATTCATGGGGTAAATTCTATCCTCTAGAAGTCATGAATTGGAAATATTGGTCCCCATATTTTACTAATGCCTTAAGTATGAGCATTTGAAGATGATCATCTTGTTGAAATCGTATTAGGTTTTCACTTGTAACCTAATTGTCTACGTCACTCCAATATTGTAAAGGTTGTCTATGGTGGGAGCATCTACATGGAGTTACATATCACTTAACATGTGATCTTGGAGTCCTTGGAGGGGTATTTTTTCCATTATTACCAAAGTTTTTATAGGTTGAAAAAGGATTTCTATAAGTATTATTAGAATTTTGATTCTCAAAAGCTATTGTGTGATGGTTTCCAAAACCATGAGCATTGTTTTCATCATAGATATGAGCGGTCACTCTAGAAACTATCAATTTATTCTCTCCTATATGAAAATAATTTATCTAAGTGATAAGTATTCTCTTCATAATTCATGTTGAAAGACACACTGTTTTTAGCTCTAGGAGTATCAAGTGGGGTATCAAAAGAACTACTAAAATGGTAAAGTGGATCATACCAAGTGACAAATTTTTCTTCCTTGACCTTTTCAAAGATAGGTTCACCCTCAAATTTTTACTTTTGTGGATGCCTAGTTAGAGAAGAAAATTCTTCAAAGAGAAAAGAAGGATGACTACATTGACCAAATTGGAGACTATTTGTAACCAACATGTAATAGATTAGCTTTTAGCCTAATAAGATAATGCAAAGTATTTGGAGTTAAACTAAAAAGATCAACTTTCCAAAAGAGAGGTTGTAGAAATGAAATAACTTGTCAAAAGTTTCTAAGAAGCCTGTTGTCACTTAGGTTTGCACCCTTGCCCAAGGCCTATTTGCGAGGACGACCTGGTGAAACATGGAAACAACCTCCAAGCTGTGGGACTTGAACTACGAGGTTGAGTCTTCAGAGAAGGCTAGCTTCCTCTTACTATCAGGGTGCACCTAACTACTCTTAGAAGAAAAGGGGAAGAAGGAGATGTAGAAAAAAATTCTACCCTACCTAAACTATGGAGGTGATGCACCAAAATAGAGTGTTCAGACCCATTTCTGCCCATATATGCACTACAAAACCAAGATAACATTCAAAGACATACACACTTAGACTTATGTCAATTAGTAATCACATGCAGATCAAAGAACCATTTGAATAACACAAGGAAAAGAGTTTCACTTATACATTATCCAGTAGGCCAAGAATAGATACAGTATGCTAGTCACAGATCTCAATAGTACACCAATGAGAGGCAAGATGAACGCACATGCACATCGATGGCTGAAGGAGATGATACAGAATGTTATATAGTTCAGAGACATAGGGAATTTTACACTACAAACCTATGAGCAGTAGCAGAGAATAACAGAGAAGGGTCCCCCTAAGAAAAGATCACAAAATTGCCTTTATAGTTTAGGCATAACTGAGGAAAATGATTCTGCATTAACTGCTCAACTACTACCATTGAACCCCAAAAATATCTGATCAAAGATCACACTTGAGCATGGTTCTAAAGTACAAAATTAGATATTCAACTGAAGGAACACCTTGAGTAGACAGAAGTGGTGCCAATGAATGATCCTAATATAGTAGATGGATCGACTGAGATGGTGGAGTGTTTCCCTATGCCTTGTATTCATTTCTAGTAGGTCAGAATTGATCACGAAGATTAGATCACAAGATAACATCAATCATCTTTGCTTCCTAGTTCATGAATCAAAAGGGTTGAAGCAAGTCAAATAGGCTATACAAGCCAGCTGGGCCATGTGGACCAATCACCTTTCTTCGTTCTGCCACCTGGGGAAGTCTTTTGCGGTTGACCTTCTATCATCGAACTAACTGCGCCACCCTTACAGATATTAATATTAATTATGATGATTACATTAACTGCCAGCCACCGACCATCCTTCCTGACCAGGCCAGTGAGACACGTGTCATCAGGATGCGATGTCGCTAACATTATCTCCCGAGCAGTTCCTCATAGCGTGATGGCGCCCACCATAAATCTGTCTCAATCTGATGATTAGAACTGCTTTGTACTACTCCGTGCTGTCCTTACCATGGGCCCATCATACCTAGCAACACCTCAGCGACTGCACCCTGGCGAGACCTGGCTCCATTGACACGTGGCGAAAGGGTGCCATGTCGCTATGGTAAAGATCGCACATCTTCACCATGGCGACATGGTGACATTCGTTGATTATCCTTGATCCAGTGGCAAGCAAGGTGGATATTGCCCTAAATGCGTCAATGAATGGAAACCGGCCACGTATCACCGTCTGTATCTCCTGCACCTCCAAACTTGGACCCACAAGGACACGTGTCCTTCAGGTGCAGTGTTGCTAACATAAAACTTGAGCGGCTTACCCATAGCGAGATGTCGATGACCATCGATCAGCCTTGATCTGACGGTGGAGATCTTAACCCTTTCATGTACTAGTGATGTTGACTATACTCTGACCTGGTACCACCTCGATTTGATAAGGCACCAACCCAGAGGGCCTGTACTACCTTGACCCTACTGAGGGACATGTGGCCTCATCTGATTCACCACCATAGCACTAGGCTTTTCGGCCCATGAAATTGGCCGCTCGCCATGAACATTCCCGTTGCTGCGAACTTGCTCGCTGAATGTTGGAACTCGCTATCGAACACCCTCCGGCTGGCCGGTCACTATGTTGCTATGGAAAAAAATGTTAGTTTTCTGTTAGTGCCATGGCACCTTGCTGTCTTTTGGGCTTTCTGGCCCATGATAAAACTTTTTTGACCCGCGCCATCCTCTACCCTACAAGCTGGACCCATCGGACACGCATCGACCAGAGATTATGTCGCCATCGTAACTCTCGCACAACTTCATCATAGAGAGATGGCAATGACCATCGATCGGCCTTGATCTGACAGTGGAGAACTTGCGAGGCGCAAAAATATCATAAGGTTAAGAAATTAGGTAATTTTAATATCCTCGTGGGTATTAAAATATTAGTAATCGGGGAGGTGACCGTTGGGCGGGGTAACATTCAAATTTTGAAATTTGGCGGGGCAAAAAATGTGGTAACATTTTGGTGACTCACAGGGGGCATGAGCCTGCTCGATGCATAAGACCAGTGCCTGCAAAAAACTCCATTGGGCTATAGGGTCAAAAAATGTGAATTTGAGAACTGCAAAACCCTAACCCGCCTATTGGGACATTGAAAACCTTGAAAACCCTAGCTCTGTTTCTGTAATTAGAAACAAAAATAGAACTTCCTCTGCAACTTGAGATTGTCAAACTTTGGAAGCTGGCAACTCAAAAAGAGAACCCTGTGCACACGCACTTCTTGAAAAGCAAGAAATAACAGAAAAGAAACTAGACTAACTATGTACATGGATTCACAATCTTCATCAGAAGCAAGCTTTAAGATAAATCCCATTGACTGGGATGGGCAGAACTTCACCGTTGGGTCTACTCAGTTGGAATGCATTAGCATGTTTGCAACTGGCAATCAGATAGGGGCCACTCCATAGTGGGTCAAACTTAGAATGTCTTCCTGGTTTTGCTCTGTCTGAGTCCCACTTGAGGACTAAATCTCCTTCTCTGAAGGTTTTGGCCCTTGCCTTCTTGTCAAGACTCCTTTTCATCTATTGTTGATGCATCTCTAGGGCTTGCATGGCCTTGTTTCTCTTTTCTTCCAGTTCGATCAGCTTTGCCATTCTTACTGACATGGCATTATCCTCAATCAATTCCAGCTGATGAGCCAACTCCAAGGAAGGGAATTCCAATGAAATTGGGAGTCTGGCCTCCCTACCATATACCAACACAAAAGGTGAATTCCCAATGGATCTCTTAGGTGTTATCCTATCAGCCCATAGAGTAGTTCTTAATTTCTTATGCCAGACCCTCTGATTGTCTTCTATTGTCCTCTTCATGATTCTAATCAGATTCTTGTTGGAAGACTTAGCCAAACCATTGCCCTGGGGATAATATTTTGATGATGTGCTCAGGTAGATATTGTGATTCATTGCCCATGCACAAATTTGGGTTCCAACAAAAGATTTAGCATTATCTGAGATGATAGTAGAAGGAGCACCAAACCTAGACACAATCCCATCAAGGAATTCAACAACTGATGGTTCTATGGCATCCTTCAAGGCAACTACTTCTGTCCACCTAGTGAAATAATCAGTAGCAGCCAAAATCCATTTATGACCTGCACTAGATGGAGGATTAATAGGGCCTATAAAATCCAACCCTCACTGGGTAAAGGGCTGATTCACCTGAATAGGATGAAGGGGGAGAGCTGCAAGCCTTTGTTTGCTTGAAAAGAAAGCACATTTCTCACATTTTCTCACATACCTATAACAATCATGGAACAGAGATGGCCAATAATAACCAGCCCTCATGATCTTCATGGCAGTTGTTCTTGTAGAGAAATGGCTGCCATCAGGGCCATCATGAAGTTCTTTAATCATCCTTTCAGCCTGATCCTCTTCAATGCATCTCAATTGGGTCTCATTAAAATCCCTCCTGAATAGGATACCATCAACTACAACATAGGGAATGGAATGCAGTCTATATTGTCTTCTTTTAGCTCTGTCCAATCCCTGAGGGTATCCATCCCCTGATAAGAAGCTCTTTATATTATTTATCTAGCTCTTTGGGCCATTAACATTTCCTTCCTCCTACTGCTCTGTTAATACCATAGCAACCTCTTCATCAGAATCCTGACCTGATAACATATCTTTGCACAATCCTCTCCCTCTTACCAGCTTGGTAATCTGAATATCAACATCATATTCCATTACCCTAGTGATCCATCCAACTCTCTTTTCACTGATATCCTTGCTTAACGAAAAATCTTTTACACTAGCATGGGGCACCAAAAAATGGATCCTATTGTGGGATAAGAGGTGCTTGAATTTCTTCAAGGCTCTGATGACTGTAAGGGCTTGCTTCTCAACAAAGCTAATTTTATCTTCATATTCTTTGAGCCCTTCACTAAAGAAAGCTATGGGCTGCTCCTCATCCTTGCCATTTGTTTGAGTCAAGACAACAGAGATACTTGACTCACCACCTAAAGTGTAGAGGATGAAATCTTTCTCAAAATTTGGGTTCATGAGAGTAGGAGCTTAGGCTATGGCTGTCTTGATCTCTTCAAAAATCTCCTTCCCCTCCTTGGTCCATGAGAAGACCATATCCTTCTTAAGCATGGCTGTAAGAGGTTTCACCATGGTAGCATGATTAGGGATAAACCTTCTCAAAAATTTTATTCTACCAAGGAAACTTTGTAGCCCCTTCTTGTGTTTAGGAAGAGGAAGGGCAAGTATTTCCTTTGTTCTTTCTGGATCAATGGTCAGACCATCCTCAGATACAATGTGTCCCAATAATTTTCCTTGGCTTGTAGCAAAGACACACTTGGTTGGGTTGAGGGAAACCCCAAACTCTCTACATCTTAGAAATACCTGCCTTAAGTGATCAAAATGATCTTCTACATTTTTTGAGTATACAATTATATCATCAAGGTATACTAAGAAAAACTTATCAATTAATTTTTTGAAGGCCATCTCCATTGCCTTCTGAAATGTGGCACCTGCATTTGTTAGTCCAAATGGCATCTTGCAGTAAGCATAGGTGCCCCATTTAGTAGTAAATGCTGTTTTATGTCTATCAGATTCTTTAACTAGCACTTGGTTGTAACCAGAGAATCCATCAAGAAAAGAGAATCTCCTTGACCCACTGACCTTGGATAGAATTTTCTCCATGGAAGGGAGAGGATGGTGATCTTTAAGAGAAGCCTGATTAAGATCCCTAAAGTCCACACACAATCTGATTTCCCCATTCTTCTTCCTTACAGGGACAAGGTTAGCTACCCATGATGAGTGTTTGATAGGAAATATTATATTGGCCTCTATCAACTTGGATAATTCTTTTCTCATTAGGGGCTCAATCTTAGGATTCACTAGTCTCTATTTTTGCCTTACTGGTTTGGTCTTATCAATTAAATCTATGGTATGCTGAAAGAAACTAGGGTCAAACCCTTTTAAGTCATCATATATCCAAGCAAATACATCATTAAATTTTTGACATAAATGAATTAAGTTTTCTTGCTCAGTTTCAAAACATACCTTCCCCATATTCAGAGATTTTCCATCAGCAAGTGTAACTGGGGCATAGTCATCTTTCTCTGCAGTTAGATTCATCCCTTTGCCTCTTGTTTGATCATCAGGATTAAAGACACTCTCTAAGGTAATGAGACCCTTGGGAAACTTGTTAGAACTAAGGTGAATGATCTGATCACCATACTGATCTTGCAGCCTTGACTGGTTTCTATCTAAGAATTTTGCCTCATTCTGCAAGAAACTCACAATTTGTTCATCAGAGTCAAACACTTGCCAATGAGTGTTGTTGTCAAGGATGGCAGGCCTCACTACCACCCTAATTTTTTGCTTCTTCTCCTCCTCAAGATTCCCTAGTACATCATAAGATGCACCCACTACCGCAAGTCTATTAGCATGTTTATTTTCTTTCCTAGGAATGCTCAGAATATTGAATGCATTGAAACCCTCAAGAAAATCCCAGACTCTGTGTTTGTAATACTTGAGCAGGCCATTTTTGGTGATATTCTGATTCCTCACCCGATTGACTACCAACTCACTATCTCCATATACTTTCAAGGCTTGAATTCCTTTCTTTTGGGCAAGTAGGAGACCTTGAATCAAGGATTCATACTCAGGTACATTATTGGTGCAACTGAATTGGAGCCTAAAGGAGAAGTAGTATCTTATTTGTGTAGGAGAGACCAACATAACACCAGCCCCTAATCCATTTCTATTCCTTGAGCCATCAAAGTACATACTCCATATTCCATTTATATCATCATTAGTTCCAACAAGATCAAGAACTTGAGCCTCTTTCTCTATTATGAAATATGTACTAAGGCCTGTCTCAAAAGTTTTCGACATAGGCTCAAACTGATATGCATTTGCCCACTCATCCAAGAAGAAATTAGAAATCTCTGCTATGGAAGTGACAGGCTCATTTACTATGTCATTTTCATCCATCTCTAGAATAGGGCAATTCATATTGATGAATTTGGGGGTGTAAGATTCAGTGTGATGAAGGGCTTGAGGTTCTGCTCTAATTGAGGCATTGGCTCCATATCTGGTCTTAAATGACATAAATTACCAATCAACAGATATGAATCCACCAATCTGAGCAGTGAAGTCTCTTGAAAGATAGATGGCAAAATAGGGCTTAACTTCAGCAACAGATATATCTTGAATCACAGTGCAACCAGGGCATGCATGCAGGGCCATCTCCACATTCCTAAGGATACCTATGGTTTTGATAGTACTACCATGTTGTTGTAACACATCCCTAACAATGGGTTCATATTTCATTCCTAAAGCATCAACAACACACCTAGGCATTACTGAGCTGCTAGCCCTTGAATCTATCATGCAATTGTGGACTAATTTGCCTCCTATAATCAGAGAAACATAGAATGGAGGAGGTCTAACCTTTTTATTTGTCTCCACATCCCCTGCTAGTTGTACTAGACTTGTGGCATTCTCCATGATAGATGGCTGATCCTTGAGTTCAATCTTCTCTAATTCTTGCTACAACATCCTCTTCTACATTGGTATGGTACCAACAACATCCCACATGGAGATATTCACATTGGTCTTCTTCATTTGCTCTACCACACTGAAAGGTGCATTAGGAACTTTGGTAGAAACTTTGGGAGCTGCACTTATAAGAGGTTGAGATGGGGCAATATAAGGATCACCTGCATCTTTCTTTCTTGGATCTTGCTTTTGCTGTTGTGAAGTACTTGTTTGTTCATTTTCTGCTTGTATATGAGGTGTAGCACTTGAAGTTGAGGCCTGCTTAGGAGAAGGAGGGGCAACATGTTCCATAGCTCTCTTCATGCTTCTTGTGTTATGAGCAACGAAATCCTGGTTTACATTACAATGCTCCCCAACCTGATGATTCATGAAAGAGAAATCATCACGTCCTTGAATATATGATGCCTCCTTGGGATGATCCTCCTTGTATGATTGCTTTGCTGTAGGCTCTTGGACAGTTAGGGTCATATAAGATTCTACCTTTTGGCACATGCAATAGGTATAAGAATAGTTGCAAGAAGAACAGAAATCTTGATCTTGGGCCAAGTTATTTTGAGGGACTATAGCTCTGTTTTGATTTGAGCTTGAAGCAGAAGCATGACTATTTTGCCTACCCTGATCAAAGGAGCTATTCCACTGATTAGGAAGCCTACCACCATTTGGAGCTTGATATTACAGTTGGGGAGGCTTGCCACTTTGAGCTTGTTGCCTTTCTAAGGCCACCACCTTGTTACTCATTTTTTGTATCATAGAGAGACTATCCTCTAATCTCTTCCCCTGGTCCTTCAACTCCCTCCCCTGCTCTTGCAATTTTTTATCTAGGGTCTTCCCTCTTTTATCTGTATTCAGCACTAGACCTTGGAGCATTTCTTTGAGCTCATCTATCCCATTTGAGGATGTAGAAGCTTGAGGGACTAGAGTAAGGGTTTGTGATGTAGAAGTTGTAGGAAGAGGGGCCATTGCTGGTTGGTGGTTAGGAACATCAGGAAAGAAAGACATAGGGGGCCTTGGAGCCAATTTTCCTCCTTGTATTAGGATGTTCTTAGCTTTTATGGCTATCTCATAAGCATTAGGCAAGGTATCTCCTCCCATAGTTTGGATTGTAGTGGAAATATCACTGTTAAAAGCTCTAAGGTAATGCAAGAAAGCATTACCAGGGGTAGGTTTCACTGCAGTAGGTATTCTATCCCATGTCTTTTGGAATCTATAATTAAAATCAGTCATACACTCATGGAGGGCTCTTTTTATTGTAGTCAACTACTCTAATAGTGACAGATGGTCACTTCTATCCTCAAAATGTTTGCATAATCCTGCTCCTAGTTCATCCCAATTAGTTATAGAACCATGAGCTAAGCCTCTATACCAATGTAATGCTTTTCCTTTTAAAGATGAGGCTAGAAGTCTGATAGCAACATCATCCTTTGTAATACCATGAATATTATAGACATTTGCTACTTCTTGGATATGCTCTAAAAGGGAGATGGAAGTTTCACCAGTAAAATCAGGTATACTTTTTAGTGCAGATACTAGTATATCATGTCTTTGGGCTAACAATAGAGGACTCCCACCATTAAAGGTGGCAAAAGAATGAAATCTTGGCTATGCCATGTAAACAAGTGTTCTATTGATGAGTGTTGATGGCAATCTGGGCTGAGTTCGAATAGTAGGAGTAGAGATATACCTTACAGTTATATTAACTATTATTGCACCCCTAACTGGCGATAATGAAGTTCTAGTCCTCCTTCTTCTAGGATTTGAAAGAGAAAGCTCTTGATATTGAAATTTACCTCTAGAAGATGCCCTTGTTTCAGCCCTGGGCATGACTCATTGCAACTTTGGCCTGGAACCAAATTTGTTGATGTTCAGAGTCGCCAAGTACTTTGAAGAACCAGCCTCTTGAAGTCTTGAATACTGAAGCCAGCACTACCTCTTCAGCATTAATCTTTGAAACTCTTCCTTCTTTGACACCAGTAGACTTTAAATTTGTAAATATTGTTGTTGTGGTCCCACCAGGCGTGCCAAAAACTGTTATCACTTAGGTTTGCACCCTTGTCCAAGGCCTATGCATGAGGACAACCTAGTGAAACATGGAAACAACCTCCAAGCTGTGGGACTTGAACTGCGAGGTTGAGTCTCCAGACGAGGCCGGCTTCCTCTTACTATCAGGGTGCACGTAACTACTCTCGAAAGAAAATGGGAAGAAGGAGATGCAAAAAAAAATTCTACCCTACCTAAACTACGGAGGTGATGCACCAAAATAGAGTGTTCAGACCCATTTCTACCCATATATGCACGACAAAACCAAGATAACATTCAAAGACATACACACTCAGACTTATGTCAATCAGTAACCACATACAGATCAGCGAACTAGCTGAATAACACAAGGAAAAGAGTTTCACTTATACATTATCCAGTAGGCCAAGAATAGATACAGTATGCCAGTCATAGATCTCAATAGTACACCAATGAGAGGCAAGATGAACGCACATGCACATCGATGGCTAAAGGAGATGATACAAAATGTTATACAGTTCAGAGACACAGGGAATTTTACACTGCAAACCTATGAGTAGTAGCAAAGAATAATAGAGAAGGGTCCCCCTAAGAAAAGATCACAAAATTTCCTTTATAGTTCAGGCATAACTGAGGAAAATGATTCTGCATTAACTGCTCAACTACTACCATTGATCCCCAAAAATATCTGATCAAAGATCACACTCAAGCATGGTTCTAAAGTACAAAATTAGATATTCGACTGAAGGAACTCCTTGAGTAGACAAAAGTGGCACTAATGAATGATCCTGACATAGTAGATGGATCGACTGAGATGGTGGAGTGTTTCCCTATGCCTTGCATTCATTTTTGGTAGGTCAGAATTGATCACGAAGATCAGATTGCAAGATAACATTGATAATCTTTGCTTCTTGGTTCATGAATCAACAGGGTTGAAGCAAGTCAAATAGGCTATACGAGCCAGCAGGGCCATGCGGGCCAATCACCTTTCTTTGTTCTGCCACCTGGGGAAGTATTTCGTGGTTGACCTTCCATCATCGAACTAACTATGCCACCCTTGCAGATATTAATATTAACTGTGATGATATTATTAACCACCAGCCATTGACCGTCCTTCCTGACCGGGCTAGTGAGACACGTGTCATCAGGAAGCGATGTTGCTAACATTATCTCCTGAGCAGTTCCTCATAGTGCGATGGCGCCCACCATAAATCTATCTCAATCTGATGATCAGAACTACCTCATACTGCTCTGTGCTATCCTTACCCTGGGCCCATCATACCTGGCAACACCTCAGCGACCGCACCCTGGCGAGACCTGGCCCCACTGACACGTGGCAAAAGGGCACCATGTTGCTATGGTAAAGATCACACATCTTCACCATGGCGACATGGTGACATTCATCAATTATCCTTGATCCGACGACAAGCAAGATGGATATTGCCCTCAGCGCGTCAATGAATGGAAACTGGCCACGTATCACCGTCTGTATCTCTTGCGCCTCTAAACCTAGACCCATGAGGACACATGTCCTTTAGGCGTAGTGTCGCTAACATAAAACTTGAACGGCTTACCCATAGCGAGATGGTGACAACCACCGATTGGCCTTGATCTGACGGTGGAGATCTTAACCCTTTCATGTACTGGTGCATGTGGTTTCTCCCCATTGGATTAACAAAACACCACCTCGGTCTGACAAGGCACCAACCCAGAGGGCCTGTACTGCTTGACCCTACTGAGGGACACGTGGCCTCATCTGATTCATCACTGTAGCACTGGGCTTTCTAGCCCATGAAACTAGTCGCTCGCCATGAACATTCCCATCACCGCGAACTTGCCCGCCGAATGTTGGAACTCGTCGTCGAACACCCTCCAGCCGGTCGGTCGCTATGTCGCTATCGAAAAACTCATTAGTTTTTCGTTAGCACCCTATTGCCTTGCCATCTTTTGGGCTTTCTAGCCCATGATAAATCTTTTTTGACCCGTGCTATCCTCTGCCCTGCAAGTTGGACCCACTGGACACGCATCGACCAAACGTTATGTCACCATTGTAACTCTCGCACAACTTCATCATAGCGAGATGGCGACGACCATCGATCGGCCTTGATCTGATGGCAAAGAACTTGCGAGGCACAAAAATATCATAAGGTTTAGAACTTAGGTAATTTTAATATCCTCGTGGGTATTAAAATATTAGTAATCGGGGAGGTGACCATTGGGCAGGGTAACATTCAAATTTTGAAATTTGGCAGGGCAAACAAAATGTGGTAACAAAGCCTATGAAACTAGTGACTCAAGTTAGGATATAGGCAAGAAGCCAAATAAAAACATAGGTAGAATGAGTGGAAATGATAAGTGACTAATCTATGAAATCAAGTTCGTATCCAAGGAGCCAAGGTAATCCTTTTTAGCCTAAAATAGAGATAAACATGTAGATGTTATTCTAGGAACACAATATGACCAAGTATGGACACCCCTAAATTAGCCAAGGAAATGAGAAAAGTCAAATTGAGAGTGTAACAGGACCAGATGACAAAGTCCATAAAGCAGTATGACAAAAGTTCAACAAAAAATTTCATACGATAGTTTGTAGGAAATAATATGATCATTTTTTCTAATATGATAGTTTCTATGGAGTAGTATGATAAAGTGGAGAATAGAAATATGATAATATCTGTATGAAAGAATGACATCTTTCAATAACCAAAAGTATCGTACAATACTTCTTAGATAGGAAGTATGAAAATTATTCAACAAAGATAATTTTAGTGACTTCGTGTCTAAGAGACCTATTTTTTGACTGAATTTTTGATTAATTTGAGAAAGGTAACATTTTTAGAAGAGTGTATTTCAATTTTTATTAAAAAGGTAGTTTTCTTGAAAGCAATTTGGGTATGTAAACACACCTCTTCAATCAATTGGATAAGGGACAAAGAAACCTTACTAATAAAAGAACTTGTGAAGTTTTAAAGCAAAAACACTATGAAAACTACCATCATTTTTATGTTAAAATAATTTCCATGGGTCTAGCACATTTGAAAACATGCCAAGGAATATATACCTAAAGGACACAGTTCATTACTCTATACCTTAGTCTACAACTTAATGCCACCTAACCTCACACAAAGTGGTTGCCCATAATATATATTGAATTTTTTGTGGAAGTGCTATTAAAAAAAACCAAAGGAACACATATGGTGAGTTTGAATCTTGGGGTGATATAGATATTCCACTAGGATTGATCCTTGCCCCAAGATATTGAGCAGATAAAAAGGGTGGCCTCTAGTCCTAAGGTTTCTAGTAAGGGTTTTGTTCACAACACCTCTCTTGTTCCCAATGCAAGAATTAATAATACAACTCACAACCACAAGAGCACTTTAAGCATACCCACCTAGTGATTTCCTCACTATTGAAATCCCACAAGTAATCTCATCAAGTGAATTCAAGTGTTACACCCCCCCAAAGATTTCACCTTTGTCAAGAGGTTTGTGATTATAGTGGGTCAGATTAGCTAGGTTTTCCTTGTTCCCACATTGTGTCATTTATATTGGTATCTTTCCACCAATAGCAAGCCCTCTAAAAGTGAAAAAAACACTAGGAGATTAAAAAAATGGATCCACACCAAGGAGGTCAAGAGTTCTAATTTAGCAAGAGGTCAAGAGCATGCTTTCCTACTCCCCAATGCTTCCTACAAGCATGTCAAGCAGATTGATTAAGACCACTAAAGAGTGGAATAATCCACCTACTTTCTTGATTCAATGAAGGTTCAAGATTTCTAATTTTCCTAAAAGGTAAAAATCATAAGCTTCTACCAAAAATGAAGCCTTACTAATAGGTTTTATGTGCCTAAGAAATGAACAACTAGTAAATGTTGCATATGAACTGAAATAGAAGACACATTTTTCTTGGGCAGCCTTGCACCAATGTTAGTATACCTTTTTGATTTAGCAATTTCTTTTAGAAAGCAATAAATCAATAGGCCCCTACAAAAAAAAAGGGTTAGGGCATTAAATGGTTAGTCAGATATAAAAAATACCTTGTAAAACTACTGTTAGGAGCTGTTAGAAAACTAGAAAACTAAAATGCAAAGAATTGGAAATGAAAAATGTAAACTAGAAGCCAAAATGAGAAAATGATATAGGAAGGATGATAGTACTAGCTGCACCATTATCGTATGATACTTTCCACTATGTCTAGGTGATAGTTCTGCCTAATACAATACTCTATATTGAACAATATATTAGAGTGTAGAGTTGTAGTATCAAAGAGTACATGAACTAGTATGGTAGTAAAATTGGCACCATATCATATCCCCTTTTAGAAATTATCATACAATCACTAACAAATTATCATATGATATTTATATATAAAATCAAAAATCCAAACCTGTAAGCAAAAAAAAGTGATGAAAAAAGTGAAAATGGAGCTAGATAAGGTTCTCCAGCCCCATAATGGGCACCAAAAAATGTATGTAAAAAATTTGGACACACTTCTATAAACCCTTATTTTCAAAGATTTCCATGGAAAGAGATACTTGATAGTCATCTTATAGCTTCCTATCCATGATCTGTAAGAGCTATGATGTGGTGCTATCAAATGAACCTAGCTTATGCAAACCCTTACAAGGTGCTCCATAGAATAGAAGATTCAAAGAGAAACAAAAGGATGCTAGTATCCAAGAATCCATAATGGATGTAATGAAAATGCAATATCTAAGCTAAAAGAAATGTAAGATGTAAGCTAAGCTAACAAAAACGAGAGTAGTAGAAATCCTCCTAGTTAAGTTATGTGAGCTAATCTAGAGCATAAAAGAAAGACTGAGCTAAGAATACCATGATGCAAGTATCATAATGCAAGCATGAAAGTGCAAGTGCAAGAACACTCTAAGTCTTTCAAAGCTCCAAATTCATAAAGAAAATGTGAAACATAATATTGGCATGAGAGAGTACACTTGATAAAATGAGGAGAGAGCCTTCTTTAAAATAAAAATGGATGGTTGAGATTAAGAGGCAAAAGAGGCATAATCAAGGGCAGAGAATGCATCTTGAGTGATTCATTTGCACAAGCATCTCACCGAATCAAGATCAATGGTGAGGTTTAAGAAAGAAAATATACGTGGATAAGAATTAAAGTAATTTTTGAAAATAAATATTCCTCTCACATAGAAAAGTGTGCCCCTCATGTGAGAAAAAAAGGCTTTTCTTTTATTTTTAATATAGGAATAATTTTTTTTTTTTCATGTGCACACTAAGGATAAGTGGGAATTTGGGGATTTTATTTAATTAAAAGGAAGCAAGTTCTTTCAATTAAATAAAAGACTTAGGATAAAGTGGTCAAACCAAGGTTAAAATCAAATAAATAGAAAAGTGATGACTTTCAATCAAGAATAAGCAATGGATAAATTAAGCAAAAATGATAGAAAAGGGGGCTCATAGTTTAGATGACCATTTCTTGTTGATTACAACTCCCATTTATGAGACCTCGATATAGGAAATGACATGCTTGGTGAGAAATAAACACAATTTTATTTCTTGAAACCATATATGTCATCATTGTAGTATTTTTTGAAATAGGAAATATTGAGAGGGGAGGAGGGTGGGGTCAGGGAGGGAGCATTGGGGGGGGGGGGCATGGAGTGAATCAATATTCTACAATATTTTTCCCAACTATGAATATCTTTAACAACCTTAAAAATGCACATGTGAATCAACTAAAAAGTAAAAATATTAGTAATAAAATGTAACTCATAGCACCATTATTTGTTGACTAAGGAAACCCTAGCCAAAGGAAAACCCTAGTGGGGATGGTACCCACAAAATGATCCACTAATCAAAAGCATCTTTTGAAAGATATTGACCTTGTTCGGAGTTTATTACATACATATTGCATCTCTATACTTTTTAGAAGCCTCAACACTATGAGGAGTTGGTATTACCATTACAAAAGTAGAAAGATGAGGTTACTACTCAAACATACATATATAATGATATATTCTATACACAAAAGATATAGATGCAAAAACCTCTTGACAATGCTGATATCTTCAATATCTGATTTGTCCCTTGTAGCTCTATGTACATAGATTTTCATATGTTATCATTTCTCTACTCTAACATAATTTTTGCATCATATAGAAAGTACATTTTAATGTCCAAAGACATCACACAACTTCACATTAAGAAATCTTTCCTTTATACCTTTCTATTTTGTCATATCAACCTTCAAATCTTCACACATGTTCTAAAACACAAAATTGACTTTTTCTAAGTTAATGTTGACATCTAAGATGTCATCCCTAATTATTTTAGTAGTTATTTCATAAAAAAAAGATAATTCCTTAACACAAATTACCATTTCCTTTCCTTTGCATTGTTTTGTCTATACAAAATTGTATTTGATAAATTGTTAATATCTATTTGTACAACTCATAATGGCTTGTGATCTAAGATACAAGATCATTAGAAATTTTACTATATTCTCTCAAGTGAGGACATTTCAATATGCTCTATGTGATCTTTGCAAACAAAAAACATGACTCTGTTGATAGTTATTCTTTGTAACACTTAGACAATTTTCTAAGTCTTCAAACCAAAACTTAGTCTTCATAACTTGCTAATTTAATATACATGATATCCTTCTATGAATGATAACCTTGAAATATTTTCATATTCACCTCTTAGCCAAATTTCCAAAAATCTCCCCCTTTGGTATTGATGGCAACATATGGAAAAATTGGCTAAATCCTAAAATTGAAAAATTACAAAATTGTGAACTTTTTTACATTGTCATACAAATTTTTCAAAATATGGGTCATTTCTATTATATACCATCTTTTACATTATGCCCTCCCTTATTTTATACTATTCCTTATACCTCCTCATACTTACATACAATTTTCTATACAATGCACTCCTCCTTTGACATAAATGACAAAGGTGAGTCAAAAACTATTTACAAATCAAAATTTTGAGTCTAACTTTTGAAATTTCAATCTGACTAATTTGATAGGTGTGAGATATAATCATAAAATTTTATCTTCAAAATTTCAAATTATTTATCCCATGTGTCTTGGACTACCTCTAATATGCTAATTATGGTGCATGATCCATAGGATGCCAACTCTATTACACTCAAATATGAATATACAAACTTCTCATACGATGCCTTAGCTTTAAGGAATTTATCCAATTTCTTCTAGATATGAATAATTTTCATAGTAAGGTGCTCCATCAACAATGAAAATCTCTTTACTATTCTCTCCCTTCTTAGCTCAATCATATTGATATTTTCACTTATTTTCCCAATTCTTCTCTCTAGGTATCCAATATGCACATTAGGTAAATGAAGCTCATTCACAATATTCTACAACTCTACTTATTTTCCCTTTTGCACTTCTTTAAAATCTCTAATATAATTGTATGACAAAACATAATGTCCATACAAGGTCTTTCCCATAGTCAAACATCTTCTTGAATATTTGATGCAAGATTCAAGAGTCACTGATTCTCCTATGATATTATTGCATACAATGTAAACAACCATGCATCATGATTGACTTATGCCTTGGTGGACACAACTTCCAAGAGGGTGTTGAACTAATTATCAAAAGCATTAATTACCTCTTGGGATCTTTTCTTTGGGTTTGATTCACTAACTTTGACTAGAATGATATCCTATAATTTGTTAGTCACTTTCTTAATAATTTCTTGTGTTCTTTTGATGCCTTTAGTCTTTTCAACAATTTTTCTTGTGGAAAATGCTAAAATATAACTAAACATCTCAATCTTAGGGTCTCTTGATGCTGTCAAAGGTTTTGTGCTCATTATGCTTGCTAAGAATGATTCCAATGGTGATTTAGATGAGCTAGGAGTTTATTTTCTTTTCTCCTTAGTAGGAGTAACCAATTTAAATTGCAAAATTTGACTACTATGTGTGTGTGTGTGTGTGCGCGCGCGCGTGCATGCATGCATGCATGTGTGTGTGTGTGTGTGTGTATCTCCTTGTGGGGTAACAATCAGTTGGATGACCTCTGAAGTAGATATGAACCATTGAGGTTTTTCAACCTCTTTAGTCCTTCTAGGATCTTATTTTCTCTCCTTTATTTCTTTCTCTTATCCTTCTTCTTCCATATCTTTTCCTTTATCCTTCTCTTCATTAGAGCTAGGATAATAAATTGAATTCTTAGTGGCCAAATTCTCAACAATAGTGTCTTGATCCTTAAATAGATCATGTGTTTCATCCATTATTATTTGTGTACTATCAATCTTCATGGTGTCTTAGAAGTTGATTCTTCAAAATTTACTTCAAGTTCATTGTTGACTTCTTCTTCTTTCATCCTATTTGATTTGACTAATGACTATACCTTGTTAGAGTAAAGTGTTAATTTAATTTCATTTATTAAATTATCTTTATTCACTTCTTAAGATTTCACTTTATGCACCTTTTGCATTCTTATTTAATAGTTAATTAGTAATTATTAAATAGCATTTACCTTTTAGGTTACCCTTTTCGGGTTTCAATATCCTCCTATAAGGTTAGATCATTTATAATTATCTTCCATATTCTCATTTTTGAGAATACATTTGCATATTTTTTAGAGCAAACCCTTGCCTCCTCTTATATTTTTCTTCTCTGTAATGAGTTTCTATATACTGGTATTTGAGGGCTTTGTGGATTTGTATTGTGTATTTCTCAAATCCTTCATGGTATCAAAGCCAGATCTATTGTAGCTTGTTTGGTATTTGAAGGAAAAGGGGAACAAGGGTTTGATAGATCAAATCTATTATTTTTTTGAAAACATGGGGGTCTTTGAAATTCAAAGCACTTTGAGGCCAAACTGACCCCATTGTTGGATTCAAAAGGCATCAAAACACCTATTTTCATATAAAGTTTGTCCATTTTGGACAATGTTGATCTAGGAGGAAAAATGTTTTTCCTAGAAGGTTGTATAGCCTCCTACATGCATTACGAAGAATTTTTATTTTTAAAAAGTAAGAAAGAAACAAAAAAAATTGTAGTGCTATTTTCTAGCATTGCAACTATTTTTGGCCAGCTATTAGTTTTTTGGCTGTATCTTGAGCATACAAACTCTATTTTTGGAAAAGAAGACATCATCAAAAAGCTAGTTCTGAGGGGGTTCTTTTGGTGTAAGAATTTTTGGGTTTTGATGTAGCTGGGCTTCTTATTTAGGTAGTCAAAGTTGAGTGTTCTATTTTTCACTCTAGAGGGCATATCTTTAGCATCCCAACTCCTTTTTTTGAAAATGTTATATTTTTGGAAAGATCATTTAGTTCTCTTTCCAAAAATGCTCATTTTTCTTTTACATTTTGCTCCAAGCTCTCTCTATTGTGGTTTTTCTTATCATACTATGGTGGATATATTAGGTGTTTTAGGTCTAGGGATCATTTTTGTTGCATGGGATTTCTACTTTTGGGTGTACTATTTTTAGTAATAGCTCTATGCCCTTTATTATCATTGTTGATATCATTTGTAAGCATGTTTATGAAAATGCATTGAGATAAAGTGTCACTCCTTTCATTTTGGGATCTTGCTCATCATTGTGACTTATTATACTCACAATACATTATCAAGTGTCATAGGGGAATAGTTGTTTTCCTTTTAGTGTCATCTTCCTTTGTTAAGTGATTTTCCCTTCCATGACAATAGCCCCATGATGTGTCGATGACACGTATCTTCATAGTTGTCTATACCTCTTCCTCACTCTCGGTATTCTTGGTTATTTCTTTTTTGTAGGAGTTATTGGCCCACTTTCTCAATTTTCTATCAGCTCACCCTTGTCAGCATTAGGGGGTTCTTCTATTCTTTCTCATGCTTCCTTGGTTCAATTGATCAACTTTTGAGGCTTTGATGTTTCATGCCATTTGTATCTTTGAGTTCAGTTGTTTTCCTTTGTGTGCCTCCTGATTTGATGCAGATTATAGCCTTCTCTACTTGGCCAGGTTCTATTCGAGTGGAGCTTCTTTAGACTAATAGTTACTTTTGATAGAGATTTGCAACTTCTTCATGCTTCAATAATGTTTCTTCATGATTTCTCTTTGTTCCTATTTTATGGAACAATCCTCTAGTTGGAGGCTTTTGTAGTCCTTCACTAGGTTTTCACCTATTTCTTTTTGGAGTAGATTTTTTCCCACTGGGTTTTCTCTATTTCTCTATTTCATAGAGATTTGGTTATGATTGGGCACCTTATCAGGCCTTGTTGTTAGGACCCAAGTTTTCTTTTAGCATTACATCATTTTCAGCTACATTGTTGCTCATCTTAAGGGGGGTCTTAGAGAAAAAGGTTATTTAATTTTAGTAATTAAATTACCTTTTCTCCCTTCTTAAGATTTCACTTTATGCACCTTTTGCATTCTTATTTAATAATTAATTAGTAATTATTAAATAACATTTACCTTTTAGGTTACCCATTTTTGGTTTCGATATCCTTCTATAAGGATAGATCGTTTGTAATTATTTTGCATCTTTTCATTTCCTGAGAATACATTTGCATATTTTTCAGAGCAAACCCTTGCCTCCTCTTGTCTCTTTCTTTTCTGTGATAGGTTTTTACATGCAAGTATTCGAGGGCTTTGTGGATTTTTATTTCCTATTGCTTAAATCCTTCATTCCTCTGTCATTGTAGGTTGATTTGGTGTTTTCAATTAAGATCTTCTTAACATTCTTCTCATTAAATGGAATTGATCCTTGATTCTTAATTGAGTTACCTCATGAATTATTTTTTCTAAAATATCTATCACATTATCACCCATACAAAAAATTTCATCATGAATTCTTCTCAATATGATCTTACGCCAATTTTCATTATCAAATCATGGCAAAAAATTTACTTCACTACATCATTTTGACCTAGTTGTTTAAACCCTTCATTAAATGGGACGTCTTATTTTTAAACCTTGTCAAATTCATCAAAAATGTTATTCTTTCCTATAGTCTCAAACTTGTGTATATATTGCTAACATCTTCCAAATATAATACTTCATTAAGAATTTGAGAAAATGTGGTGTTAGGGTTTAATTTTAGTATAGGTCGTAGAAACTCCACAACATGATGAAAAAATGATGCTTCCATTCTTACATGCTTAAAAAATCACCCACACTTCATAAAATGACTATGCAAAGATGTAAATACCTTTCATTTACAAACTAGGGTTTTTTTACATGAAATGACTAATTTCTTTGACAAATCCTTCAAATTATTTGCAATTTTCTCTCCAATTCACTCTTCAAGGTTCCTTAACACTTTTCTTGATTAAATGGTTCTCATTTCATCAATTTTAACCATTAGATTCAATTCAAATCTATATTAATTACTTAATTACTTATTGATGAAAAAGTTATTTCTTTTAGCGTAACTTTTTTTTTAGTTCATACACTTACATATGAACTCATAAATGCACATACTCTCAAAAGTAGAATTATTTTATGCAATTGAACCTCCTCTGAAATTTTCAAGTCTTACTTTGATCTCTTAGGGGATATATAATTTTCAAAGGTCATTTCTCCTTTACTTATCAATGAATAAATTGCTAGGATTGATAAGAGTTTGTCAACAACTATTACTAACTTCAACTTATTTTAAAATACATCACTTGTCTTCTTTTCTACCCAAATTTGTGTCCTTGAATTTTGTGATCTCATGTAATTTGGTATTCTCATGTTGTTCATCCTACAAAATCTTCTTGTATGTTCCATATTATTACAAATCTAACATGCTATCACATTTCTTTTGTATCTAGGTCTTGACTAATTGATCTATAATTTGCAATCTCTAGCAATATGTCCAAAGTTGTTGGAATTATAAAACATAACTCCATTTCTTATGACATTGGTTATACCAATAGGTCTACTAGCTATAGAGTTATTACCTCGATACATATTGTTATTAAATCTAGGTTTTAGGTACATTCATTATATCAGAGCCCAAGTTTCAACATTGGGAGCTCTGTGTATATTGGAATGCCACTAGTGTTAACTAGCTGAATAAAATGAAAACTTTGAACTATCATGTGTATCTCTTTCAAACTGAAAACTTGAAACTAGGTGAATTGAAACAAAACTTAAAACTATTACTTGCATACTTCAACACTTAGCTTTCAAAACTGAAAATTCTACTAAAACCTAAACATGGGAAAAACTGAAAATTGAAACTCATTCTAGTTGCAAAACATGTATCTTTCATCTATGTTTTAAGGTAGTATGCCTTTGATTATCTTTGTGAGCATTATGTTGCTCTTGTTTAGAATGTGTTAGGGGATCTATTTTAGTAGTTGTTAAAAGAATGAATGTTGGATCAATATGGTTTTTGATTTATCATTAAACCAGAATCATATTGCTCTAAGTGTGTTGTACTGTCACCAGTGGAATCATATCCTCCTATAGGGGGAAAGGGTTCAATGGGATCCACACAGTGAGTTCTTTAGTTTTTCACTCTTGCAGGCTTCCAGGAGTAAGCCTAATTCTAGGGGGGGTGGATGTAGTGCTTGCCCCTAGGTCGCATTTTTGTTATCATTGCCGAACTCTTTTAGGGCTAGTTTTATGTTGATTGTTAGCAACATTGTTTTGAGACTATCAGATATTGTGCTATGGATTCAGTTGATATGTGATGAGATTACTTAGACTCTACATTTCACGTATCTGAGTTGAGTACCCTTTGAATGTGTTGGATGACATAATTCGTGATATTAACCCTTGGTTTGATTTTGTATGTATTTTGGCTATGATGGGTTTTTTGTATTTATTTTATGAGTCTTTGGTGTATTTTCTATTAATTAAGCCTAATTAAAAGATTTAATTAATGGTTTAATTTAATGAAAAATTAATATGGTATTTTAATATTTATTTTATTTAATTAATTAGGAAATTAATTAAATAAAATAATTAAATTTGAAGATAAAAGTTATAATTTAAAAGTGGAAAAGATATTAAAAGATTCTAAATTGCATGATGTGTGCATGTGATTAAAATATAAATATATTAAGATAAAACAAGTGGAGTTATTAAAGTGAGTGCATAAGATTTAAAAATTAATAAATTAAATTGACAAGAGTAAAGTGAATATTAAATTAATTAATTATTCTAATGTTCATTTGCATAGGAGTTTACGAATTCTTGGGAGTTGTCATGTAGACAACATAGGAGTTTGCACTCTAATTATGCACATGTTGTCAACAACACAAGAGTTAGCGCACAAATTAAACACATGGTGTCTACAACCTTATGACTCATCTAGAAGGTTGGAAAAAGCTCATGCTTAGTTGTCAACACCTTCTGATGGTTTCTAGGTGCTTCTTGAGAGTTCTTTATATTCAGGCACCCTTAGAAGCTTAGGGAGAGCATTTGGAGCATGGTTGGAGGACCGAGAATGTGGGAGAAGGAAGGAGCTTGCTCTGTGGAGTTTGAGGAAAAGTGATTTAGCATTAGTGTCCGGGTAGACACTTGTGACTTTGCTTATGTTATTTCCGCATCTTGCACTTCCTATCTTCTTCATGTCTTTTGAATGCTTTCTAAGGATTTTTGCATATCTTGTTTGCATGCTTTTGTTATGGGTAGTTAAATTCTATATAAGGAATTCTCATATGCATAGATCTAAGGAAACTACGAGGTTAGGGTTTTCAGATGCGTATGGACAATCCTATTTAAGAGAATAATTAATGGGTAAATTTAAAGAACAATTACTTTATGGGAGAAATTCTTAATTCACCAAATAAAATAAAAAAAACCCTTTTTGATTTAAACATTATGTATATGTTCTCTTTAAAAAAAAAATATTAATGTGCATATATATATATATATATATATATATATATATATATATATATATATATATATATATAGATATATATAAACCCTTTTTGATTTAAACATTATGTATATGTTCTCTTTAAAAAAAAAAAATATTAATGTGCACACACACACACACACACAAATATATATTTATATTTATTATAAAATACTGAAATGCGTATTAACAATCTGCGTACATTTATATATACATACATACATATATATATATACACATATATACGTATATGTATATATACACACACACAGATATATATATGTACATGTATTAGTTCTAAAAATTATTTTTAATCGCCAATATTAAAATTGTTATGTGATAAATGTTTATTAATAAAAACATTTATGAAAAAGAAATTTAAATTTTAAAAATGACTTTGGGACGGGACCCCACGTTCCCCCCAACTACTGACAGTGTACCTGCAAAAGTTGCAGAGTACCTACAAATACACAGGGTACTTGCGACCCGCGGGCTGCAAGGCTTTGCTTTCAAATAAGGTCCATGGGGTTTATTTAAGCCTGTGACCATAGTTTAAAATGTGGGTGCAAATTCTATTTAAATTACCATGCTCTCCACTGACATTAATGTCAGATCACAATCATGGGTCACAGGGTACCTGTGCAAGCAATGTACCTGCGATAGTATTTGATATTGAGTTTTTACATTTTAAATTTTATAATGTTATTATTATAATTATATATATATATATATATATATATATATATATATATATATATATATACGTAAATATGTTATTAATAATTAATAACTATTATTTTTGATAAATGAATTGTGTCAATAAATCTTTTCTTTTAATAATAAATTACTTCATAATATTATAGTCTACTAATATAGGTTTAATTTAAATAACTTGAATTATGAAGAGAAGATGAAAATTAAATTAAAATGGGGTATTATTAATATCCATTTAAATAATGTTTATTTTATTGAGTTGTTTAAATTATAAAAATTATTAGTAGAGTTTCAATTAAGATATTATTAATTGATTTGGGGTCGTATATGGGGATTTATATACTCCATTAATTAATTTAATTAAGCGAGAATTTAATTGGGAATAAATCATAGAGAGAGACTCCTTGCTTGATAAGAATCATTAACGAGGTAGTTGTGGGTAAGATATTAGAATTAATTTTAGAGATATGGGGATGAGTAAATATTTATCCTTTAGTTATTCTTAGAATGTAATTTTAAATAATGGAAGGATAATGTTATCGAGGGAACAAACAGGTTGACTTGTAGGTCCAATGATTAATCTTATATACTTGAAGTATACTTGCAAACAGAAACTAAAACCTCCATACTCAATTCAACTATGTAATTTTAGCAAACCAAAACATGTGTTTGCATTGTGTTTTCTCTATGCTTCTTGTTTTGGGTTTTGGGTTGACTAGTGGTTGACCAGTTATAGGATGTCTACTAGAGGCTCGGGGGTTATGATTGTGATGTCATGATGATGTTTTGAATTAGATCTTTATAAACCCAACCATGGTAATGTGATGGCATGCTCTATGAGATGTTTGTATTTACTAATTTTTATTGCCCATCAGTCTTCTTGAGTGAAGCTAAGTTATATGTACTTGAGACACTTGAATTAACCATTTTTGAGTCATCGATCAGTTATCCTTGGATTACTTTCTAGTCGCCATGATGGGATTGAAATGTTGATTTATTTTTTGATGATGTCATGTTGTGACATGTTTTGACTCAACTATTTTTGGAGTCTTTGATCAATATGATTTTGAAATATATTTTGGTTATTAAGAACCAATGGATATTTTTGATTATCAGTGATACCTTCAGTTGTCAATAGAGAACTATTGTGGTCATGATTATCTATGGATGCTTTTCATGTGCTCATGGTGATTTGATGCTCTTTTTATGGATTATCTTTTGGTATTTTTCCAGTTTCTTGTATAGGACTATGGTGATTTTATGATTTATGATTCCATGAGCTTAGGGTAGGTTATCTACTTGTAGTGTCGGGAAGTGGCTTGCAATGGGGGTCGGGGCCCTAAGTGGTTGCCACGGTAACTCATTGTAAGTTGTTTTAATAAGTGAAAACATTTACACTAAATGGGGATTAAATGAACCTAATAAGATAACTGTATGTTCTCGTCCATGCCTCGAGTGCTAGTATAGACTAGGATGGGAGTAGAGAGAATGCTTGGTTGTGACCTTGCATTTCATAGTATGCCTCGTCTATATGAGAGGATACTAGTGGCTGCACAGGGATCAATAGGGGGCCAGGGTCTATTGAGAGACTGCCAGGGTAACTCTAGCGTGATCCATGCGATGACACTTTCCCACTTGCATAGTAGGTTTCCTCCATGTCTTTGTGTGCCTCTGGGATTAGATGTCAGTTTGTGATTGGAACCTTTGAGTTAGTATAGTTTTAGGATTCCTAGACTTAGAGGGTATTTATGCTATGTGATTTTTATATCCTATTTGGGACTTGAGATTATCTCCTTAGTGTGGTGGGAGTGGACCATTTAGGTTCCACGCAGTTGGGTGGTAGTGCTTTTTCACTCTTACCATTTGAGACCCGTCTGAGACACTATGGCTGATGCATTATTTTTTGGCATCTATCTTAATAGATTATGATGGTGGACATGTATCCTCACATTGATGATTTGCATAGGTTAGATGATGTTATCTTATGCTTTACTTTGCAGGTTAGATTAGTTTCTGCATATGATGTAGTATGATTTAGGAGTGACATTTCTACTATATTAATACCGATGATCTCTTTCGTGATTTGGAATGCTGCGCATGGAGGGATGGCTAGGATCCATGATGGTCTAATGATGGTATTTATGATTGGGAGGAATCGTGCACTTAGTCAATTATGTTTGATGATTTATGGTTGTGAGGATGTATCATGTATGATATATGGTTTCATTTATGTTATTGCATCATGGATTAGAATTAGGATGATGATGTATTTTATTTCATAGATGTATATTCTCTTAAGCCTTTCATACCTTGTGGCATGTACAGTGGATGATCAAGCAATTGGAAATGTAATTTAAGAATGTTGGACTTTTCATTATTATTTCATGTGGATGTAGTATTAGATGGAAACATAATTAGTTATGTTAGATGTGATTCAACGTTAAGGGATCCTTAAAGAATGTAACCTATTATGTATGTCATGTTTACTTTCATTTGAATTGTTGCTATTGCTTCTACTATCATGTGAATGATGTAGATGGATTTACTTTCATGTTTCAAAAAATAAAAATAAAAATAAAAATGCTACCAAACTTAGTGAAACTTTAGGTTAATTCTTTGGTTCCCTTGGCAGGGAATTACACATTAGTTATATGTCTATAAGCTAAAAATTTATAAAAATAAATAGAGATAGTATTAGTATACTTACCTATACAATCCTTCTTCATGTGACTAATTTCATTACATAAAAAACATATTTATATAAATTATCTTCTCACCTCTTTAGCTTGTTTAGATTAATTAGGTACTTCCTTGTTCATATCATCTTGTTGTTGTTTAGGCTGTTGGATCACAAGATCTAGCTCTTCAGTAACTCTACATCTCTTAAATTATTCATTTTTATAGTAACCAATAGAATTCTTATCATAAGTAGGTCTTTGTGTCATGATCTTCTCAATCAAGTTTTTCAGTGTCAGAATAAAACTTCTCAAGATGTAGTTTTGTTTATGTAAGCTCTCCTTTCACAATAGTATTGTATTTCTTAAGTATTGTATATTGTAACTTTGTAGATGTAAGTTTAGATGTCACCTTGGTAAGTTTGGATTTTAGAGCTACATTCTTAGATCTCAAATCTAATTGAATTTTCTTTTCATCTTCCATCAAGCTCATCTTAACAATGGTAATTTCAAGTTCATGCTTTAGAATCTCATTTTCCTTGTTTAGCTTAGAAAATGCATCACTATCCTTGATCTGATCATTTGATTCATTCTTCTTGGAATTAGTAGATTAAATATCCTCTTTTAACTTCTGAATGTAAGCTTTTACCTCTTTGTATTTGTTCTTTATATTGTCTCTTTCTTTTGTGATTACATAAAGTTCCTGAAGAGATTCCTCCAAATCATTCTACAACTAATCCACATCTACAATGATCTTACTCAAGCTATTAGGTCTCCTCTAAGTAACTAGTCTCTAATACCAATTTTTAGAAATAGGAAATACTAAGAGGTCAAGTAGGGGGTGAATTAGTATTCCACACTCTTTTTCCCAACTATGGATATCTTTAACAACCTTAAAAAATGAACATGTGAATAAAATAAAAATTAAACATAACAATAACCCAATGTGACTTATAACACCATTTATTATTAATTAGGTTCAAGTTATAGCCAAGGGAAAACCCTAGCGGGGGTGGTACACACATGATGATCCATTAATCAAAAGTTTCTTGTAAAAGATATTGATCCTATTAGGAGTCTATTACATATGTATAGTGTCTTTGTCCTTGTTAGAGGAATAGGCCTTGTTATAAACCTTGACCTTATTAGGATATGATATTACAATTAAAAAAGTATCAAGATGAGCTAACTACTCAAACATGCATGCATAATGATATATTGTGTACACAAAAGGTATATAGATACAAAAACCTCTTGACAGTGTCAATATCTTCAATATCTGATTTTTCCCTTGTAGCTCTTCATAAATAATTTCATATATACTATCCTTTATCTACTCTAAGATAAAGTTTAAATTATATAGAAATTCATTTCAATGTCCAAATACATCACACAAATTTGCATAAATAAATCTTTCCTTTGCACCTTTCTATTTTGTCTTGTTGGTCTTTAAGTCTTCATACATGTCCAAAACACAAAAATGACTTTTACAATGTTAGGGTTAATATCTAGGATGTTTTCCCTAGTTAGTTAAGTAGTTATTTTGGTAAGTCAAAATAATTACTTAAAACAAATTACCATTTCCTTGCCTCTACTATGTTATGTTTGTACAACCTTTACTTGATAAATCATTAATATCTATGTCTATACAACTCATAATGATTTATGCTCTAACCTAGAGGATCATTATACCTTGTACTATCTTCCATCAATTGTACATATGTGAAAATTCTCTTTGTGATATTCGCAAACCAAAAGGGTGTCTCCATCAACCATTATTCTTTGTAACACTTAGACAATTTTCCAAGTCTTCAAACTAAAACTTAGTCTTCACAACTTATTGACTTAATATTGATGATATATTTCCATAAATGACAACCTCAATGTATTTCCATATTCACCTCTTATCCAAATTTCCAATTGATTCAATAACATCTTGCATCAGAAAATAAAGGGGGAAATAATTTTGTTGTTTTGTTTTTGAATTTTTTTTTTTGGAGGAGATAAAGAAGTGATGAAAATTAGAAGAAAAAAATTAAAATAAATAAAAAATGGAGAAAAGAGGAGAAAAGGCATTTAATAAGTGGCATCATTAAATGTAACTTGTGGCTTGATTTGCTATAAGTATAGGGCCTTGTCTTGTCAGTATTCATTCATTTGGAGGAGTGAGTGTAGAGTAGCTGAAGAGTGAGTTTTTCCTAAGTTTGTGGATAGAGTGCCAAATGTGAAGCAATTTACAATAGGATTGGGATTACCATCTAGCTTGGAGAAGAGCATGGAAGATAGAGTAGCTAAGTGAGAGAAGAATTCTAGAGTGTGTGGATAGATTGCTAAATGTGAGGTAGTTTACACTTGGATCTTGGATAAATTTTGAGAAGGGCTAGTAGCTACAACTTGGAAAATAAAGAGATTACTTGGTGGGCTTGCAAGCACAAGTTGAGATCTTCCTTGGAGGTTTCTATTAGAGTGTGGATCTAGACTAGCTAGAGTTGAGATTGGATCTTGAGGGATCTTGCAGAATTACTATTTTAATTACTTATGTAATTGGTTGTAATCTAGAGGCCTTACATATGGGCATGTTGGATGTAAATCTTATGATTATATTATGAGAATTGGCATTAGTTTGGTTCTAATTATCTATGTTATTATTTATTAATCTACTATGTGTTTATTTTTTGGGGGCTAGGGCATCTCCTTTAATTCTCCAACCTTGCACTACATCAAATGGTATCGGAGTGAAGGTTGTTCCTAAGAATGTAGACAGATCATCGAGGTTGAGGAAGTTTGCACTAGGACCTTGGGAGTACATGCAAATTGATCTTTAGTTGCGAAGATAGAAGGTTGATCCTGTTCAGGAAGATTAATCTATTGGTGATTTTTTGCAAAGGGTTTGTGAAAATCTTGGAGGATGACTTCGAGAGGATTGGACCCTGAGATGATTGTGAATCTTTGTGATGTGGCGGAGAGGAGATTTTTTGAGATGTCTACTTGCTTTGAAGCTAGCTTGGCTGATCAAGTTATAGATGGGTGAGGAAGGCATTTTGTGGATGTTTTTGGAGCTGGAGTCCACCAATCTGAAAGAGAGTTGTCTAGCTAGTTAAGAGACTTGTTCAAGAGAGAAGATGACATAATAAGGTTGAGGTGGAAGAGGATGGTTTTGTTGATCATTTTGTGGAGTCTAATATAGAACCTATAGAGAAAGTGGAGGTTGTTACTGAGGATATTTCTAATCTTGTTGATGTTGGGATAGAGATTGGTTTTCACGATAAGTTGATTAAGTCTAACATGGACATTGTAGAGCACTCGATCATGGATGATCCATTTGATATTAGTGGTGACTTGTATGTTGCATAGAATCTTGTTGTGAGTAATGAGACCACTGGTGTTGTGAGTTTGGAATGTGTTGATGAGGATCTACATATTGTTGTTGATGTAGAGTTTTTTTCTAGTATGGATTCACTAGTTGCTTCTATGGATGTAGATTTATAGATGAAGTATTATGTTTAATTTGTTCTTGAGAGTGAGCATGCTGATTGGATGATTGTGATTCTAGTGTTTGACATAATGATGCTGATGTGGATGATTTGCATGTCATTTTTCTTGTCCTTGATGGAGTGGAAGCCTTTGGTGAAGATGAAGATGGTTGTAGATATTTCTTTTGGCATCAAAGTGTGTGATACACTTTTCTATCTACTTGGGGAGTTTGATGTAGGAGTATCTTGCATCAGAAAATAAAGGGGGAAATGTTTTCTTTGTATTTTTTCAAAAAAAAAATGGAGAGAAAGTGACAAGAATTAGAAGAAAAAAGATTAATATAAATAAAAAATGGAGAAAAGAGGTAAAAAGGGCATTTCATAGGTGGCATTATCAAATGTAACTTGTGGCTTGAGGGTTTATTTAATGTAACTTGCTAGTGGTTGACTTTTGGCTTGGTTTGGTATAAGTAGAGGGCCTTATCTTGCCATTATTCATTCATTTGGAGGAGTGAGTGTGGAGAGTAGTTGAAAAGAGATTTTTTCTTGAGTCTATGGACAGAGCATCGAATGTGAGATATTTTATAGGAGGATTTTGATTATCATTCAGCTTGAAGAAGAGCATAGAAAATGGAGTAGCTGAGTGAGAGAAAATTTCTAGAGTGTGTGGACAGAGCGTTGAATGTGAGGCAGTTTATACTTGGATCTTGGAAAAAGTTTGAGAATGGCTAGTAGTTGCAGCTTGGAAAATAAGGAGATTTCTTGGTGGGCTTGCAATCACAAGTTGAGATCTTCCTTGGAGGTTTCTATCAGAGGGTGGATCTAGACTAGCTAGATTTGGGATTGGATCTTGAGAGATCTTGTAGAATTACTATTGTAATTGCTTATGTAATTGGTTGTAACCCGGAAGGCCTTATAGTCGGGCATGTTGGATGTAAATCTTATGATTATATTATGAGAATTGGCATTATTTTGGATCTAATTATCTATGTTATTATTTATTCTTTTGTTGTGTGGTTATTTACTAGGGCTATGACATCTCCTTTGGGAATTCTCCTACCTTGCACTGCATCACCAATAGTGTTTCCCTTTTATTTTAGTAGCATAACTTTTAGAAAGAAAAATAAAATCCAACAAAGCTTTTCTTTCATTTCCAATATAATCCATTGAGAACCCCACTATGGAAAGATGAAAACTTTCCACTAAGAAGGGATAGTATTTGTTTTCTATTTTCTATGAAGAAAAAATAGAACTATCTTTAAATATGTAGCATGGTGAATGATTTTAGAAGCCCATGGTGAATGATTTAAGAAGCCTTTAGACCTCACACTTTGTACATTTCTTAAAGGCAAATTTCTAGGAGACTTAAAACCTACTACTCTAGATGTTGGGTTGGTAATTCCTTGTGTTAATTTTAGGTCACTCTTCTTTTCATCAACTATATTTTCCCTACCATTAATGGTAAAAGGAATATCAAGATCAAGTCTTGATGGAGATAGGTATTCACTAAATGTCTAGTGAGAAAACTTGATATACCTCTTTCATTAGGTAATACATAACCAATTATCTTGAGATTCTCCAAAGCATCAATTTGGATTTTAAGTGATCAATCATAGATCATAGAGTTTCTTATCCTATAGAATTATGATGAAGTTCTAGATGAGCAATTTGGTAGCACTGCAACCTCTTTAGAAGTTTCATAATCATACTCTGCTTTTGCTTCTGATGGCCAAATAGACTTGAGCAATTTCATTTCTACCTCTGCCAGTACGAATTCTTGCTCTACTTATGTGACTTCTTTTGAGGCAACACATAATTTGGGGGTTTATAATCCTCCTAAGTTGCAAGATATAATCCCAATAGAGGGAAAGGAAAAGTTGGTAAATTTGATTATATTCTAAATCTCATTTATCATACAACAATAATAAATATAATAACCAACTAATTATCAATCTAGTTGCTCTCTATTTAGTTGATGACCAAAGAAGTCATTAGTATAAAAATTTATTTTAATAAGTTGTGACTTGGGAGTCATGTAGACTTCATAATGGAGTCATTCCAATTGGGGACATGCCTTCCTGTCACTCTTTTTATATTGAGTGTAAATAATCAAAAATACAAAAATTCCAATATATATATATAGAGTAACACTTTCTGTGACTGAAATATAAAATTATTAGATGCATAGTCCTCATTAATCCCTTAGGAATAAGACACTTGGATGATGAAAAATAGGCTTACATATTAATTAATTACAATTAATTATTTTTGCAAATGCGAGGTGTCATGTGACATAGACTAGGGATGTGGACTATGAAACTTAGTCACATCAACGAGTGTGTAATTAAGTAATTTAATAAATCACTTAGTAGGATTAATTATTGGGCTTATGATAGTGGGACATAACCTAGGTGAGTTAACATAATAAATTAGTAAAAAATATAATAGAAGAAGACTATTAATTAATATTAAAATATTTAATTATTTGACATGAAATTTTTGAAGTGTATACACCTCCTATCAATAATAACACACATAGTAAATAATAAAGTTAGGAACTACAACTTGAATATAATAATTGATGGACTAGTGCTTTTAAAATTAAACATAACCTACCATTGTTATTTGTAATATTAAATTTCTATGTCTTATTATGACATTGACTAATATAGACATGGCATATTTTTTACATACCATCCTTTTTATGATTCTTGTTGTTGTCACTATAATGATAATATTGTTCATAATGATCTTCTACTATGTTTTCCCTTGGATTTTAATATTGAGCATTTTTTGTCCCAATTTATTTTATACTAGGACCAAGACATAGATAAGTTAGGGGGGAGAGAGAGAGAGAGAGAGAGAGAGAGAGAGAGAGAGAGAGAGAGAGAGAGAGAGAGAGAGAGAGTTTGAAGTCTATCTCATATGATTTTAAGGATCCAAAGTGGATATTGCTTATAGTTTCCTTGATAATACTATATTTTTGTCTCTTGTTTTGATTTCTATATTTTATAGCTTTTTCCTTTACAAAATCTTGCAACTTAAACTCGACTAAGATTAAATTGTTTGAAAAAATAAAACTAGAATAGAAATATACTTCATTAGTTTATGAACTTATTATATACAAATTGCATAAAGATATTTATCTTAATTCTTATTAAAGAAACTTGCAAAATTTTGTTAAGATCTAAATTTATTTTTATTTTATTTGAGAATATAAATGAAAAAGGAATTCCAATTCAATCTACCTTTTACATTTGACAAAATGAAGAATTAAAAATGTCATTAAGATTGTGACTCTGAATTAGAAATTCTGAAGAAAGGATGAGTTGGCTTAATATATTCAAGATTGATATTTTCAATATCTTTCCATGAGCCAACTTGATCCTCCTTCATAAACTAGTCTATCTAGTCATGCCCTGGAGGGTATCTAATGTAAAGGAAACACATTAGAAAGTTCACGTTCCCTCTAACAACAAATTTTGATTTGTTGAATCTCCTATGATCCTCAGTAAATATGATAGGAAAAAGAGGCACATTATTTCTTCCCAACATATTAATATCATAATTTCAAGGCCTTGGGATTATTTCATTTTTATTAATATTGATCAAGTTATTTTCAACATCACCTAATAATATATTTTTTAATAGTCTTCTGCATAAAAGTTTTATTCCAAACTTTTCTACTTCTACAAAGTGGACCGTAGCTATAAACACTGAGGTGATATCAGTAGGGACTCCATATCTATCTAGGTTAAAGATGATTTATTTTCCCAAAATTTGATAAACTATCCATGTAGCCAAAAATTGGGTAGATAATAACATATCTTTGATAATGGTACCTGATACAAGTCCATCAAAGACTGATTGAATAGGTGGAAAATGAATTTTGATTATTGTTGCCATAATTAATACTAATATCTAGTGAGCCTATTCACATCAAGAATCCTTCATACTCTTTATACTATTGAAATTGATAGAATATGAATAGACATAAAACTAAATAGTCTCAACCAAGTATGAAACAAAACGTGAATAGTCGTAGAATAAAGAGGCTAATTCTAACAAATGATACTAAATTTAAAAGGAATGATTAATATGAATACTTGATTATCAAAAGAAATAATCCTTCTTCATGCTCCCCTAATAGATCATTAAATCTAAAAAAAATAGAGAATATTATATTCAAAGATTATTTGAAAGATACATCCTAAAACAATATTAGTAGGAAAAAATAGAGCTAAAAAGGAGAAACCTAGGTTTGATTTAACTTATAAATAAAAACCTGAATCTACAAATGAGAATATACGATATAAGGAAAAAAAAAAAAAAACATGGACACTAAAATACTCCCTACCATTAGATAGGATAGAAAGGGAAATAGAGTAGAAAGAATAGATGAAAAACATCTTAGGGGATACTTTTATGTTTAGAAAGATTATTCCTAGTTATACAATGACTCATGATATATTTTTCCTAGAATGACAAACAAAGAGAAAAAGCCATAGAAAATTGTAACTTAGTTAGCCAGAAGAGAAAAAATGAACGAGAGCAAGAGAAGCTCTAAACAAAAGATGTAAAAATAGAGTGAAAGAAATTGAAAATAAACACAACTAAACACTAAATCTAGAAGAAAAAATCTAAACTAAGAAACTCATGCCCTCTAAATACTTAAGAATACAAAATAATAATCACATAGAACTAACAAAATTAGAACCAAAAGATAAGGGAACGAGAAGAAGAAAGACACCAATAGCCTAAAAGAAAACAAAAATTGAAAATAAAAAGATTCCTAGTTAAAAACTTTGAGATTTTTAGAAAAATCAAGGAGGAGAAATTAACATGTAATTACTGACAAATTTAAAAAGATGAGAATAACAAGCCAATAACTACTAACAATTAAAAAGATAGGAGATAATTTGATGTTAGAATACCACAAGATTCATTTCATATACCACTTAACTAAAGTTTGTATTGAATTGATCAGGTAAGAACCAATCTTCTATACTGTGTGTTAGTCCCATATTTGTCTTACTGATTGTAGATACTGATACCCAGAATTTTGCTAAAATGAAGTTGAACTTGAACCTAGTACCCATTTATTTCAACTTCTACTTCAAGTTGGTGTCTTTTGTGCAAATACTAAATCCTTATTTCCCAATTCCCATCAGTCCAATAGATCTCATGCAAAGAGGGAGTTGAAGTTGAAGTAAGAAAAGGAAGCTTCAACTTCAACTTCATCTCTTTTATTTTTAATGATTGCACTTATTTTCTTCTCATAGGAATTTAATTAAACAAGGCATGTATGTTTTACTTAAAGAAGGCCCCACTTCCTTACCATGTGTTAAAGATAGAAAATGCAATAAATATGATAGTTAAGTGGCATGTGTCAAAGGTACTCATTATTTCTAGGAAAGTAAAAGTAATGATTATATAGCATCATTAAAATGAGTTTGCATGTTGATGTGATGGAGATGAGAAATGATGAATGACTAGAAAGTCTTGTCAAATAAATTCACGCATCAATATTAATGATTTTGCACACTCCATTTCTATCCTTGATTTTTAGAAATCTTGTGCTTTAAAATCCTTCCTTTTCTAGTGTAATTGCCTATCTTGCTATGTTAGAACCCAAAACACCAAGCTGGTAAGAACAAAACTAGATGTGCTTGACTGAGCAAAAATCGGTGAGTGCACATTTTGGATTCCTTTGTATATTCTTCTTTCTTACTCATGTTTCTCTGGTTTAAAGTTTTCTTTTTAACTATTTAAGTTTTTGATTTCTTGTCAAGATGTCCATGACTCTTTTTTGACCTAAGCTTCCTAAACATGAGAAACTTTGTTTGTTAAGCTCTTCGTCTAAGATAAAAGATATTTTTCTAGTCAATGTATACCTCGCCCAACTAGTAGAGAAAGTAAAAAATGCAGAAGCTAGACCCATTTACCACAAATTAGTTGTCTAATAGAATCTACCACTTTTCCAACTATGATAGGGTGTGTCCAGAGTTGATTGTTGAGTGTGTGAATCATTATGATCCTCATACCAGATGCATAAAGAAGATCATAGGTGAAGTTTTGGTTAGAATTGATAGAGTTACATTCAGTTCCTCCTTAAGGATACTGCATAAAGAACCCTATGAGCCATGGAATTTTGAAGAATCTCAGTGCTTGTATGAAAAGAAAAAGAAAGATTATGACTCTATTGTGGCATAGACCTAGCTTTTAAGGCCAACACTAGGAGGCTCAAGGTTACCCAAACCACTAACTATAGAACATGTCATCAAAGAAATCATCGACGTAGTATTTTTGCTCAATAGAGTAAAAGGAAATGAGCATGCCTTTCATTGGGATGACTGGATGTATTTGCTCATTTAGAGAATTGTTGAGGGATAGGAGTCCATTGATTGGGTAGTTTGATAGCCGAAGGTTTGCACTCAGGTCTTGTAGGTTTGAATAACTTCGACCCTTTCTTCATGTCCTCCCTTTTGGTTTACATCTTGGCTATGTCAAAAGAATGGGAAGGGCCACCACATGAACCTTGGACAAAAGATATGACCATATATTAGTATTATGGAAGTCTACAAGCAAAAGAACCCTACAAAGAGTTTCGAAGGGTTAATGATGTTTTCTTAGTGAGGCTAGTTTTTTAGCTCTAGGGTCAAGAGAATTGTAGGATCTCTAAAGAATCTATGCAAGCTATTAAGGGTTATGGGTTTTTTATATAAAATTATTTAGATTCACTTACATCAAAGTAAGAGGTTTCACTGGAGAACCTCTTAAGTTTCCTTTCTATTGTCTTGATGAAATTGTCCTTTTTGAAATCTGTAGGCAACTCCTACATGTCACTTATTTATTTGAAAATATTAAAAATACTTGTGCTACCCTATTTCCTATAGAAATCGACAACTATAGATGTCCTAATGTCAACCAAGCTATGTTGATAGATTCAACAATGTCTAAACTATGCCTCAAGCCCTAACTTGCTAGAGATAATTTTGATTATGTAGGATTTTCCAGGGAGGATCTAAAATATGCATCCCCCATTAGGCACATTCCTTACTTAGAAGAATACTGGGCCAATTTCTCTAATGAGTTTGAAGTGTGAAAAAATTGTGGTCAAGATTGACCATAAGCCAAATGCAAGCATCAAAGTTCAACTTAACATTAGTGAGATAAAAGAAAATGATAATGAGGAAGTGGTTTATCCCTTGTATATTGAACAAATTGAATTTTGCCCTATCCCCAAGCTAGACTAGAACAAGAGAGAAGAGGATGGTTTTTATTCTAACATGAAAGGGGTTTTTAAGAGAATGGAAAATTGATTAGCTCAAAAGATGAAACAAGCATCAATCCAAGAAAAGCCCAAAAAGCATTTAAGAGCTTAAAAAAAAGAATCTTTCAAGAAGGCTGATTGTGCCCTCAAATGTTACTATTGGTGATTCTATCATAGGTAAAAATGAAGTTGAAGTATCTATTCCTTTGGTTCAACTTCATGTTCAACTTCAAAAAAAGAGCACTAAAAGAACTACTTGTTCGTCCACCCAAAGCAAGAGGACTCTGCAAAATGGAGTAGAGAGTGAGATTGCAATAAATTTGGATTCCCCATAGACTAAAGAGGTAACACAATAAATCATTGTCCTTGATATGTTTGAATCAATAAAGTCCTAGTAGAAAATGGCCAAAGGTAATAGTGCATCGATGAGTACTCTAGCCCTAATTGACAATAATGCCATACCTAGAAAAGAGCCTTTGACATCTAAGTGGTTGGAGACCTTTGTAGAAAAGAAAAGAAGCATGGTACCACTTTCCATGCCAGTGGAAAAATTGGTGAGCAAGTGTCTTGGAAGGACTTGTAAAGTTAAGAGAGCAAAAATGGAGTCTCAGCTAGATTTCGACAAAGAAATAGGATGGTGGATGGTAGAAATTGCCAAAGCTCCATAGGATAAACATCAAGAAGAAATCATGCCTCAAGATTATTAGGTGTGAAAAGTAGACCTAGGTAAAGGCAGTAGATCCATAGACATGAAAATATTTGAAGTGTCTAATAAGAACATTGCAAACTAGGTATGGAAAGATGCTAAAGATAATCAAAGTACGAAAGAAGCTATGGGAAGTATGGCCCAATATATCAATGCAATTCTACATCTTGAGCCAAAGCCAATCAGTAAAATGTTAGCCATTATTGATGTCAAGTCCTCAGCTAATCAAAAATTCTTGGATAAATTGAAAAAGTGTAAAGCCATAGCTAAGACATTTGAAGAATGGATCCAAACTGTACGAACTAAAGTAGTGACACAAGTGAATCTCTTGAGTGATACTCATAAAGAAACTTTGATTGTCATTAAGAAGGTTGAATCAATTATTGAGGGATATGAGAAGGAGAAAAATAATTGGACAAAAGTGATGTTGTGGCCTGTAGAAATTCCTCTTTGAATTCCCTATGGCTAGTCTTGATGATAAAACTTTCCACATGACCTAAGAATGCATTGAGTGGAGGAACAAAGCAATCACGCAAGGTATAGATGAAGTGAAAGAAACACTATCTAAGCTTGGGGTCATAGATGATATAATTCTTGGTGACCTAAAGTGGTTTTGTAAGAAATGTGCAGAAGGAGACAATGACTTTTTCTAACCCATTGAACATATCATAGAAAAATTATAGAAGAGATTCTTGGAGCTTCAAGAAAAGAAATCACCTATGAATCAAGATTTTTCGAACATCACCCATGTCAAGGCCATGTTAATAATTAATTAGAAGTACCTAGAGATGCACAAAGGGAAGATAATAGAGCTAAAGAGGGAAAAGGAAATCTAGAAGTAGAGGATCGCTTTTCTCGGCTTGCCACATGAGTCAATCATCTCATCCTTTACTACCACGTATCAAAGCTAAAAAGTTGGAAGGATTGTTGCTAGCGTGGACAAGCCCGTGTGACACCTGGAATGTTTTTAGTTGCACAATTTCTAGTTTTTTTATTTTCTCTATTTTATTTTAGTCATTAGCTTGGTTAAGTAACCGAATAACTATCTACTCCTAGTGGGGTAATTTTGGATTCTATTATCTAGCCCTGAAGGGTATATATATGTAATAACTATTTTCAAAAAGACTCTCTCTCAGTGGATGTGAAACCAAAAATATTTTTGGATTTGATATCTGCATTCTGAAAAGAAAACATTGATGAAAATTTTTCGTTGTGATAAGGAAATATAAGATTCTACAATTTTATGTTCTGAAGCTTTTTCTGGAATAGATAATTTTGTAATAATTTGTATCCTTGAGGAGATTGGTTATTTACGAAAAGGTTTACATTGTCTTATTGCAATTTAGAATATTGTTATTGAGGTTGAGAGAATTTGAATTGATAGTGGTAAAGGTGAACTTAAAATCATTTTCATCTATGGGGATTAATCATGTGGATGATCTTGGTTATAAATTTTGAGTGGTTTTTCAAACTGCACACATTCTTTTCATTCTTATGAATTGATTGTTTTAGAGTTTTCAGTACTTTCCTTAAAATAATTGTTGGGAAGTTTTTCCCTCAAAGGAGGAATAAATGAACATCTTTTCAAACTGGTTGTTGTACCCTATAGTATTGTGAAGTAATACTAAGCAGAGAATTCCTTAATCATTAAGGGAATTTCAATCTGTTAGTTTATCAAGGGTTTTTCTCTGTTTGAGTTTTAAATTTAAAAGGGAAAAAACTGTTTACTAACACTATGAAATTTCCAAACTTAAAGATTTGAATAATCTACAACTTACATTTACATTTTTTGGATTAAGTTTAAATTAAAACTATCTAATCGAGAATAACCCTATTGATAAGGTTTTAAGCTTACAACTATAGTCATGATTTTTCCTATACCCATTAAAAAATACTATATCTCAAATTCATAAATTAGGATTTGACAGGAACATATGCTAATTTATGAAAGAGAATCTTAGACATACCCTTTTTAAATTTAAATATTTTTTAATAGATCTATACTTATTTATCCAGAATCCAAAACTCAATTTCTTATCAAATTAAAACTTAATTCATTCCATAATTTCTAAATTCTTAACTTGTAAAATGAAATAAACTACTTTTAATACTCTATTTACTCCACTCCATGATAATAAAGTTTTTAAAATTCAAAAATCAAAGATCAAAGATTATAATATTCCATTTTGTTAAAACTAAGGCAAAATTTGAGTAAAAATAAGGTGAATATGCTTTGAAAATACTACTTGAAGGTTATTTTATATATAGCTATACTTTAAAAAGTGTATTCAAACTGAAACTTATAAGAACCATTAAGATTTTGGTCTCATTAAGGAAAATCTACATTATCCTAGGCACAAATATTTTATATGCAACTAAACCCCTAGGATCTAATAATGACTTTTTACAAGTTTTGTGCTTAACTTGATGTTAAAACATTAGATCAGATTATAGGTCAAAAACATATAGAGCACTAACCAAATACCAAAAAACTAATGCTATTTTTTAAAAACTAAAAACCAAGAGAAACCTAATAAATAGAGGCATTCATATGTCCTAGTAGTGTAGAACAAGAAGCTCTTCATCATTTTCTTCACCATCCACCATTGTCCCTAGTCTCATTGTAGCCTCATCCTTATCCTTTTTTGAATTTCACATTTTTTTCAATCTTAGAAGATGAAAAGTGAAGGCATTGTGATCATAATTGATTGATAAAGGAGGAGGGTCAATTTTGGCCTTGTAGAAGATATGGAGTAACTAGAAATTATTCCTTTCTCTGATTACATTACACCAATGCAAGAGAAAGTAGACATTGGCTTCAATTTCTGGCTAAACTTTATCAAATAATTTTTGATCTCTAATGGTAAAAGTTGGTTGTTTGGGAACCTTTTCCCATTTAAGACTCCCTATAGGTCAATCCATATACAACCTAGGATATGGAATTTCCATCTTATGACTGATGTCAAAAATAGCTTGATGTAATCCTTTCATCCATGTTGGATAAAAAATAGCCTCACATAGATTGATAGTATTTGATTGAGTAACCCTAGCTTTCAGAGAAACTAACATAAAGCACCCAATAACTTCACTATTCATTCTCCATGAGTTTCTATAGTTCAAATGTTTCTCTCCTAAATCTCTACCTACCACAAACCAGACCATATCATCTTGGCTTTCAAGAATCCTATTCCATATTTCTAGTTTTACCAAGCCTGGAAAGGCCATAGTCATGTTCTCATATTGATGGAAGATAACTACAACATTATCCATGTCAAAATTTCATAGATAAAAACTAGACAAAAATAACTCCAAATGATAATATTGACTACATCAGACCTCAAGGTGCCATTAAAACTAGAGATCTTATTAAAACATTTTTGGTGTAAATAATTATTCACTAGTTACATTTTACTTAAGTTTACTTAGGTCAATGCATTATTTTATTATTTATTAGGTTGACACTTAGGAGTTTGTGTACTTTTATGAGTTGTCATGTTGGCAACACAAAAGTAAGCAACTATAATTTAGCACATGGTGTCTACAACACTAGATTTTTCATAATTAACTGAGTTGTCATGTAGACAACATAGTTACTTGCACTCTTAATTAAGCACATGGTGTCTACAACATTATTTTTTATGCTACACCTTTGTAGGCTTATCCTCCCATCATCGCACTTGCTCCTATACTTAATGGAGGATAATCCACTTTTGGTGGACATGTGATTGGTTGTAAGACTTATCAGTATACTAACTCCTAGATATTCTAGAAGCATTCTAGAGGTCTTTATATACAAGCAATCCTAGTGTACTTGTACATGAATTGAATACTATATTGTTATTTTGATCATACTCTAGTCTATTCTATGCTTGTGCTTGAGTTCCTTGGTCTTGGGTGAATTTTTCCCTAAGGCAAATTCTTACATGGCATTAGAGTTGAGGGAGATTCTCTTCACATAGCCATTGGAGACTTTTGTTACTTCACCTCTCAAAGGATCCAATTTAGATCTAGAGCATATATAGACATTGGGAGTGTCTAGAGCCAAAGCAGACCTTGCCATTGCATCCAAAGTGTTGATTCGGTGAAAATTGACTATAAATATGCCTATATTAGGCCATAGTCAATTTTGAGGCAATTTTTTTTTGCAAATTGGCATCTGAAGGCCTGATTTGCAAATCTGGTATGGTCATTTATTAGATCTATTAACTTATTTTCCAAATGTGTATTTTTCTCTACATTTTTGAATCTCAATTTTTGAAACTTTTTTAGGCCAGTTTGGCCTGCAAAGTTTTTTTTTTTGTAGGAACTGACTGGTGAAACCTCGACCCCTACAGAGAATATTCCTTCAACATACATAGTTTGGTGAATATTTGTATCTCACCAGTGAGTGGCATATAACTCATAAATCTAGCAAGGACACGCCACTTTTCCAACACACTGGCCAAGACAACCCATTCTAACAGCTTTCTATTTTGCTTACACTCTATAGGCCATTTATTTTATATACATACAAGGTTTTTCCCATAATTAATGTGGGAATAATACCCCTCTCTCTAGTGTTGAAAACCCTTGCCAGTGGTGCTCAATTATTTGGTCATGACAATGACTCACTGGCATTGTCAATCTCCCTTAGACATCGCACTTAAAGCTTTGACAGATCTTGCGACTATCTAGTGATGGCAAATCCAAAATCCCTGGTGACCATTGCTTCCCATGCTGACACCATGTTTTGAAATATTTCAGCTCCCGCAAATAGAGTTTCTAGTTCTGGCTATTTTTTTGAAACTCCACACAAGCACCCATGACCCCTCCACATGGAGCCTTCAACTTCTAAACCCTACATGTAAATTTCATATGGCTACCACATGTTCTATCCATACAGTCTGTATGGCTAGTTAGTTGCGATGTCATCTCAGGGAGGTGATTTTTTGCTAACATAAGCATTTTGCTAAGTTAAACTTGATGGTCATTTGACTATCATTTCTAGGAAAATTTGAACTTCTGCGATGCCCATTTAATCATCAAATTTAACCTCATATTTTCCTCTCTAGATTTAGTTTTGATTTGATAGTCCATCTTTGGGAGGCCATAACTCAATCATTCAAACTCCAAATCAGGTGTGATGTTTTTGATTTTGGGTAGAATTTCTTGAAATTTTTAGTGGTGCAGTTGTTTTCTAGTTTTGGTGCACGAATTTGTTAGAAATTGCATTTTTTGGTGATTGTACTTGTTTAATCCTACATTTTTTAACTTCAAATGCTTTGTACAGGCTCATCTAGACACATTTTTAGGTTTTTTTTTTTGAACGTACATATTTTTTCATCTACTTTCCAGATCCTCAATTAGATTATAGGCTTGTGTGGACAAAATAACCACTTGAAAAAATAGGTCCTATTTTGCATTGTATTACTTCAAAGTTGTATTTCTGAGATACATTATAAAGTTCTAGATTTGTACTCCATAAGGAGGTTGTAAACAACAAAATTAGAAGCCTGCTTTTTCCATTTTGACAAGTGGCCTATTGTAAATGCACTACATATAAAGTGCCAAAATATTTCATTTGGGGGGGATCTTTTGATTGAGTGAAAGGGTGGGGGGGGGGTGTGTATTGTGTTTTGTGTCTCCTTGATATTGTGCTCTTTCATTATGGGTTCTTTTTCAAAGTTAACTCCACATAATTATGCTACTTGGAAAGAAAACATAAAGGAACCATTGGTTGAAAAAGGTTTACTACGTTATTTAACTAGTGCAACAAAGAAACCTCCTTCTGATGTTGATGAAGCTCACAAAGAAGATTGGGAATCCAAAAAAGAAATGGCCCTAGGAACCTTGCTTAAGAATATCTTAGACCCGTCAAATATCATGTTTGGAAACCTACCAATCCAATAGAGGTCTGGGCTAAACTTGAAGCAGTGTATGGGACTGTAGATGAAGACATGGCCAACACCATTGTTGGATACAATTGTTAATTGTGTATTGTCTTTGATGTTACACAAATGTCATATCAATCATCAGACAGAGTCTACCGAGCTCAAATGATCAACAAAGCAATTTATAGTATTAATTGAGCTCCCAAGGTTAACAAAGAAAAGTTAATGTTTACTGAGCTCACTCGAGCATCAAAAGATCTTGTAGCAAAAAGTTAATGTTTACCGAGATCACTCAGGCATCAAAGGATCTTGTAGCAAAAAGTTAATGTTTATCGAGATCACTCGGGCATCAAAGGATCTTGTAGCAAAAAGTTAGTGTTAACCGAGCTCCCAAGGTTAACAAAGAAAAGTTAATGTCTAGCAAGCTCACTCAGTTATCAAAGGAAATGTGGTAGAAAGTTAGCTTCTACCGAGCTCACAAGGTCAACAAAAGAAGGTCAGTGCTAACCGAGTTCACTCGGTCTCCAAAGGATTTTTGCAGGGTTTGTAGTGTTTACTGAGCCTCACTTGGTTAACACTAGAAAACCATTATGGAGCAGTGGTCATTGAGCTGGGTTGGCCAACGAAGGATTTTATTGTTTTGATATTAAGTTCAATTGTTTCATGCAGCCGACTGATGTAATGATTTTTTTCAGTTGTTGTAACTTATATTTGAGTCAATTTGATAATCTGAAAGGTATATATTTAGATGTTCAAGTTGTGAATTAAAGTGTGTGTGAGTATATAGATGAGGATGGAATAAGTGAATATTGAGTGAATTTTGATGAAGGATTAGATATCTTGGAGGAGTTTCAAAGCTGTATTCGATCAGTAAGGATCCAGTAAATCAGAATAGAGATCTATAATTAGCAAAAGATAAGTTGCATATCATTTAGGTCACCTCATTGTTGCTTTCTAATCATTGTAATAGTGAATCTAGAATCTCTTAATAGAGTTGGTTTAATAGCCATTTTGTAAATCCTCTAACAAGGTGATAGTTCAGTTGAATTCTTCTAAAGACCTCTAACCAAGCCACTCCTAATAGGGTGATTAAATCCTCTAACAAGGTCACACCTAACAATGTGCATTGTAACCTTTAATAGAGTTGGCTCCTAACAGGGCTCACTTTAGAAGAGTGAAAATTGGTGACTAGTTACTTGGTGGTTTTTCCCATATTGGGTTTCTACGTTAAATCTAGTGTCTCTTGTGTTCATTTATTTTAACCTTTGCAAGCATAATAATAACTATGAATGCTAGATGATCAGTAATTAGTTAACCTATCGAGTTATAGTATTCTTGTACTATTTACTGAGTATCAATAGTACGTAAATATTATAGACATCTAAGAGATTTTTGGAATTGTTTTTGTGGTAACTGATTCACCACTCCCCTCTTAGTTACCTCATCTATTTTTCCAACAATTGGTTTTAGAGCCTTTGGTGCTTGTAGGAAAAGATTTCAAGGATCTAAGCCAAAGATCAGGATGTCTTATAAGAGGAAAATTCTAAGACTTAATAGGGACAACTTCTCAGCATGGCAAGGGTTGATGAAAATTCATCTAGCTTCTATTGGAGATACAAGACTAAAATACCTCGACAAAAAAATGCAAAACCAGCTGGTATGCTATCTGTCAATGATATTGCTGAAAAGAAGACCCACAACATTATGATGATAGATATAGAATCTTCTCTAAGTTATAAAGAATTTGATGACACCAAGGAATGCAAATCTACTTTTGAAATGTGGAAAAAGTTGAAAGAAATCTATGGAGGGGATGATAATGTAAGAAGAGCCAAAGCAAAAAGTCTGAGAGGAAAATTTGATCAGATGAGGATGAGAGAGGATGAAAATATTGCAAAATATGTTGAAAGAGTCAAAGCATGTGTCAGTGCAATCAAAGCATCTGGAGGAGATAGTTACAAGTAAAGTTCTTAAAACTCTACTTCCCATTTATGCAATTAAAGTTTCTACAATTCAATAGAGAAGATGTGAAAAAAATCATAAGATAAATCTAGAGGCCATACTTGGAAGATTAACTACATTTGAACTAGACAACTTTGACAACTATGTTCCAGCTTTCAAAAACATTGAATTAGCATTTGAAACCAAACTTTCACTCAAGGAGAAAAGTAAAAAGAAAAAGGAATCTTAGTCAGGAAGTGAAGATGAATTAGACCAAAGTTCAGACAGTGATCTTAAAGGTGATTGAAGCTCTACTAGCAAGAAAATATTCTAGAGGCAGAGGAAAATATAAAGGTAAAGTTCCTCTAATCTATTTTTCATGTGAAGAAATTGGTCATATTGCTGCTAGGTGCCCAAACAAGCAGAAAAAATATGAGAAGAAAGGTTACAAGTACAATGGCAAGAAAGACTTCAAATCATTGAAGGATAAAGGTAAGAAAACATGTTTTATGGCTAAAAATTCTAATGATGAAGAAGAAGATGAAATTATCTATATTGCTGTGAAAGATGAGTCTAATAATGATGAGGAAATGGAACTCATTTCTCATATGAGCAAAAATGATACATGGATCATAGATAGTGGTTGTTCTCATCACATGACTGGTGATAAAACTAAGTTTGAGTACTTTGAAGACTATGATGGTGGCAGTGTAAGATTTGGTAACAATGCACCTTGTTGTATAAAAGGAAGAGGAACAATCTCTCTAACCAAAATACTTATATGTGATAATGCATATTGGGTAGAAGGACTAAAGCATAATCTGTTGAGTGTGGCATAGCTACTCAATAATGGATTCAAAGCAGAATTCATGCATGGAAAAGCAAGTATGCTGGATGGGAAAGGAAAACTGATTAGATTAGGCACTCAAACAAAAGGTAACTTATTTTATCTTGAACTTGGTGAATGTTCATGTTTTATTACTCAAGTTGAAGAAAGTTGGTTAAGGCATAAAAGGTTGTGTCATGTAAATTTTTATAACTTGGTGAAGATAAGAAAATTCAAGAAAGTAAGAGGCATTCCAAATATAAAGAAACTTGAGGTCGGTCTATGCAAAAATTGTCAGATTGGTAAAATGGGAAAGACTAGTTTTAAAAGTAAAAACTATCAGTCAGAAGATATATTAGAAATTATGCATACTGATTTATGTGGACCCATTGGAATTGAAAGCTATACTGGAGAAAAGTTCTTCATTCTTTTTGTTGATGATCACTCAAGAATGATGACTATCATGTATCTAAAGAACAAATCGGAAGCATTTGAGAAATTCAAATGGTATTTGGCCAGAGTAGAAAAGGAAATAGGAAAAAGATTGAAATGCTTGAGGTCAGACAAAGGTGGAGAATTCATTTCACATGAGTTCAATAAATTTTGCATTGAGAGAGGAATCAAAAGACAAGTATCAGCCCCTAGAACTCCTAAACAAAATGGAATAGCTGAAAAGAGGAATAGATCTATCATGGATTGTGAAAGAACCTTAATGATTGAAAAGAATATTGCTATCAAATACTAGAAGGAAGCTATCATCACTGTAGTTCATACCTTGGACCGAGTATAGCTTAAAAAGAACTCATTCAAAACTCCCTATGAGCTATGGTATGGCTATAAACCTAATGTAAGTTATCTAAAAGTATTTAGAAGTAGATGTTACATTTTGAAAGAATCTAGAAAAGGAAAATTTGATGTAAAAGGTGATGAAGGAATATTTTTGGGATACTCTTACAAAAGTAAAGCATATAGATGTTTGAACTTGTCTACTTACAAAGTCATAGAAAGTGCACATGTGAAAGTTGATGAGTTTGCAGAAAGGACTGAAGAAGAAAGAAAAAGGGAACCAGAAGATTATAGAAGGTTTGTTTTTACTGAACCTGATATAGTACCTATCAATCAGGAATCTTCTACTCCTGAGTCATCAGTAATCGAGTTACAGGAAGTTCAAACTGAGCTACAGCAACCCGAGTTACATTCAGATGCTATCGAGCAAGTGTCTACCAAGTCTGAAGGACTCGAGCCAATATCTACCGAGCTAGAATAGCCAAAAACTAAAGTTGAAGTACTAGAGGATAACAATGAAATTATTTTAAGAGGCAAGGAACCTGTATTAGCAAAATATGTCAAGAAACATCATTCAATAGATCAGATCATTGGAGACAAATCTGAAGGAACCATGACAAGAAGTAAGTTGAAAGGTACTTTTTTACTTGCTGATTTTGAACCTAGAAATATCAATGATGCATTGGGAAATGATAGTTGGATATAGGCTATGAATGAAGAAATAGAGCAGATAGAGAAAAAAAAGACATGGACTCATGTACCTAGGCCTAAAGAAAAAAATGTGATTGGAACTAAGTGGATGTTCAGAAACAAGTTGGATGAAGATGGTAAGGTGAAATGTCCCTTTTCTGATTTTACATGATATTTCCAACCTTTAATTAGATCTTTAAGATCAAACAACTAATATCACAAAGATCCTCCAAATTTCTCAAGAAACCCCAAATCGGGTATGCCAGAAATGGTGCCAAAAGCTTCACAGCTTCACCGATTATTAATAAATCTAAAAATGGACATTTTTACAGAAATTTCAGCAGCATAAAATCCTAAAAAATTAAATTTCCAGATCTATATAGCCTTTACACAAAAACTCACAAATGTAGGACAAAAACTATGCTCATCGGGCTCCCGAAATTAACACAAAAATGCCTGGAAACACCACAAGAACACTAATAAACTATCTCAGAAGTTTAATCATGTCCCAATACATATATTCAGCTCTATTTTAACAGCTTAAAGTCTGAAATACAGCAGCAACCAAAACTGATATGAAATGCTCAACTGAAAACACCAAACTCATGCAAAAAACACACCCAAAAACCCACAAATCTACACTATTCAGCACAAAGGCAAACTCTGTATGAGCATGCACATGGAATGGCTTCAAACTCCTGTCCTTAGCCTTCCTGGAAACCTACAAACTCCTGTTCTTGGGTTTCCCTGGAAACCTGCAAACTCCCGTTCTTGGGTCTCCTTCTCCACAGGTTTGGCAGCCTCTGAAGAATAACAAAGAATGAGCAAAAATCAAGTTCTCTCTTCTGCCCAAAATGCCTCCAAACCCCTTAAAAGAGGGCATAACTGTAACTCACATCCAAGAGAGGTTAATGAAACATATTTTAATAATAATTTTCATTTATTAGTCCAACGGTTTCCAAAGATTAACCCTCTTTTTTTGAAACTTCACTTTCTTGGGCTTGCCTGCCTTAGCAAAGATTATTATTTTTTATTTATTTGAAAAGGGGACATGACAAGTCCTCCCCTCCCAAACATTGCTTGTCCTCAAGCAATGGCTGAACAATAAACCAATCAATCCACCTGGATCCCAAATGTAGTCATGAACTATACTACTACCAATTAACACAGGCTCCTGCAATATCCTCTGCAATATGACCAAGAGGGATCCATAATCAAACTGACAATTATAGCTCAACCAAACTCCAAAATCACCACTACCACAATCAAAAACCCATGAGGCACAAACTCTTAGAACATCAGAACCCAAGTAAAGTGGACTACCAACACAGTAAATACCATCAATGCATTCCACTGGCCTATACGGAATGTACAATCCAACTTTGCAACAATGTTGAATGCTCCCGAATGAAACTATACCAAGTATGGAGAATCCACACACTATACAATGCTTGTAGTCAACACAACTCTGTAGATCACTGACCACTATCTCATAACCATAACTGCCATGCACCCCAGATGGTGAAAAGCCATCACAAGATAAATAGCAAGAATTGGAACCCAAACCAAATCTTCCTGCCATCAACTCCTCAACACAAGGATCAAATGCTAACTGATGTACATACCTTGCAATATAATGTTGATAAAAAAAACCAACCTTAGTCAACAACTCACCATGAACAAGTGATACAACCCACTGTGACTGATCACCAGCTAAGTCAGGAGATGTCATAGCCAAAGGAGTAGAATCAATAACAACACCCGCTGAAGCATCACTCTGAAACTCCTGCTCTAAGTCATGTATTATCAAGCTGTCAACTGTAGAACCTATTGCCATGTCATGCCCATCACAACTCTCATCTTGAGGCATCAAATTGTCCCATAACTGATGATAATCACTAGGAACCAAAGTACATCTCTGTATCATTATCTCATCAACATGGTCATCAAAGGTAAATTGATGAGCATACCTCATAGTGTAATGCCGATAGAATGCACCAATCTCAGTCAATGGCTCAGACTATAATCTAGATGAAACTAACTGCAATTGATCATTAACCATGTTGGAACTAACTACTACCTCCGAAGATATCACCAAGGGAGTAGTGTTACTAGTAGGAACCATGCCAACTGCCGACTCACCAACATCACACATGATCTTTGATAAATCTCTAGTCTTTGTGCCATCAATACTAGAGGCCACCACCATGTTAGGCATACAAAAATCTTCTACAACACCCAACTCAACTGAACCTAACTCTAGTGGGAATGAACCTGATATTCCAATGTTAGTATCAAGAATGGATGCATCCCCATCTCCACTGTCTCTGACAATCTCAGCCATGGACATCCTCGGATCACCAAACACCACTACTTGTGACTGTATAGAATCAGGTGAAGACTGTAGTTGCTCTAACTCCATGGTCACCTTAGCCAAATGAAACTGTGACTCCTTGAAAGCCAACTGTGTACTCTCAAGAATCTCAGAAGTCACCACAAGCTGCTCAGTAAGCTCACTCACCTCATCTTCCTTGGCCAACAATGCATCATATGCTGTACTGCCCCACTTCATAAGATAATCTCTGTCGGCTACCAACTGCATATAATCCTATCTCAGAATTTGGATAGCCTCCCATAAAGAGTGGAACTCTATCAAGGAAAGATAACTGCCTCCCTGCTCATCACTAGTAGGAGAACCCCATCCATAAACTGCTAACAACTGACGAGCAGCATCAAAATGTTGGCAAGTGATAGCAATGTCTTGGTCACTAACTCTCAACTGATTAGACACATGATGGCACTGGCTTGACTGTCTCCTACAAACCTCCTCTGCTGCACTATCTAAAGGAGTATCCTCAAAGTTACTAGTCTCTAGAGTATTACCATCCATATCCTGTGAATCAAATCTAAAACTCATATCAACATACGAAGTATCAAAAACATTAGCATTGCTGTCCAACTCCTCTATACCCAAGGAAACTAAGTCTTCAAAATTGCCCACTGCATCCTCTTGGATGTCATCAATGCCAATATGATCCTAGGACTCATCTATACACACTGCCAAATATGAAATATCATCAACACATTCTAGCAAGTATGGTCGATTGGATATATGAACAAAGCCCAACATCGGTGTATAAAAACTAATACCAACATTGGACAAGCTGCTAGCACAAGAAAAGACAACACCGTGCAATCTGCTAATCAAATCCATGATAGCACCCAAACAAACACTGCTACCAAAAAGTGTTAAAGATCTCCTGTCAACTGAATCCCAAATGCCAATATAACAATCTTGAGTCCATATTTGTAAACTAGAATCAGCTGGTAACTCAAGCAAAATCCTCACTTGAGTAATATGACCAATACCAACTAACTCCACATACCTATCATGATGAGATAATGAAGTCAAAATACTATCTTCACTCACCTTCAGCTGGCGGGATAAATCATGTGAAGTACTACCTACCTCAACCTCATGTGATGAAGCATCTAACTGTGCCTGGTACTCTTTCTCAACAAAGTCATGAATGCTCAATGTTTGCTCATCTCTACCAGGTATCTCACCATCTTGCACAACAAAATCCTCATAATCATCATCTGAACCCACTACACTGTAGTCACTGCCTATTGTAACTATACCATCCTGAATACTTGTGGCATCACCCTTTGACAACCTGTAAACAATTGTCTCAATTTGAGTATCAAGTTGACCGTTACTATCAATCTGTGTAATATCCTTTCCCACCACCTCCTGTGGCAGAGTAGAATCTGAGACCTCTACCTGGCTATTAGCTAGTTTCTCAAACTCCTCATGCAAGTTCTTGGGAATTGTGTCATCTGTCCTGTGAGAAAATCTGCCAAATAGAAATCCAGTCAACTTATCCACCTTAGCTGGGTCAGATAACATGTCATTCATTATACGGTGGTGCTCAACCAACTATTTAGACATGTCATGGCTTATTTTCATAAGTTTATCTCGAATGTCTAAATAAACATCCTTTCTACTATTTTGACTCTGGCTATCAATTGTCCAAGATCGTTCCCTCTGAGACTCTGTACTATACCTGTCCATTCTGGATAAAGTAGAGTGTAATCCCAATAGGATATAACTTCTTCAAACACCAAGAACTAACATGAAAATGATTAGAAGTAGCATGCAACCATAGATTTGGACATGCAACTAATTAGAAGCAACATGCAACCACCAAATTATGACATGCAAGATCTGGGTAGTTGTCAAAACTGACATGCAAACTTCTACAACCACCAAATTCACCAAGAACTAAAATGAAAATGATTAGAAGTAGCATGAAACCATATATTTGGACATGCAACTAATTAGAAGCAACATGCAACCACCAAATTATGACATGCAAGATCTGGGTAGTTGTCAAAACTGACATGCAAGATCTGGGTACTTGTCAAAACTGAAATGCAAACTTCTACAACCACCAAATTCACCAAGAACTAACATGAAAATGATTAGAAGTAGAATGCAACCATAAATTTTGACATGCAGCTGATTAGAAGCAACATGCAATCATAAATTATGACATGCAAGATTTGGGTAGTTCTCAAAACTGAAATGCAAGATCTGGGTAGTTGTCAAAACTGACCTGCAAACTTCTACAAACCCTCAGGCTGGCAAGATCATGGGTCTGATACCACTAAAATGTCCCTTTTCTGATTTTACATGATATTTCCAACCTTTAATCAGATCTTTAAGATCAAACAACTAATATCACAAAGATCCTCCAAATTTCTCAAGAAACCCCAAATCGGGTATGCCAGAAATGGTGCCAAAAGCTTCACAGCTTCACCTATTATTAATAAATCTGAAAATGGAAATTTTTACAGAAATTTCAGCAGCATAACAGCCTACAAAATGAAATTTCTAGATCTATATAGCCTTTACACAACAGCTCACAAATGTAGGACAAAAACTATGCTCATCGGGCTCCCGAAATTAACACAAAAATGCCCGAAAACACCACAAGAACACTAATAAACTATCTCAGAAGTTTAATAACGTCCCAATACATATATTCAGCTCTATTTTAACAGCTTAAAGTCTGAAATACAGCAGCACCCAAAACTGATATGAAATGCTCAACTGAAAACACCAAACTCATGCAAAAAACACACCCAAAAACCCACAAATCTACACTGTTCAGCACAAAGGCAAACTCTGTATGAGCATGCACATGGAATGGCTTCAAACTCCCATCCTTAGCCTTCCTGGAAACCTACAAATTCCCGTTCTTGGGTTTCCCTGGAAACCTGCAAACTCCCGTTCTTGGGTCTCCTTCTCCACAGGTTTGGCAGCCTCTGAAGAATAACAAAGAATGAGCAAAAATCAAGTTCTCTCTTCTGCCCAAAATGCCTCCAAACCCCTTAAAAGAGGGCATGACTATAACTCATGTCCAAGAGAGGTTAATGAAACATATTTTAATAATAGTTTTCATTTATTAGTCCAACGGTTTCCAAAGATTAACCCCCTTTTTCTAAAACTTCACTTTCTTGGGCCTGCCTACCTTAGCAAAGATTATTATTTTTTATTTATTTGAAAAGGGGACATGACATAAGGTATCAAGAAACAAAGCTAGACTAGTATGGAAAGGATATGCTCAAGAAGAAGGAATAGACTATGGAGAAACTTTTGCTCTTGTTGCAAGATTGGAAGGAGTTAGAACCTTACTAGCATATGCTGCTCACAAAGGATTCAAATTTTATCAAATGGATGTCAAGTCAGCATTCCTCAATGGTATACTAGATGAAGAGGTTTACATTGAACAACTTGAAGGTTTTGTTGATCCAGTTAAGAAGAACATGGTTTGCAAATTACACAAGGCATTGTATGGTCTGAAACAAGCCCCTAGAGCATGGTATGAAAGATTGCATAACTATCTTATTCAGATTGGTTTTCAAAGAACTAATGATAACAATAGCTTGTATATAAAGGAAGGACAAGATAATAAGATTGTTTTGGCAGAAATATTTGTAGATGATGCTATTTTCACAGTGAATGATGATCTTTGCAAATAATTTTTAGAGAAAATGAACAAGGAATTTGAAATGTCTATGTTTGGAGAGATCAAATTCTTTGTTGGTCTTCAAATTTAGCAAAATAAAAATGGTATCTACATCACTCAATCAAAATACATCAAGGAGATATTGAAAAAGTTTGGTATGGAAGATTGTAAACCAGTTGGGACTCCTATGTGTATTGGATTAAAAATTACCAAGGAAGATGAATCAAAAGAAGTATATCAAACATTGTATAGATCTATGATTGGAAAGTTGTAGTATGTAGTTCATACTAGGCTAGATATTGCCCTTGCAGTTGGTATTGTAGCAAGATTTCCAGCAAAACCAAGAGAAATTCACATGATGGCAATCAAAAGAATAATGAGATACTTGAAAGGAACTGAAGATTATGGTTTATGGTACAAATTTGGAGGTAATCTAGATTTGAAAGTGTTTACTGATGCTGATTGGGCAGGAAACCTTGATGATAGAAAAAGTACAAGTGAAGGAGCATTCTTTCTTGGAAAGAGGTTGGTTTCTTGGACAAGCAAAAAGTAGAATTGTACATCTCAATCTACAGCAGAGGCAGAGTATGTTACTACTGCAGTAAACTATTCTAATATTGTTTGGTTTAAATAGTTGTTGGAAGGCATGAAGGTGGAAATCAAAGAACTAGTTGTTATGTTTTGTGATAATACAAGTGCAATAAACATATCTTAAAATCCAATGATGCATTCCAAAACCAAGCACATTGAAATAAAATATCATTTTGTCAAAGAATTGGTGCAAGATAAGGAGATCAGATTGGAATATGTTCATACAAATGAAAAATCTAAGAGGTAAGTTAGGGGTCACTCCCCTATCTAAAGTTCACTAAAATGAAGTTTTAGTGATGCGTCAACACATACCAAGTTGAAGATCTATCAGTTGATGCAACATAATCAAGAAATATTGCATATGAATCAGTACTAAAGATACATTAAAATCCATTTGAATTGTGTTCTCTTTGGCATGTGTTGTCAAAGAGGGAGAGTTTTACTATCATATCTTTTTGAAATTTGTTTGAAAAGAAGAGTTTGTTATAGAACTCCTTCACAGAGGGAGATTATTGAAAGAGGGAGAGTTTGTTATCTAATAGAGAAAGTTGTTCTGATAGAAAAAGGCTTGTTAGACTTGTTTTCAAATTTCATTCAAATTTCATTCTGCTATGACATGTTGTGTTGCCATCAATGCTAAAGAGGGAGATTGTTGGATACAATTGTTAATTGTGTATTGTCTTTGATATTACACAAATGTCATATCAATCATCAGATAGAGTCTACTGAGCTCAGATGATCAACAAAGCAATTTACATTATTAACCAAGCTCCCAAGGTTAACAAAGAAAAGTTAATATTTATTGAGCTCACTCAGGCATCAAAGGATCTTGTAGCAAAAAGTTAATGTTTACCGAGATCACTCGGACATCAAAGGATCTTGTAGTAAAAATTTAATGTTTATCGAGATCACTCGGGCATCAAAGGATCTTGTAGCAAAAAGTTAGTGTTAACTGAGCTCCAAAGGTTAACGAAGAAAAGTTAATGTCTACCGAGCTCACTCAGTTATCAAAGGAAATGTGGTAGAGAGTTAACTTCTACTGAGCTCACAAGGTCAGCAAAGGAAGGTCAGTGCTAACTGAGTTCACTTGGTCTCCAAAGGTTTTTTGTAGGGTTTGAAGTATTTACTGAGCCTCACTTGGTTAACACTAGAAAACCATTCTGGAGCAGTGGTCACCGAGCTAGGTCAACCAACGAAGGATTTTTTATTTTAATATGAAGTTCAATTGTTTCATGCAGCCGACTGATGTAATGATTTTTTTTCAGTTGTTGTAACTTATATTTGAGCTGACTTGATAATCTGAAAGGTATATATTTAGATGTTCAAGTTGTGAATTAAAGTGTGTGTGAGTATATGGATGAGGATGGAATAAGAGAATATTGAGAAAATTTTGATGAAGGATTAGATATCCTGGAGGAGCTGCAAAGCTATATTCGATCAGTAAGGATCTAGTAAAGCAGAACATAGATATGTAATTAGCAAAAGATAAGTTGCATATCATTCAGGTCACCTCATTGTTTCTTTCTAATCATTGTAACAGTGAATCTAGAATCTCTTAACAAAGTTGGTTTAACAACCATTTTGTAAATCCTCTAACAAGGTGATAGTTCAATTGAATTGTTCTAAAGACCTCTAACTAAGCCACTCCTAACAGGGTGATTAAATCCTCTGACAAGGTCACACCTAACAGTGTGCATTGTAACCTTTAACAGGGTTGGCTCCTAATAGGGCTCACTTTAGAAGAGTAAAAATTGGTGACTAGTTACTTGGTGGTTTTTCCAATATTGGGTTTCCATGTTAAATCTGGTGTCTCTTGTGTTCATTTATTTTAACCTTTGCAAGCATAATAATAACTATGAATGCTAGATGATCATTAATTAGTCAACCTACCGTATTACAGTATTCCTGCAATATTTATCGAGTATTAACAATAAGTAAATATTATAGACATCTAAGGGATTTTTGGAATTGTTTTTGTGGTAACTGATTCACCCCTCCCCTCTCAGTTACTTCATCTATATTTCCAACAGGCCTACACCATAGAGGATGAACTTCTCAAATTGGATCCTAGGAATTTTGACACCATCAAAGACTATCTTACCCAAATAGACATGTATAATGACTCATCTTCCACTTGAATATGCTCCTTTTGTTTCCAGTTATAATACTCACAAATTAATGATGGGTAGTGCCTATACTAAGCCTTCATTTGAGAATTTTTTTAGCAAAGTTGATCTTCAAACATTAAAATTTAGTATGGGAATTCTCAAGTCTTCCAAGACCAAAGCCTTGGTAGCTAATGAAGGGAATTCAAGTGGTAAAAAATCCAACTAGAAGAAAAAGTAGTGGAAGGAAAAGCCACAAGATGACACACAACAATCCTCCTCTAAACAACATTCTTCCTCACATTATTCTTCTTCCACTCAACAATCTTCCTCACAATAATTTTCCAAAAATAATAAGAACGGGAGCAACTCCAACAAAAGGGAAAAGAAAACTTGTGCCTATTGTAAGAAGAATGGTCATGATTAACATGAGTGTAAAGATAAGCAAATTAATGAATTGGTAAACCTAATGAGGAAATACAACATTGATGTACCAAATGCCTATAAGGATAAGGGATCTCCAACCACTTCAAAGGGTAAGGGACAAGATTTGGTAGCAAATACATACAATGTTGAGGAATGGGTTCTTGATTCAGGAGCTACACATCATATGGGTGCTTCAAGGGAGCATTTTTCCTCTTTGAAACCATCAAATATACCTTACATTTATGTGGGTAATGACACTCAAGTGGAAGTTGAAGGGAAAGGGAATGTTGAGTTGGACAATGGCATCTTCAAGGATGTTCTTCATGTTCCTAACCTTAGGACCAACCTTCTCTCCATCTACTAGATAACTCACTATGGATGTGGCAAAAAAGTGGAGTTCTTTCCTAATATAGTTGTGGTGAAAAATCTCAAAGATTATTCTATGGTGGTGGCTGGAAAGGCTAATCACGAGACAAGACTTTACTCTTTTTCTCATTTTGTGCCTAAGTCCACTTCCCTTGTCTTGTTGACTGATTCAAATTCACAAAGTAAACTATGGCATGAGAGATTTGTACATCTCAATTATCACTACCTTCAACAACTTACCAGCAAGGATATGGTTATTGGTCTACCTCAAGTCAAGTATTCAGAGGGTGTATGTCTAGGTTGTGAGTAGGCAAGCATCTCAAAGAGAAATATGACAAGGGGAAGTCTTGGAAGGATACTATTGCTCTTGAATCGGTTCATAGTGATGTAGTAGGCCCATTTCTAGTACCATCTTTTGGTAAGGCTCGCTATGTTCTCACCTTTATTGATGACTTTTCAGGCTACACTTGAGTCTTCTTTCTTTCTCATAAGGGTGAAGTATTTGATAAGTTTATCACCTTCAAAGCTCAATTTGAGAAGCAATCAAGGAAAGCCATCAAGATTCTATGAACAGATAATGGCAGGGAACATGTCAACTCTAGGCTTATAGAAATTTTCACTCAGAAGGGTATTGATCTTGAACATTCAGTTGCCTATATGCCATAGTAAAATGGTATTGCTGAAATGAATAATATAACCCTTAAGGATATGACCACTTGTATGTTTCAACATAAGTCTCTAGATCAAGTGTTTTGGGAAAAATCCATGTGTTGTGCCAATTACATCTAAAATAGAAGTCTCCATAAGGCTTTAGATGGAATTACACCTTTTGAGGTATGGCATGGTAGAAAACCAAGTGTAAAGCACTTTAAAGTTTTTGGTTGTCCAACATGGACAAGGATACCTCCACAAAAGTGAAAGGCATTGGAAACTCAAAGAAACCTTATATATTTGTTGGATATCTTGACCATCCTAAGGTGTATAAACTCATGGATCTAGAGACACATGAAATCTATTTTGAGAGGAGTACTCACTTTGAAGAAACTTGTCCAAGTTTGGCTTCTTCAACTCCTCCCTCTTCCTCCTTTATGGAAAGTGATAATAGTGATGATAGTGACTCGGAAGATGAGATTCCTTCAACTTTGACTCACAAGACACCACCTTCATAGGGTCCACAAATAGTTGAGGATATTCCTTCTACTTCCACTAAACCTTGTTGGGCACAAAAAACCCTTGATTCAATAGGTTCATTGATGGGGAATCCTTCAGACACTTGGAGGACAAGGTCACAACACAAATCATTTCCAAATGCCTATATTTCCATTACTTTAGATCCATAGTCATTTAAGGAAGCATCAAGGATCCCAAATGGGACAAGGTTATGGAGGAAGAATATAACTCTTTGATGAAAAGCAACACTTGGGACTTAGTTCCCCTTCATAAGGGAAGAAAGTTGGTTCGATGTAAGTGGATCTATCAAACCAAATTTGCAAAAGATGGAAGTGTGGATAAGCATAAGGCCAAACTAGTTGCCAAAGGTTTCTTACAGGTTCTAAGCATTGACTATACTGAGACTTTTGCACCTATCACCAAGATGAACTCCATTCACTTGACATTAGCTATTGCTGTAGCTCATGGTTGGGTTGTACATTAGATGGATGTAAAAAGTACTTTTTTTAATGGTGATCTTCATGAAGAGATTTATATGGAGCAACCATAGGGTTCATACAGGATTCTACTATGGTTTGCAGATTGAATCTAAGTCTATCTATGGTCTTAAGAAGGCTCCTTGGGCTTGGTATGCCGAGATGGATTCCTTCTTACTCTCAGTTGGATTCACTAGGTCTCATTCTTATTTGAATGTCTACATTCTTTAAAGGGATGACTCACAGTTGATACTTGTGCTTTATGTAGATGACTTGATCAGTATAGGAGGTACTTCATCCATCATTGCCAATGTCAAGACCTCTTTGTAGGACAGATTTTCTATGATAGACTTGGGTTTACTACATTATTTCCTTGGTATTGAGATCATACAGTCTTCAACAGGGATCCCACTTTCTCAACCCAAGTATGCTCTTGACTTGCTTTCTCAATTTCACATGAGTGACTACAAGCCTGCTCCTACTCCCTTTCTTTCAAGTGTCAAGTTAGAGGCCAAGTGTACCAATCTACTTGTTGATGCTACATTGTACAAATAGTTAGTTTAGAGTCTCATCTACTTAACACATACACACCCTAATATAGCTTTTGCAATTGCCATGGTTTCTCACTTCATGCAAGAGCCACATGAGCTTCATTGGAAGGCTACCGAGCACATCTTGCATTACATATAGGGTACACATACACATGGGATACACTATGCAACAAATACATGACTTCAGCTGGTTGGATATACAGACTCAAACTATGCAGGGGATCTTGATACTTGCAAGTCTACTTTAGGTTACATGTTTCACCTTGGTTCTAGCCCTATTTGTTGGTAGAGTAAGAAGAAAAATAATATTGCTCTTTCTTCAACTAAGGTTGAGTATTGAGGAGTTGTCAATGTAGCTACAAAGGCTCTTTGGTTACAACACATCCTAGAGGGGTTTGGATTTGATCTACCTAAACCTACAGCCATACATTGTGACAATCAAAGTGATATTGAGATCTCTAAACATCCAATTCAACATCAGTAGACCAAACACATTGAGGTTCATATGCACTACATCAAAGAGTTGATACATGAGTAGATTATTGCATTACAATATTGTCCTACAGTAGAGCAAGTCATAGATATCTTCACCAAACCCTTCATTGAGGTTAAGTATATTCATTTCTGAGATCTCTTGGGGGTGCGAGATGTTGTAGAAAGGGGAGTCCCTTGACTTCTCTCTTATTTCTTCTGGGAGGGATCTTTTCCTCATCTGATGTCTTCATTTCTCTCATCTTCTTATTGTACTTATCTCTCTTTTTGTAGAAGGGTTTTTCCCATGAGGTTTTCCCTCTTTCTCTACTTTATGAGAGATTGCATTCATTGTATGTAGAGCATTTCTTTTGTGCATGGGTACCTAACATGGCCTTGTAGTTGGAGCCCTCATGCATTTTTGAGCTTAAGTGCATTCCCCTAAGTTGCACTTAAGGGGGTTTTTGGTATAAATAAGTATTCATTATTTTCACTTTACTTAAGTTTACTTAGGTCAATGCATTGTTTTATTATTATTAGGTTGACACTTAGGGGTTTGCATACTTTTATGAGTTGTCATGTTGACAACATAGAAGTAAGCAACTCTAATTCAACACATGGTGTCTAACACACTAGAGTTTGTACAATAAATTGAGTTGTCATGTAGAAAACACAATTATTTGCACTCTTAATTAAGCACGTGGTGTCTACAACATTATTTTCCATGCTACACCTTTGTAGGCTTATCCTCTCATCATCACACTTACTCTTGTTCTTAATGGAGAATAATCCACTTCTGGTGGACATGTGCTTGGTTGTAAGAGTTATCAGTATGCTAACTCCTAGATATTCTAGAAGCATTCTAGAGGCCTTTATATACAAGCACTCCTAGTGTACTTGTACATGAATTGAATACTATATTGTTATTCTGATCATACTCTTGCATATTCAGTGCTTGTGCTTGAGTTCCTTGGTCTTGGGTAAATTTTTCCCTAAGGAAAATTCTTACAAACATGATACTTAATGAAGACAATATTGAAAACTAAAAATATAATTGATGAAGACAATACTAAAACTAAAAATATAACTAATACATGTTAAACTTTTATTGTGTTGAATGATCTCATAAGATCAAGCATGATTAAATGAGAAATGCGTGATGTAGACAGGTGTACTTAATTACATAGAAAGAGGGTTTCATTTGAACTCACAAAAATATATAAATAAATTTAAAAAATATTATATTAATGAGAGAAAAAAATCATCCATAAAGGATAATAATTCTCATCCTAGAAATGCAATCAATCTCATCCTGTTATTTATAAAATCTTACTAATTTATGAGAATCTTAGTTAAATTTCTATCTCTCGAAAAAGGAAAAAAAATCAAGGATATAAGCTATCTATAAAGATAGGGAGAAAAGTTAAATTTAAAATCTTTTTGATTTTCTTTTGTTATAAAGGAGGCCTTAGAAGCCCTTAGATTTTAGATGTCGATGTAGGAGGATAAAACATACGTCTTCTACAACCATATGCTAATTCATTATCATATTAGTTATAGCCTAATTGCTCAAAATTCAATTAAACTATAAAGTCAATCAATCTTTCTATACCTAAACTTAGTTTTCTATTTGAATGATTATTATTTGATTTATTTGAAATAAGTACAAATATCTTTTCAACAAAGATATGCTTATAGAATCTTCTATCTAGAGAATATCTTGAATTATCAATTGGAAACTTATAAAAATATTATTAGGATGGTATTCCTAATAAAAGGGATTACTAAGAAGTTAGATTAATCAGAAACTTTTTCAAAACCTAAGTGAATCTTTATATATTAATTTCTCTTATAAAAATATTTTCACCATTTACACCCTTATTAGCTAGACTATCTACTTCATTATTTCCTTCCCTATATATGTGTTTTATAATAATTTCTTCAAAATTATCAACTATGGATAAGGCATATCAAGTTTGGAATTTAGAATCCAATTGGGGGTCTCTTCTTTTCTTAACATGTTTAGGATGATTTATAGATCCCCTTTGATAACTAATTTGCTAATTCCTATGTCTCAACATAAGATTATCCCACTATTAAGGCCACTAATACAATTAAGTTATTAGACATTAAACCCAATGGATTGACCCTTTTTTATAAGCATACACCTTTATTTGAATAAATGATACAACCTATACGAGCTATACCTAGATTACCTCTAGAGGCCCCATCAAAATTTAACTTTGACCACCCAGTAGGGGAAGGTTCCCTCTTACAATTTTTCCTATCTACTTTATTGGATTTGGAGTAAATCAATGGTGGATTAAAAAGATTAAACCCTTTTTTCCCCATTTCTGCATCATATTTAGAAAATAATCCTCCTTCTTTATAATTATTTCTAAGATTATTGTTAGCAACCTCTAAAATAGAAGGTTCTAACTTGATAAGAAATGAGGCTATATCCATATTTTCATTATGAACTATTCATCTGTTCCTTTCTTTCCATATTTCCCATAAAAGGATAGATGGGAAAATTTTCCACAAATTATAATAAATCTTAGAAATTTCATATTTTTTCCAACTTCTTATGAAATCTAAAAGATATATAGAAAAAATAGATTGCCAATTTAATTTCTTGCTTAACCAGTACCAACAAGTTTTAGCGAAAGGACATGTGAAAAGTAAGTGTCAGAAGTTTTCAAATCATTTTCACAAAGTAGACATCTTGACAAACCTTCATAACCCATTTTAGTAAATTTGTCTCGATTGTTAGAATTTTATTTTGCAAAGATGCTAATAAGAAAATACCTACTTTTGGTAAGCATGCTAGATCTCAACATTAATTAAGAGTGATATCAATTTTATCCCATTGCTGTGAGTTCATGATCTTCTCATAACCTAATTTGTCTCTATAATTTCCATCCTTTGAGGCTCCCCATATAAGTTTATCTTTCCTATCATTATGATTTGTTTTCCTATTACTTGGGAATTGTTCAAATATTTTTTTTCTTCTAATGAAAAAGATGTTTCATTTAAGGATTTCCATTGCCATCCCCCATATTGATTATTGTTAATTTTAATTTTATAGTCAATCACATACTTACCCCATTGACTATAAAGTGTATATTTTTTAATATTTATAGGTAAATTTGCACCATCTGGAGAGGGAAGGTCATTGCATGAATCTTCCCAAAAAAAGGTGTCTTTCCCTAGACCTATGTCTGAGGTCATATTTTTAGTTATTAATGATTGTCAATTCACCATAACATTCCAAATTCTAGACCCTTTTGATAGATTAATTATTCTAAACAAACATAAGGGATTATTACTATTTAGATACTTATGATATAATATATTACCCCATTTATTATTATATTATTTAAAAATTCACTAGATAATTTTTTTCCCCAAAGCCTCATTTTTGAACCTTCAATTTTTTATACCTAAACCACCAAACTCTTTAGGTTTACAAATATTATCTCATTTAATCAAAACCTATTTTTTGTTATGTCCAGTACCTTTCCAAAGAAACGCTTTAAATTTTGAGTCTAATTTCTTTTTCACATGTTTAGGAAGAGAAAGACATGACATATGATAAGTGGGAATGGCTGAAAGAACCACTTAAATTATAGTCATCCTTTCTACTTTAATTAACAATTTCCATTTCGAACTACCCATAACTTTATCCACTTTTTCTAAAATTGTGTCCCAAGATTTACCTTCCCTAATTCCTTTTTCAAGTTGAATACCAAGATATTTACATGGGAAAGTTCCTTTTTAGTATATCCCATTATTCCACATATCTCTCTTTCTATTTTCTCTTTAGTATTAATAAAGAAGATCTTAGATTTGTTAGCATTTATCTTCTAACCTAGTGCTTCCATATAATTATTTATTATTTATTTAAATTTTTGAGCATCTTCCAATGTAATTTCTCCTAGAAGTATAGTATCATTCATAAATTTTTGAAGAGTAATATTAGAGACTTCCTCTATAACTTTTATACCTTTAATTTTCCTATCAAACTGGGCCTTTTCGATAGCTCCTCCAAAAGATTCTACCATAATAATGAAGAGAAAAGGAGCTATAAGATACCCTTGTCTAATTCCTTTGGAAATAATTAAAAAACCTTCAGGAGATCCATTTATAAGAAGGGACAATTTTGGAGTCAAAATACAATTAAAAGTTAAATTAATCCATTGACAAGAAAAGATGAAAGCTTCAAGAGTTTTGCATAAGAATCTCCTATCTACTTTATTAGAAGATTTTTGAATGTCCAATTTAATTTAAATTGCAAGAATCCTTATTGGTTATATTGAATGGGTTCATTCTTGAATAATGATTATACCATTAAAAAAATAGACCTATTCAGAACAAAACCTATTTGTTCCTTACAAATGAGTATATGGAGATTTTTTTAAAATCTATTAGCTAGCGCTTTAGATTAAAAATTATAGATAGTATTGCATCGGTATAAAGGTATAAAATCTCCTAACTCCTCATAATCAAATTTCTTTATGACTAAAGCTAAGAAAGTATTATTAATTTCAGCCAAAAGAGAGATAGAATTCTTAGTAGCTTTAATAGCCTTCAAAAGGTCCTCTCCTACTATGTCCTAATATTTTTGAATGAAAAAAAGGATGAAAACCATTCAAACTTGGAGATTTATTAGGATTAAGTTGAAATAGGACCTCTTTTATTTCTTCTTTAATAAATTTCTTATTGTAGATTTTGTTGTCTTTTGCTATCATTATTTTAGGAATCGAACCAAACATCTTAGTTTGGACTATTAAGTTTTAAGAATCAATTTTTTTTAGGATATCCCAATAATATTTAAGAAAAAATTCTAATATTTCATTAGGGTTTTCAGTAACCCTTCCTAAGTGATCCTTGATTCTTGATATTATGTTGATATTTCTACTATTGATAGTGCCATTGTGATTTTTTTTTATATTCCTATCTCTTTCTAGTAACTAGTGTTCTCTAGATTTTTGTTTCTTGAAAACTTCTTCTTTTGCTAGGATAAATTCTTGTTTAGTCAAAAGACATTTCTCTTTATTAGATTTTTCATTATCCATACCTACCTTAATGATTTCTTCATCTAGGATTTTTTAAACTCTACTTCACTCTATATTTTTCTTTAGAAATATCATTAAAGTAACGTTGGTTCCATTTCTTAATTTTTTATTTTAATGATTTCAATTTAGATATAAAACAAACAAAAATTGAGTCTTCACATTTTTCTTTATGCCACCATTGTTTAATTTTATCAAGGAAATGTTTATCTAAGAATCACATTTTTTTAATTTCTCGAAGGTTTTTAAGGTTTTCCTATTTCTAACCTAACTAGAAATGGTTTGAACCTACAGAACTTGGTAGTCCATAATAATACTTAAAGGACGGTTAATTTTTTTAAAATTTCCTTTAAATATAAATCTATCAAATCTTTCAACTATATTATAGAAACCTATTTGTCTATTATTCCATGTAAAGGTCCCATTAGGGAATGAAATATTTAAAAGATCATTTTTAACAAACCATTCTTTAAAGTCTAACATGACCTGATTAGTGTTCAAAGATCCACTTGTTTTTTTCTTTAGGATGTAGAATCATATTAAAATCTCCCCCGATAAAGACATTTTCTAAAGGATTTGATTCTAAGAAACTACTTATCTCATTCCATAATTATTTCTTATTTTTTATTGATGTAGGATCATATCCATTAATAATAATAAATTCTGCTTCACTTTAAAAACTTTTAACTTTTCTCCTCATCCAATTATTATTATATATAAGTCATGAAAAATTAATCAGCCTTGGATCCCATAAAATACCAATCCCTCTAGAAGCCCCAATTGAATCTACTAAATCCATTTTCTAAAATCCTAATATTCTTTTGAGCTTTTCTCCTTCCTCTTTATTAAGTTTTTTTCTTCTTGTATTAAGACTATATCATATTAAAATAAAGTTAAATTATTCTTTAATAAGCATTTTTTATAAGGGACATTTAGTCCCCCAATATTCTATGTAGTTACCTTCATGGTTCAGAGGGAAGGTGCTTCCCCTTCCGTACATTCAAAAAGTCATTGATAATTTTTTGGTTTCCAACCAAACATGTAGCTTCTCTAAGATTAGCTAAGAAATTTATACCTCCCTTCCTCTTTTTTTATCCACAATTTGGAAATTCTAAACCTATGAGATTTGCTTCAATTCCCAAATTATCTAAATTTTTATTTGTGTTATGCACATTATAAATAATTAATTCTACATCTTCTTGCTCCAAATATTCTTATTCTAATTCTTTCATGATTTTATTACTAATATGTTTTCCAATTTCATCTTTTTCTTTGTCTAATGATTTCTTAACTTCAAAACAAACTAAATCTTTAACAATCAAGTCTTGTTGAGAGATTTTTGATGCTTGAACCCCAAATTCCACCCAATAATGAACATTCCTTTTCGTATAAGATTCTAAGCTAATCATTTGTTATTACTTAACACTTCTTCTTGCTTTATTAATTAATATTTCTTAAAAAGTCTTCTACTTCAATAGGAATACAATAATGAGATATAACTTTTACCCTTACATCTTTTTGATAAGGAAAAAATAGTTCCACTTCCTCCTGAAATGTACTATTGAAAAAAATTGTATTTAGAAAGCATACACTTGCCTTCATCTACCTTTTCTAAAAGGGTTGAATTCATATTTTTATTTATCATAAGAGTATTTATTTCTATGAAAACTTTTGAAATATGATTTTCTTGAATATCTTCTAAAAAAAAATCTTCTTCCTCCATATCTAGTTCCATGATTTTTTCTATTAATCACTTTTTATCCTTTAATGCTTCTTCACTATTTTTGTCTTCTAATTTAGAGTCAGAATTCCCATACTTGTCATCTTCTGAGACCATTTTAGAATTTCATTTTTGAATTGCTTGCCCTTCTATTTGAGAAGTCGACATGTTATCTTCTTCAAATTAATTTTTCTCTCCAAAAGTTGTTTGCCAAAATTTATACAACTTTTGTTTCTTGCTTGGAATTTCCTTTGGTGAAATAGTTGCTAGATTATCTAAATGTAATTCTTTAATCCCTGAATTTCTTGATTGTTATTCATCTCTATTTCTTTGGTATTTCTAAATACTACATTCAAATTATCAGGAATACTAGGAAGTTCTAAACTCTTATGTTCTATATTGTTGACTTCCAAAATAAAAGTACTTAACTCTTTTGCATTAACTATTTTTGCATCTTTTTTCTTTTGAATAGAATTATTTGAATTAATATTCTTTTATTTTATCTTAGACTAGTTTTTCTTCTTTAACCTTTTAATTTTCTTTCTTTCTTTTCTTTCAACACCTTTAAAAGGAGAATCCCTAACTAAATTTTCATTCAAAAAAATACTTTCTTGAATCATTAGGGGTTTAGGGTTACTAAAATCCTTATTAATCCCTTCAACTTGATCTGGATTATTTTCTATAATCTATTCATAAGGAATATAGGAGGGATTCTTATTTACTATTTTATGTTGAAATCTACCAAAACCTATTTATTCAAATGATTGTATATAGTTTGAAGGTGATTATCTCTAATAAGATTTCTTTTAGAGTAATTATGTACTTCTATTGATGTAGTTTTATAAATCTTATTTTATTTGGGATAATCTAGGGCTTAGTCTCTCATCCTCCTGCAAAATATGATTAGTCTGGTCTATATGGGTGTTATGTTCCTTATCCCATAAAATAATTTGATCACAAATATCATCATGAATTAATATTATATCCTCAATCAGTTAACTATACAACCTTATATTTTCTTTTATGTGTTTAATGAATAAAGTTTGTTTCTTACAAATTTCACCTTGTTCTAAATTCTTGATCTTGTCCTCAAAGATTGAACTATATAAGTAGCAATTTTTAATCTCAAATGTTTCCTTCCTGTTTTCTTATAAACCACGAGTCTTTTTGACTTTATCATTCCCATTACCATTTTTTTCTAATACAAAATTCTTATTCTCCTTTCTTTTTACTAAATTGACATTTGAATTTAAATCAGATTATAATTCCACTATTTCATCTATTTCAATATCTAAATGAGGAATTTGGATCTTACTACTAAGTTGTTTCTCTTTCTTCTTCGAATCTCCTAAAAAATGACATTTATCTACTCTGGGAACAGAAAAAGGAATCCCCACCTCTGATTAATTATTAAATTTCTATAATTTGAGTCAATCATGAGGTTAATAATTGAATAATAGTTATGCCTAGATTTTGGATCAAAAGGCATAATTTATTGAATGGAATTTTGGTATAAGAAGGGTTAGAACATATAAATTGATCTATTTGAAATGATTTTAACTGGGTCTAAGGTCTGAAACTCAGAATTAATATTAACTAAGATTTTGATATCATTGGATGATGAAAAATTAGATTCTATACCTAGAAATTCACCTATAGAGTTTCCAATTCTTTTTAGGGTCAGAACATGAATAATTTTTGTAGGTAATTTTATGATAATAATCCAAGTTGGTTTGATAATTCTTCTTTTATAAGTATTATCAAATTTAGGAACCCAATTACAAAAAAATACACTATCGCCATTAAGAAAATGTTTAGAATCCTAGATTAATTCTTCTTTAATCTACTTGTTATTACAATGTAGATACATTATATAATTAGAAAGGGAAGTCATAATTACCTTTCCCTAAGATCCTGGTGTTAACCATTTTTCCAAAGTTTACTTGGTCGATGTTGGATTATCCTAGATTACAAATAGCCTGGAATGGTTTTACAGCCAAACCATTATTTTCTTGAGCAATGGTTTCTTATTATCACAACATTTTCTCTCCCTCTATTTCCATTTCTTTATAATAGGCCCGATGTTGTTTATCTAGAGTATTTAAATTATTTGATAGCTTTCTCCCTTCTGTAAGAACTTCCCTCTTGGGCATACTATCTTTTATAAGTAATGGATTGATGTTATTTTTGTTTATATTAGCATCCTTGTCCAAGTTCATTATTCACATGTGATCTCCTATTTTTTATCATTTTTTTTGTCATTTTCTTGGAATGTTTGTTTGCTTTTATCCCAATGATTCATATGTTTAGTTTTTTTAGATAACCTTCCTTTCCTTTTATGATTTACATAAAACTAGTTGTCTGTTATTATTTTAACATTGTCCATTATTGTCTTTTCCTGAGTTGATTAAGGAAACATAATTATTTTTATTATACCATCTGAGATTAATTTGTTACCTTCTTATTTGAAATGATTCCTTTTTTTGAAATATCTCAATTCTTTGATAGGCTCTCAAAAGGATTATAATGTTGGATAGGTGATACATATATGTTCTTTAAATTGCTCTAGTTATTTATATATTTTGTTCTGGAATAAAAATTTAATCAATTTTTTTCTTTTTTCTTAATCTGGATCCAACTTGAATCATCATCTGAAGGTAGCGTGGGAATATTTACATTCTCAGATGATTTGTACTTATTGATAAATACGTTTTTTCCCAGATACCTATATAGTTTCTTATTTGGTGGAGGGAGTTGATTTTGATTATAATGTATACCATTCTTCCTTTTTGAAATATTTTGATTTGTCGCCACTTTCTTTGATACATTTTCAACCAACAAGCTAAATTGATTGAAGTAGAGGACTGGAGGAATTTATTTATTTGATACCCTTGCATATTTAGTAGAATTGAAGAATTTTACTTGTTTTGCATATTTCTATTTTTTATTTTCTAGAATTTTAGGGTCTTTCCTATTTGTGAGTGAATTATCATAAAAGAAAGCCATCATTTTATCATATATAAATTTCAATAAACACTTCAATTAGACTGTATTAAGAATTCATCTATTTAAAATGGTCTATATGGATGTATAACAACTCTTCTAAGAAAATGATTAAATAATCATAATAACTATCTGAAAAAACTTTAAATTATCCACATCCCTTTTTTTTGCTTAATAGATTACATTAAAGATAGGTAGGTACTCTTGTTAAATCAAATATAATTGAATAGATCTCTCATCTACCTATCAAAAATCCTTCACACATACATTTTATTATGTCTTTAACGAGTAGAGGGAATAGAAGGTTTAGGGTTTTGGAGTCATGATGGTGATGAGGGAGAAGATGACAACACTAACAATGGGGGATTTTAGTTCCTTCTTCTTATGATCATTGGACTAGATGGAATTATGTGGATTTGTGTAGAGGATTGGTGAATTTTTATTTTCGCTTTTCTTTAGGTTACTTTTTTGGAGGTGTTGGGCCTACCCCTAGGCTCCCTACCTCTTGGTTTTTTGGGTAACTTATTGTCTCCCTCTCTTAGTGCTTGTTCATAGTGGTAATTGATGTAGTTTCCAAGTGGGGGCTTTCAACTCTTTTATTCCTATGGTTATTAGTATTTTTTCCCTTATTGTATTCCTCATTCTCTTTGATGGGATTAGAGGGATTTTGGATGCCTCTATCCTACTCAATTGGGGTAGATCCAATGTTGAGTTGGTTTTTTACTCCAAACTTTTGTTGGGGATTTTCTAGTTGATGGTTTTAGTGTTGATTTTCTCTACAGTTTCCTTAGTCATTATTTCCCTCTATTTTTGTGATTTTTCATTAGAATGCCTTAGATCTTGGTTGCATTCCTCCTAATGTCACTACTCTTATGGTGGCTTTGATTCCTTATGAGGAGGGATCTCACTTTTTGGTCCCATGTTAGTCAATGACCTCATTGCTCCTTTGTAATATCCTTATCAAAATTTGATTGAAAACTTGCTATATTTTCTTTTAGGAATTTTGTCAAACACTTGTATAGTAGAGGGATATATGATTGATTTTATTTTCAGTTTTTTTTTAGACTAAGAAAGATGACTTCTAATATAATAGGATGATTGAAAAATGGCTTCTCTTCTGCTTAGTCTACACCTAACACGAAATGCAACTCTTTTGTTTTGTTTTTTCTTGATGCAATATATGACATCTATTCAATGAAAATTAAAACTTACAGCCAAGTGACATTATGTCAAACAGTTTGCACGCAAACTAACATTATATTTCAAACTTCAAAATTGATATTTTGCTGATATATAATTTTTATTTAAAATCAGATGACAATGCCTTCAACTATCTAACTAGACTGTCCATACAGAATCATGTAGATGCATTTTTAGATAATGCATAAACATGAAGATAAAATGAAGGAACTTGAGATTGGTAGGCAACTTTAAAATTGATTAGAATCGGTCATGCACTATAGCGGTATTGTTCATAGTACTGTAGCAATACTACTCAAGACCACTGTAGTGATAACACCATTCATGATTCCTATAGTGATGGCATTGTAGTAGATCGGTATGAACTTCCTAATATGCCTTCGAATTTGCTGCTTAACTCCTTCCAAAGTGCAAATAAAATGAGGGCATCAAATGACCTTTAAATTTGAAGTGTATCTTCTTCATGAATTACTGCAAAAAATCAATAAGCTTCAATGAGATGACTAAAATATCACCTCCAACAAATGCAACAATATCAGCTAATAGTTTCACAGCCTTAAAGTTACCAATCAAAGAGAGTTATCGTTCTCAATGACTAAAATGTCCTGCAGAAACCCTTGGCTTCACAAGTGCACAAGCAACTGTCAATATCAAATCTGGATGCCCTATAATGAGGCTCTCTCCTCTATTTATTCTATTCCTTCACCCCTTCTAGAAGAACACAAAATATTATTTTATTGCACTTTTTCTAGAAGCTTCCTCCTTTCCAACAATAATTAGTTGTGCTTCTAGAAGATTCCCTTTTCCATATAATATAATATTATTTTATTGACTTATGATTTAATATTTATTTTAGTCACTTTTTAATTAAATTAATTAAATATAAAGTCACATTTTAATTTTAAAATTATTTAATGACTTTATAAGAAATTAATTTAATTATTTCACATTTTTTCTCCACTTAGCCTTCAAAGAATGAAAGGCTAAGAATTCCATTGAGAGGCTAAAAAGATGGGGGCATTACAGTCCGCCCCTCTAGAAATTGCTTGTCCCCAAGCAATCTCAACTATGGATGTTGCAAAATCTCTTCACTCTCCCATGTAGCATCCTCAATAGGTAGGTCCTTCCATTTAATCAAATATTCTCTAATGACACGACTTCTCAACTACTTCTCTCTAAAATATAATATAGCCTCTGGTATAAAAATCAACTTACCCTCATCATCTAAGCATGGTAGAACCATAGAAGAACCACATGATGTCCCAATGCCTTCTTGAGGCATGATACATGGAAAATATTGTGCACTTTTCTATCTGTCGACAACTCTAGCTCATAAGCCACTTCATGCACACACCTAATGGCCTGGAATGGTCCATAGTATCATAGCTTGAGCTTCTTTGCACCACTCTTCTTGAGAGTATATTGTTTGTAGGGCTTCAACATCAAATATGGCATGTCCCCAATCTCAAAAGAGCATTCCACTCTCTTCTAATCTGCATACTATTTTTGCTAGTTTTGTGCCTTCTAGATGTGTTCATGAAGAGCCCTCATGATATCTTGATTTTCCTATAACATGTCTCCAGCACTGGGAACTCTACTATCACTCATCAACAAATCAAGAAAGCTAGGAGCCTGATAACCATAAAAGGCCATGAATGGTGTCATCTGAATAGAAAGATGGTAAGTGGTATTGTAGCAGTACTCAAAAAGGTATATCCACTTAACCCACCCTTTTTGATGCCTAGCAATATAATTTTTGAGATACCCTTCCACCCATTTGTTGACTATCTCTAGCTGTCCATCTATCTAAGGATGGCAACTAGTACTCGGAGAAAGCTCCGTCCCACACAATCTAAAATGCTCCTGCCAAAAATTGCTCATAAACCAACTGTCTCAGTCACTAACCATGTTTCATGGTAATCCATGCAATCTAAACACCTCACAAAAAAATAGTTTAGAAACTTGTGTGGCTGAATATGAAATACTAACCAAAAAGAAATGTGTAAACTTGGTCAAGCGATCAACCACCACATATATGCCATCCTTACCTTGTGCTTTTGGCAACCCTGTGATGAAGTCCATGGATATACATTCCCACTTCCTGTTTGGAATTGGAAGTGGCTCTAATAAACTAGCAAGATATGTATGGTCCTGTTTCTTCTTCTGAAAAACAACACACTCCCTAGCATATCATAGAACATCAGATTTTAGTCCTTTCCAAGTGAACCTCTCCCAAACCTATCGATAGGTTTTTAAATACCTGAGATGGCCTACCAATGGTGAATCATGAAAGAACCTCAATACTATGTTCTTTACTTTTGATCCTAGAGTCAAGAAGATCCTCCCCTTATAAATGATAAGATCATTCAACACTATGTACCTATCATCGTACAGTGACCCATCAATAATACCTAAAGCCCAAGAATCCTTAGCATATTTTTCCACAATCAAATGACTCCAATCCTCTGAAACCTCAGCCATAGAGCTCGGCAAGACAAGGCATTAGTGACTATATTTTGTGAACCTTTAACAAAATAAATGTCAAAGTCATAAGATTGCAACTTGTTTACCCACTTCTATTGATACTCATTAAAATCTCACTGCCTAAGGAAATGTCTCAAGAGCTCTATTATGGTCCATTTTTATAATGAACTTACTCCCCACTAAGTACTGCCTAAACTTGGCCAATGCATGCATAATGGCCAACATTTCCTTGTCACATATATTGTAGCTCCTCTTAGGACCTCTTAACTTCCTACTCTCATATGCAATTGGATGTTTGTATTGCATAAGGATAGCTCCAATCCCCTCACCTAAAGCATCACACTACAACTCAAAGGGTTTAGTGAAATCAGGCAATGCAAGCACTGGGTAAGTAGTCATAAGTTGTTTGAACATCTCAAAGCATTCCTATGCCTCATGAGTCCAAACAAAAGCCCCTTTCTTGGTCAAATTTGTAAGTGATGTTGCATGGCGAGAATACTCATTGACAAATCTACGATAGAATCCACATAAGCCCAAAAATCCTCTAAGTTGTGTTAGATTCATTAGAGTAGGCCACTCAACAGTTTCCTTGACCTTATTCGGATCCATATGAACTCCTTATGCACTAATGAAGTGACCCAAATATAATAATTTTTTCATACCCAAGTCACATTTAGATTCCTTGGCATATAGAGATTCATTACCAAGAATACCCAAAACTATATCAAGATGTGCAAGATGCTCTTCCCATGTCCTACTATAAACCAAGATATCATCAAAGAAGACTAACACAAACCACCTCAACTATGAATGAAACACCCTATTCATAGTAGACTAGAATGTAGCAAGGGCATTGGTTAGCCCAAATGGCATAACCATAAACTGAAAATGTCCACAGTGGCAACGAAAAGTTGTCTTCTCAATATCTTCTTCCCTCACACAAATTTGGTGGTAACCTAATCTCAGATCAATTTTGGAGAAGTACTTGGCACCATGCAATTCATCAATCAACTCATCAATCCTTGGAATGGGATATCTATTCTTGATTTTTCTCTTGTTAAGCATTCTATAATCAATACACATCCTTAGAGTACCATATTTTCTTTTTAACTAATACCACTGATGAAACAAAAGGTGACTTACTTCTATCTCATCTTTGAGCTGTTTAGGGTGCCTATAGGGAGTGACTATCATGGGCTTAGCACCCTCCTCCAATTAGATGATGTGCTCTATCCCTCTATCTGGAGGTCTACCAGGTGGAATCTCGCAAAAGACCTTATCATGCTTGATCCTCAACTCTTGTATATTAGGAAGATAAATAGGTTTTTTTTCTCTTCCTATGTTGGCTTCAAAACACAACCTACTGCCCACTCAACCATGTCATGATGCAAGAGATGTTCCATTCTCCTCAAAGAAATAGTCTTTCAACTGGTGTCTTTGAGTGCTTTCAACACATGAGTTTTTCCATCCACCTCAAATCTCATTTCCATCTCACGAAGGTTGAGGGTGAATATTCCCATGTCATGTAACCATGTCATTCCCAAAAACCATATCTATGTCTCCCATGTTCACCACATAAAATCTGCCTTGAACTCATAATTATTCAAGCGCATGAGAAAATTTGAAATCATCTTGTTGCACCTAATAGTGCAATCATCAGCAACCTTAACTTGAATTCCCTCAAACTCCTTAGTGTGTATACCACACCTCTCAACAAGCCTAACATCAATGAAATTGTGTGTCGCACCTATATCAAGAAGGTTAATAATCTTTTGATCGGCAAGAACCCCTTGCATCCTAAAAGAACCTTCTTGTTGAATACTTGTGAGATGAGCCCCTTTAAGCTTCACTTCTTCCTCTAATTCTTCATCATGTTCTGATTTTTTTGATTCTAAATCATTAATTTCAGATTGCTGGTCTGAATCAAAATCTTCAACTAGTGCCCACATTGCACGATTTTACTTTCCCTTAGGTTTCATAGGGTAGTCATGGTTAATATCATATGGTCCCTTACAATAGAAGCATAGTTTCATCTTCCTTAAATCATTAAGAGTCTCATGGTCAAACAGAAAAGTCTTAGGAAACTTCTTGTTGTCATGATTGGAAAATGTTCCCTTTGATGTAAACTTGCTAGTAGGGGCAGTGAACTCCATGCTTTGTGCCTTCTTCATTGCTTCCTGTAGTGAGGGAGGATTGAAAGCTTTCAACCAACTCTTCAATGGCTCCATCAATCTTTCCATGAATACGACCACCAATCTTCTTTCACTAATGTTAGGAACCATGACCGATAACTATTGAAAGTCATTCACATAAGCATCAAGGGAACCATGCTATTTTAGTTGTGTCAATTCATGGAAACTCACCTCAGGATCTTTGACATCAAACTTTTCAATTAGCCTATTGGTAAACTCCTCATATGTAGTGATAAGGTTGTGTCCAAGAGTGATTAACCCATGATACCACCACTTGTGAGCAACTCCTTCAAGATGTAGTGTGGAAAATCTTATGGCATCCTCTTCAGGCATTGGTCTCAAAGAAAAATTATTATCAAGCTTTTGAACCCAAGACCTAGCTGTGCATTTGTTACTGCCATCATAGTAAGGCATGGAAATCTTACCAAGTGTTTGTTGATAGTCATTTCTTGGAGCATAGTGATCATTCCTTCCTCCTCTCCTATTTCTTTGATTCATGAATTGATCAAATGTTCATATTTCTCTCATATTAGGAAGGAGAGTGGTATACTCCAAGTAGGCCTGTCTAGCTTCGTCTCCAAAAGAAATAGCTGGCGCATCATGTGGTTGTTGTTCTCTTGGTGTAAAGGTCAGAAAAAGAGGCCTAGGGGTTAATCTTCTAGTATCTTTAGTGTGATGTATAGACCTTTCCTCATTAACTCCACTATATTCAGCTGTGTTTTGATTTTGAGTGGATTGCTGATCCATTTTTGCTAATAAGCGTCTCATCATATCAAGCATGGTATCAAATCTCCTTTAAGCTCTTGCATCCCTATTTTCTTCTTCTGCCATATTTTGAATTGTTTTGCTAGTATCTCTTTCTCTTAGAGCTTTTGAGAATGTATCCCCTTCAACCTAAGGATTTTAATATTATTGTCTCTATTTTTCCTTGTTATAACATCTGATTTCACTCTCACTCATCTGTTGTTTGACTAATGACGGGATGGCAAGATGAAAGCTTTGATACCATTGTAATATCCTTGTCCAAATCTAATTGAAAATTTGATATAGTTGCTTTTAGGAATTTTTTCAAACACTTGTATAGCAGAGGGATATATGACTGACTTTATTTTCAGTTTGTTTTTAGAATAAGAAAGATGACTTCTAATATCATAGGATGACTGAAAAATGACTTCTCTTTCGCTTAGTCTACACCTAACATGAAATGCAACTCTTTTTTTTTGTTTTTACTTGATGCAATATATGATATCTATTCAATGTAAATTAAGACTTACAACCAAGTGACATTATGTCAAACAGTTGGCATGCAAACTAACATTATATCTCAAAATTCAAAATTAATATTTTACTGATATATAATGCTCATATAAAATTAGGTTGCAATGCCTTCAACAATCTAACTAGACTGTCTATACAGAACCGAGTAGATGTATTTTCAGATAATGCATAAACATGAGGGAACCTGAGATTGGTAGGCAACTTTAAAACTGATCAGAATCGGTCATGCATTGTAGCAGTCTTGTTCACAGCACTATAGCAATACTATTCACAACCACTATAGCGATAACACTATTCATGATTCCTATAGCGATGACACTATAGTAGATGGGTATGAACTTGCTAATATGCCTTTGAATTCACTGCTTAACTCCTTCCAAAGTGCAAATAAAATGAGGGCATCGAATCACCCTTAAATCTAAAGTGTATCTTCTTCATGAATTGTTGCAAAAACTCAATAAGCTTCAATGAGATGATTGAAATATCACCTCCAAAAAATGCAACAATATCAGCTAATAGTTTCATTGCCTCAAAGTTACCAATCAAAGAGAGTTATCGTTCTCAATGACTAAAATGTCTTGCAGAAACCCTTGGCTCCGCAAGTGCACAAGCAAATGTCAATGTCAAATCTAGATGCCCTACAATGAGGTTCTATCCTCTATTTATTCTATTCCTTCACCCCTTCTAGAAGAACATAAAATATTATTTTATTGCACTTTTTCTAGAAGCTTTCTCCTTTCCAACAATAGTTAATTGTGCTTCTAGAAGACTCCCTTTTCCATATAATATAATACTATTTTAGTGACTTATGATTTAATATTTATTTTAGTCACTTTTTAATTAAAATTAATTAAATGTAAAGTCACCTTTTAATTTTAAAATTATTTAATGACTTTATAAGAAATTAATTTAATTATTTCACCTTATTTCTCCACTTAGCCTTCAAAGAATGAAAGGCTAAGAACTCCATTGAGAGGCTAAAAAGATGGGGACATTACATCCTTGTCTCTTGTGGGTGCTTGTTATTAAGGTGAAGATCCTTTTGAGGTGGAGGATCAAATTATTTTGGTGTCTTGGTGCTAGTTTGTTGAGGTGGGAAGTGGGTTCTAATGGTCTTCTCTTTCAGATGTCCTGTTGGTGACATGTTGGACCTTGTCTAGAACTTCTTTGACTTTGGTCCTTCTCCCCACTTTCCCTATTGAGGTGGTTCTCTCTACTTTGGAGTTGGGGAGGAATTCCTCTATTTTTTCAAGTTTTTTTTCTAGTGGTTTATGATGGATTAACATTTGATCCCCATGTCTAGGTTATGTTTCCTACTAGGCTATAAATTTGGTTAAGATTTATTTTTCTATCAGTTTTACAACTTTTGAGGTTATTTTTTTATTGGTTGGGTTGGGGTCTTTGCACCTCAACCATCTTGGATAGAGTTGAAATTGTTGTTAAGTCCCGTTTTTAAAAAGTTTCCATTAGATGGTCTTGAGTTCTCTATTTAGTTTTTTCATTCAGATGGGTGCTACTAATTTTCAAGGGCCCTTTTTGGTAGCTAGATTCTTTTTTTTATCATGGCTGGTAGGTTTTGGTTTATTCCAATCCCTGGGTGGAGTTAAGGTCTTCTTACAACATATGCTTTGATGGACTACATTGTTTTGTTCTAATGGCTCAGGGAGCCATGTATTTTTTATCTTATAGTTTAGGGAGCCTCAAAACCCCATTGATTTCTACTTTGTAGAGCTATTTTGATGTTGTTCTAGCCATATATGCTAGTTTTTCTTGGGAAATAAGGTCTATTTTTCCAATCTCTCATACACTTGCATTTCATGTACATCTACTTTGTTGTGTAATATCTGTCATAAAGTTTTATATTGATGGGGTTCTAGATCCCTGGTAAAATCTTCTTGTATGTGGTTTTAGGTCTCCTCAAGACCTAGTTTTACTCTAACAAAAACAATCCTCCACACATGATGTACTCTCAGGGTATCACAGTACTAATGGTTATCATTTAAGCCATAACTATTCTATAAATATCTATGTCATATTTATCATTTACTTATGAAATTGTAAGGTTTGCATAAAAAATGACTAAGAATAAAAGAAACAAGAATGAAAGTGGAAATTATTTTCATAACACTTGTAAAATTGAACACAACCCACTATTATTTCCTTATGAACCATATTTTTATGTAATTTTTCTATGTCTAATTATGATATCAATTAATATGACCATCATATATATTTTATGTATCTTCTACCTAACAATTATTGATGTTCTTATCTTAATGATAAAATTATATATAAAATTCCCTTCTTATTCACATTTGATTATTCTTTGCAATCCATATCTCCCTAAAATGGTTGATTTTAAATAGTTTCTATTCCATATAAAAATAACTAAACATGTTATTCATCAAAAAATATGTTAGACATCAAATTTTTTTTTGTAAGTTCTAAGATGGACATTGACAACAATCTCATTGAATTTTAGTTGTATTGATTTGACATACCACTTGTCATGTACTCACCTAATTGTATAATTTGTATGTGTTATTTTAGATATTCACAACTTTCAATACATCTATGCAATTAAAGTTCAATAACTCTACTATTTCTAACCATCCATTTTATATAATCACACTCAAGTTTATTTTAAATAGTAAGTAGACATGTAAAAAATATATTCTTCACTGTAATACTCTAATTTCTCTATTTCACTATGGTGATGCCATCTACTATTCAAGAAAATAATAATAGATGTGAGGAGAAAATAATAATAGATGTGAGGAGAAAATAATTATAGTGATCAATTAGCTAGACAAAATTGGAAAGAATGACTACAATGAAAACTCAATGGGAAATCCTCCCAAAAAATGCACCATCAACATTAGGGTGTAGAATTTCCTATTAGGAGAATGAAATACAATCATTAAGGGAAAGAAATATACATTAATTGTATTATAATTATAATTTCCTATTCTTCTTATCTATTACCATTAAACAAGGATGATAATGTTGTATTATCAAGATGATACTTTTAGATTATGGAGATGATGCTATTGTATTATTGAGATGATACTATTTTATGTTCGCTCTGTAGGATCAACTAGAGACAAGTACTCTAAATAACTTAACTTAGATTGAAGAAATTTGACTTCCAACTATCAATAGCTCTGCATATAATTTGAGGTGTGCATGGTATTAAACTTTTGAGTTGCCTATGCTTTCAACTATAATCATTCTACATGAACGTCCCTCACCATGATACTTATAATTGACATACAATCGATTTCAAGTTTGTTACAACTAATTTATGTATTATAGTTTTTCCATGCATGATAATAAAATTTGAGGTTTTGCTTGCTAGTTTTGTTCTTCTCCATCTCTAAAATTTGATTACTAAAACTCTTGTAAAATGTACAAGTATTGTTGTTTAAATTTGTATTCTTTTGTTTACATTGTAGCATTACATTTTAAATAGGAACAAAAATTCTAATGCTAGGAAAAATTACAATGTAATTTTATTTGTAGAGTTTCCATTGTGTATAAAAATGTCTAACTTATAAGAGAACTTTCTAAACCTCTCAATGTCAAAGAACGATAAGTATTTTCTAATTTGAACTAATAGTTGAGTCCCGATATTCTTTCCAAAACTCCATCAAGTCCAAAAATTCATCCAACCTTGACTGATTAAAAAAATTTAGTCTGTAAGCACACATTAAGTCTTATAGGCTTAATTAAGCCTAAAACTCATCCAACTAAGTATACAAGACCCATTAAAAAGATCAATCCTATATGCTATTTATTGTCTACACACAAGAAAGAAACTGTATATGAGGATTTGATTTATGTTTTTATAAAAAATAATAGGTTGATAAAGTCGGGTTCATGACCATGAGAATAAACCTACAAATATTAAATCATTAAAATATGTTCAATTTGAACTTTTGATTTCTATATTCTATCATGAGAGTTATGTATAATTTTTTGGTGAGACTCCTGACAAGATCAATTCACCACTTTGAAGAAGGATTGAGAACAACAAACAAACAAATAAACAATTCACTTATTTTGAAAGAAGGTTTGAAAACAACAAACAAATATCCTATACACTTAAATTGCTGTTTAATCCTTTACACATTCAATTTTATATAAGATTAATAAATCACGTTTATGTCTACACAAATTTAACATATTAAAAGTGTGTGTTTTAACTTGATTTGCTGAGCACCATTAGAGGGGACGATCCACAACAATTCAAACCTCCTAATATCTGTATATGATAACATATATTTATAAATAAAAATTGAAATACACATTTTAAATTTATATCTCATACGTCTGAAACATTAGCACGACTAGATTTGCTAAGCATTAATATAAAACTATGATTAAGATTATAATAAGACATATAAATGATATGGAGAGCGGGATCATCTTGCCATGGTTTGATTGGGAGGAGGAAGTGTTGCAGTGGCATTCCCGTGCCGTTGGTTTTGCAGATTTCCAGTCCAACCTGCAACAAGCAAAAAAATTAAATTAATGAAATTCAAAAGCATCTAAACAACTCTAAGAATGAATAAAGATGTATGTATTACCAAGAGCAGGATCATATCCTCTGTATTTGAGCTCCTTGTATTCCTGACAGAGCGCGCAGGGTTCACATAAACAATGGACGAGACAATCTGAGCATGGGGTCTCTGCCAAGTTATATTTGGCCCGCATCTTCGTTCTGTACATGCACGAATAACACCAACCAAGCCCCGTAAAACAAACAGGACCATACACTCCTACCATCGCATATCCCGCAAGACACAGCAACCCATATATTCCTCCGCTCACAACGCATGCTGCCACAATAATTTCAACCATTCATTCAACCTTACGAATTGCATGCTAATCTAATGATGGGCAACACAAATTACTTTCTTACACGTAGAACCCTCGTCCACAATCTCCACTATCTGCCCGAAAGTGATACAAGGGCACCATAGCGTGAGGCAACCTGCAATCCCACAGTATTCGGCCAATTATTATTATTATTATTAATGTTGACATATATAAGGAAGACAAATGAAGGAAGTAAATAGATAGATAGACAGAGTCATACAATTGGAAGGGTCTTCCGTGCAGGCAAATATGTCAGAGGCCCACAGTCCGGGAAGATCATGCAGTTGCACGCCTTGTACCAGATGAAATTGCGGCGGCGGCTGCACGTATATCATATTTACAAACTGAGCGCTAGCATTTTGAGCGGGAGGTGGAGGAGGAGGCGGCGGCGGAGGATGTTGTAGGTGAGGGTGAGCGTAGGGAGTTTGATGAGGCAGCGGATACCCTGTTGCCATTGGTGGATAAGCAGGGGCATTTTCAGGCGGAGGCTGAGCGTAGGGACTTTGCGGTGGCGGCGGTGGAGGCGGCTGGATGTAGCTATTCTGAACATTGTGAGGCGGCGGTGGATAGGCTTGAAATTCTTGCTGCTCTACTGTTGGGGCCGATGGGGTATACATCTCTCTTTCTTCCTTCTGCTCTTGCTCCTCCTGTTCGGCTGCTGGGGATCATTTTCAATGATGCATTAATTAGGGCACGTATAAAATATTCACAACGCTAACATGGGCTTCGTCGTTGTTTCTTCTTCAATTTTGCCGGCTTTCGCCGGCATCTAAACAATGGTCTTTGGTGGTAACGAAGATAATGATTTTAGCCAGTGCTACCGTGTTCGTTGCACTCGCTCATAGCTGTTGCTTTCTCACGAGCCTTACAGACGCTAGCTGCCATTATAATAAAAATAAGGTGTCTAATGCGATAATTGCGATGTGCTGGTAACATCGCTCTTTGTAGTATTGAAATAAAAGTTCTTGATAAATTTAATATATAAAAATCTGTGGTGTCACCTAGTTCTTGTCAAATGCTCATAATCTGAGCGGAACATTGGTCTACTCACATTCGAGATTTTTATTATATTATTCAATATTTGACAAAATCAAGAATTTTTTTACAGATGCTTAAACTGATGAAGGCAATTTTTTAATAGGCCCGTTTGGCAATGGGAATACAAGCGGAATAGGCATATGTAAGTTCTTAAAATTTTGAATTCTTTGTTTGGATGTACCAAATCAGATTTGGAATACGAAGTAAAATAGGAATACGTATTCCAATTTTGGCCCAAAAATGGGGTTTTGCAATTCCACCCAAATACGTGTTATTGGAATATGTATTCCTATTTCACTTTTATTTATTTTAGAAAACATAAATTTTGGGGTCCACGAATTCCCCATCAAATATTGGCTGAACCAAATAGGAAACAGAAATACATAGCCCCATTTTCTATTCCAAAATAGCTATTCCTATTCCCATAGCCAAACAGGCCCTAAAAAACATATTTATTATAAATTTCATGAGAGGTATAAAGAATTTTTAATAGTTAAGAATAATTTCTATTTGATATAAAATAATACTATTATTTTTTAGTTGCTAACAATTAAATGATTTCTATTTTATTATGGAACTATATAATTTATAACCATCCTACAAGCTTTGATTTATAGTTTCTAGATTTTCATATATATGTTTCTATAAACTTACTAATAGCTCCATTCCTTGTGTCATCACCCTAAAAAAGGGATAGTCTTAAAAAATGCCCTATTTGTTCTAATCTATAACCTCTCTCTTTATAATGTGAGTCTTAATTATCTGATTAATTTGTCAAAATAATTAAATTGATCTAAACCATCATAAAATATCAAAAAATTGATCAAATATCTTACTAATTACCCTTGGCTTAATTAATTAATTGAATCCACATGGCTAAGATAATTAATTACAACATATTAAATAAAATAATCTAAACTACAAGTCATTGCTAAAGGACAATTAAGTATAAAATTGAATCAATTAGAGATAATCACATGGATAAGTGAGAACAAAAGACAACCCTCCATCTTATATTAATAATTGTAGGAGTTGGTGTGCAAATGATACAAAACCCAATTTAACAAAATCCACAAATATCAATTGCAAGCAAATATTTGTTACGAGGAAGAGAGAAGCAAAGGAGAGAAGAGTGGCTCTCAAAGATGAAAATATATTCAAGAAAGAAAATAATGAATCAAAAGTGTTACAAAACACAAGGGGATCAATACTTATAAAAGGAGATCAACCATTCTCAAAAGGGAAACCCTAAAGAAGCAATAAAGAAATAATGTGGCATTTAATAAAAGAAAATATATATTAAATGTCACAGTCATGAAGAGACAAAAGTCAAAAATCCAATGGTGAAATCTTAAGAGTAAGTAAAAGATAATAAACCTTTTACTCTAACACTCCCCCTTAAAATAAGCGACAATGAAACTACAAACAATGCATGCAAGATTTTAAAAATTACAATACAGAAGCAAACTTGGGTCCTAACAACAAGGCCTAATTAGGTACCCAATCACAACCGAATATATATAAAACAAAGAAATATAGAAAACTACATGAGAAAAACTCTACTCCAAAAAGAGATGAGAAAAAATGTTGGAAACATGATAGGAAGGAAGGCCTTACTAAGATCCCCCCAAGGAAAACTTCCTTCACCCCAAGCATGGTGTACAACTAAAGATAGTGTGGTGATGAAAAAGGTTTCATGAAGATGTCGACAACTTGCGCTTATATAGGAATGTACTTCAAGAGGAGAACACCATCCTGAATCAATTGTTGAACGAAGTGCATGTGGATCTCAATATGCTTAGTACGTTGATGCTTCATTAGGTTGCCAAAAATATGTTTGGCCCTTTGTTTGTCATATCAAAATATAGTGAGACTATTAGAGGAAACCCAAACTTAGTCATTAATTGTCAAAGCCACAAGATCTCCTTACTACCTAACACCGTTCCTCGGTATTCAACCTCTATAGAGGATAATGAAATTTGCAAAACCATGTGATAGGATGAGAGCCAAGATAAAAAAAAATCTAGAAGTAGACTTCCTATCATCAACATCACCAATCAAATCTGAATTAGTAAAGCCAATAATGTGTGGGGATCTTGTAGCATAGTTAATGCCAAAATGTGTAGTGCCTTGTATGTACCTCAAGATACGTTTGGCATCTTTCCAATGACTCTCATGAGGACCATGGGAAATTCGAAAAACAAAAAAAATTGCAAAGGAGAGATTAGGATGACTATGTGTCAATTACAACAAACTACCAACCAACTGTCAGTATAAAGTGGGATCCACTAAAGTAGTAGGACAAGTGGTAGACAATACAACACTTGATTGAAATCATGTAGGGGTAGGATTACAATCAAGCATGCTAAAGCATCAAAGCATATCAAGAGCATATTTCTATTGATAGATGAAAATACCATCAAAAGTCTAAGTAACTTGTAGGCCCAAAAAATAGTGTAAAAGATTGATATATATGTCATCTCAAATTGCTCCATAAATGCTTGTTGAATACTTTGAATCATGGAGGATGAGCTACCACCAATGATGAGATCATCAACATAGAGAATAATTATCATAATATCAACCCCCCGACATTGAATGTATATTGTATGATCAGAATGATAGCATGTGAAATGAGTAGAAAGAAAGAATGAGCCTAAGGGGCTTGTTTAAGACCATAAAATGAATGTCAGAGCCTAAAAACTAATGAAGAGACTTGCACAAAGACCTAAGGTTGCTCCATATAGATTTCCTTATAAAATTCACCATGAAAGAACACACTCTTCACATCCATCTGAAAGACTGGTCATCCCTGTGAAGCTGCTAGTTAAAGGACAAAGTGAATAGAATTCATCTTGGCTATGGGGCCAAAATTCTTAGAGTAATCAATACCCTTAACTTGGGAGAATCCCTTCACAACAAGAGTTTCCTTTTACTTATCAATAGAGTCATTTGAACATACTAGGTACAGTACAACACTTACACTGAACCAACTTTCTTCCTTTTGAAAGAGTACAAAGATCTCAAGTGTAATTCTTTATCAAAGAAGAATATTCCTCATCCATAGCCATATCACATTCTAGATGTCCAGGCTCTTCTAAACGTCTTAGTGGATTTGCGGAAATACCATGACTCAGAAGACTAGAACCAAATGTTTGAGCTTGAGTACAATGGATATCTATAGGATCTTCTACCAAAGGACTAGTTGACTGAACTATAACACAAGCTCACTTGGGAAAAGGTGGAGCAAATAGTGGTGGTGGAGGAGGTGGATGTGGTGGATCATCATCTACATCATCCTCTTAAGATGAAACATCCTAAAGAGGAAGGAGTAGGCAATAAGGAGGAATTCAAGGAGGGAGAATCTAGAAGGGGAAGCACTCATCAAACTAGACATCTCTTCAAAACAAGACCTCTCTAGACACAAGATCAAACAACCTGCATGCCTTAACATCCTCATATTAGCCAAAAAAGATGAGTGGTTGAATCTTCTTCTCCATAGATTTCCTCTAAGCATCAGGAATAAAATCCCATGCCTTATCGCCAAAAACTCAAAATGTGGAAACATTGGGCTTGGCATAGGACCAAGCCTCCTCAGGAATCATATTTTGCAATGCCTTATGGGGCATCCAATTCTGAATGTAGTTGGCACACTTGACTGCTTCAGCCCAAAATGAAGACTGCATATCCTGTAAGTGAATCATTCAATTTTCCATCACTCATTAGGTTATGTTCTTTCTCTAAAAAACATCATTCTATTGAGGGGAGTGTGGAACTAGAAGCTGATGTACTAAACCATGCTTAGTGTAAAAATCTCTAAATACTCAATTCACATACTCCCCCCATTATATATATATATATATATATATATATATATATTTGTCTGAGAGAAAAACCAAATTACTTCTCCACAAATGTCTTAAAGATTTAGAAGGAATCAAAGACATCAGATTTATACCTAAGAAAGTACATGCATGTGCATCTAGAGAAGTCATCAATGAATGTGAGCACATAGCAAGCCCTTGAAAAAAGAGTAGGAAAGGACATAAGATCATAGTGAATAGCCTCCAAGGGTGCCTTAGCACGAGTGACTATTCCCAAAGGAACAAGATCTTGATAATTCTTTTCAAGAACCCATCCATGAAAAACACCATCAGTACAAGAGACTTGTGGTAGCCTGAAAAAAAGTGTTTGTGTACTCATCTCCTTTAAATAGCGGTAGTTGACATGGCCCAAATGCACATGCCAAAACTTGCTCATAGAGTCTACATGTGCAACAAGAGAAGAATAGAGATAACTTTAAGAAACCCCCTCCCCAAAAAAAATATTACGTTTGGGGGAAAAAATTAATTTCTATTGGCAAATTTTTTTTGATGTCATGAAAATTTTAATGTTGGATGCGAATTTTCTTCGACCATTACAAAATTTCATAAAATCAAGCTGATTTTGTCCCTATTGATACAAATGGTATATATTCTATATGGTAATTTTCCCCATTCATTGGAAATATATATATATATATATATATATATATATATATATATATATATATATATATATATATTGCATTAGGTGATTTTTCCTATTTCTTAGAAAAATATATGTATTGCATTATGCAATTTTTCTCATTTATTAGAATATATATATATATTTGATTTGGAAAATTTTCCTTTCTATTCAAAAAACATATATAATGCGTTGGCAAATGTGGCTCGATGAAAGATATATGGCATGTCCTATTTTGTTTATGGTATGGTGGAATTTGTTTGAAAAAAAAATTCTTTAAATTTTGGACATCTTGCTCAATGGTTGCCATTATCAGAAAAGTAGTTGGTTGCCAAAAATGGGATTGCCTGTGGAAGAGGGATGATCAAATGAAAATCCAAGCCCTACTATCTATAGACACCTAAATCTGATTACATCAATAAGTAATCATATTTAGTCATCTCCTAGGACATTATTGATTAAATATTTACTATTTAATTAATTAATCTTCATCCCCTAGTTAATTAATTAATTTAATCAACTATAGTCCAATTTATAAAATCAAATGATCACCCAAAATTAATTTATCAATTAAATCCCTCTTCCCCTATTAAATTGAATAAATTATTAAAATTCAATTTAATTCCATACTCCCCATTTTATTAAATAAAGCATTTAATAAAATATCTAAAATCCAAAAGCCTTCCTAAACCTTATCCTAATCCCTAATCCAACCCATTCACCCATACTAAACTCACTTAGCCACCTAACTAACCCATCCCATCAAAGCCAAATCACTCATCCCCTAACCCCCCTTCTAAGCTAATCCTAAAACTCTTCTAATCATGTGCACAATCATAAACATGGGTTAAGACTTGCTAACCTAAGCTAAAGTCAACAAATATATTCCCCTCACCCTCCAACATAAATGAGCTTCAAATATCTCTTACACTCCTCTTAATGGCTCTTACATCCTCACTCATGACTCTTACATACTCAACCACCCTCATCAAGCCTTTGAGCAACCCTTATCCTATCCTCTCACACTCATCCTCCTTTTGACAAGTGTCACCTCTCCATTGGTACTAAACTAGCACAATCCATGTGCTCCCTTTTGAGTGCATCCTGACCCTCCCTCACCATCTCATCACCTTGACATCTTGGCTCTCCATTTCTCCAACCCTTGGCCTATAAATTGAACCCTTCTCCTTCACTAAAATCATCCATCCTCCATGAAAAGTTATAATGCTATTTTGAGAGCTCATAAACTACCAAAATACCATTATAATGTTGGAATCACTCCATGACTCCATTGTTGAAACCTTGCCTCATTCACTCCATCCATCCATCTAAGCTTGAGCATAACTTGTGAGCATACATACCTTAAATCAGGGAAAAATCCATTGCATCATGATGTTATACCATTAGGAGCCTACCATTCTTGGTTTGCTTCCTTTTATGGTGATAACAATTAGTCCTATCTTAAGTGTTTGCTTATTTAGTATTGTTGATGCTTTCCTTGATAGCTAGTATTCATGTTACACTACTAAACTAGGTGATACATTTTGGCACGTTCAGTGGGACCCCACATTTGCGTCTATCTAATCATGCTTTTGGGTTTTTATGATAAATTAACCAAATTAACATTTTTTTCTTGTGTATTTTTGCAAAAGGTTTGCTAATATTTTTGCAGGTACGCAGGTTCCCCTTTTAAAATTGTGCCCTCTGCCATATAATTGGTTTTCAGTTTTAAACACTTTGAAACACCTTGTGTTCGCGATCTCGCTACCCCAGGAACACAATCTCGCTACCACGGGAACCCTAATATTTCTTGGTGAGAATACGAACTCGTGATTGCGAGTTCATAGCTCACCCCACAAGCATTGACTAACCAGCAAAAAAAAAACTCTCTACATTCTCATCGATCTTTCATTCTGCGAGAACGCGCTAAACTCCTGTGGGATCGTAGCTACTTCCCTGCGGGAATGCATTTTATTGCCTGTTAAACCTACTCATCCTTGCAAACTTTTGACCTTTCAAACCCACGGAAAAAATTTCTTGCGGGAATGCGCCAAAGTATACCTGTGAGATTGCTTGTCTGTGGGATTGCTCTACGATTTTAAACTTGCGGCCTCAATTTTTATTTTCACCAATTTTTTTTCTTGCGTTCCCCCTGACTGTTTTCGCATTCCCACAACCATGAGATCGCAACATTAACCCATGGGATTGCCTTGCCTTTCTGACCAAAACTCTACTTCACATTTGCTGCATTCTCGCTGATAGTTCTCGCATTCCTGTGCCTGCAAGAACACATTCTTGACCTACGGGTTTGCTGTGAGATTCATTTTGCTCAAATTCCTAACAGTTTTTCATTTGCAGGTTTTATGCTAACATTTTTTGCACAAATTTTATCATCATCAATCATCTGTTGAATGGCTTAAAATTGAAGAAATCTTGCTTTTTCATAGAATGAATGATTTGTAATTAACCATTGTGATGAACACTTCATTTTAAGTCATTAAAGAACATTATGTGCAAACACTTCAAATTTAAGGCTTAAAATAAACTTCATCAAATCTTGAATGCCTTAAGGATTTAAAATGCTCGTATTCCCTCCTCTTTAAAGCTTTGTGGCACAATTTCCCCTTTGTTGACTTGATTTAATTTTATTGGTGATATTGTGGAGTTGGAATGAATCTTATATGCTAAACATGTGTGTTTTCAAAAGTTGTAGAGTAGAGCATTAAAGTGTCCAAATAGAAATGAACCCCATGTCTTGAGTGTTTTGAGATTGTGCATTCTCGCACATCTTAGACTTCTCTCTTTTCATGCAAAGTAAGACCATTAAAGTACATGATGCATGTACCAAAATTTGTTAGCAAGATCATCCACAACAACCTAGGAGTGCTTCTAGCAAGTTCATCCACCTTTGGGAAGCACATCCCCTTTGGTGAGAAGCTCAAATCGGTAAACAGTCTAGCCGATATATAAATGAGGGGAAGGGTAAACCGTCTCGCTCCATCTCTTCAATTTGGGCGGCATGTTTTTGGGGGTAGCCTGAGGTGGGAAAACTTTCTCATGATTTTAGCATGTCCGAAATAGACCCTTAAGTGGATAACAGCTAGTAACAACCGTTGCACAGACTCCACAGACCCATTTACAACCCTCTTAAAGATCTAAAGTATCTCGTTTTCTTTCATGGTATGTTATTCATAGTGTAAGGTAAACAACATCCCTCAAGATTACTCACCATTGTGCTCCCCTGTTAGAGGCATAAGGCCACTTTGGTTTCATCTCCAAGGGTCATTGTTCCTACAGAAGGGGAACTTCTATTTGTCATGCCTTGAAGGTTCTCTGATGTGTATCCTTTGTTGATCAACTCTTGTATCGGCTCACCTCTTTGATTAGAGGGAAATATTGCACTAGAACTAGGAGACATCAAACTTTGGGCCGTTGAATGACATATGACAATCAAATTTTGACTTGTAGGGATAAAGTGTGTGTTTGAACTATCTTAAATTGTACTCAAGACCTATGAAAACATTTGTGGAACATACACAATTTAGTGGTTACTATCAAAAAAATACTTTTGCTAAAGAGATCAACTATTTGTATTTCTCAAAGTTGCTTTGTCCTTTAAGAAATTGTTTTCTCATTTATCCCTGTATCAGAAGAAAGAAAGTTTCACCTTCATCATTTCAAAACAACGGTTGTTAGCAAGTCCATTCGCAACAACTACTTGTCTCGCTGGTCCAATTTGTCCATTTTTTTCAAAGCGATCTACTTATTCCCTCAAAAATCACCAAGAAGAACCTAAGTTATAAATCCTTTTTTTGGCCCAAAGTCTTGCTCTTTTTCAAAAATACTTTTCCATTTACCCTACTTGACTAAAAATATCAGAAATTTTATCTTTGAGAGACCTCACCTTCATATGTAAGAAATGGTTGTTAGCAAGCCCACTTGCAACATCATACTTTTAAGTTTACCTTTTTCCTACACTTGTTACCTAGAAAATACCCCATAAAAGTCTAGTTACCAACGAACCCCTTTTTCTCTAAAAAGATCCAATAGTTGCTCTTTTCAAATTACCTTTTACTACCAATCTACTTGACTGAAAAAGACACAGTTTTCCTTGCCTAGAAGATAGTTAGCCAAATTCATCCTGAGAAAGATACAAAAACTTGCTATTTCTCAAGTGATTTATGTTCCAACCCAAGGTCTAGAAGGTATACTTAGCATAGTCACTACCTCCAAAAACCCCATAGTTGTGATTTTAATCCTTGGCAATATCTCATGTCAAGCCATCCCAAGACTAAGTTTAAGAAGGCTAAGCTTCCTCAAATACTAGCCTATAAGGAAATCAAAGTAGAGCATAAGAAACATACCCCTAACCCTAGGATTGCCAAATTGGATCAAATTGAGAAAGATGGAGCTGAGGTAGAATTGCAAACTGAATGGGACTACAAAATCCAAAACCTAACCCTTCGACGTGGTGTTAATATGAGCCTTATCAACAACTATACTAGTACTCATTCTGATTAGGTCCTTCCTTTTTCCACACACACTTACACACTTATAGGTTTAGTCTCTCATCTAGGAATTGCACTATCCCATTCAAGCATTTGAAGTTAGACCATCTCCTCTCATCTTAGGTTATTGAAGAAGAATCCTCCACATGCATTCTTAAAATCTTAGCATTATTTCCTCACTCACTTAGAAACATTTTTGCATCACATCTCTCATCATCTTGAATATTCTTGAAACACAACACTTTGCTAGGAATAGGTTTTTATTGGTGTCCCACATCACCTTGAGCCAAAGGTTAGGGTTACACTTTTTTGCATCACCATCACATTTCCCACATTCATATTTTAGGAAAAAAAAAGTTTCTTACACTTAGCACCATATCATTTAGACTCCCTTAGTATCATCCCTCATTGCATTTGCATCTTTAGGAAAAGTATCCTTTCATGCCACCCACCACATGTTTTGGTAGCACACATAGAAAAAGGACATGGATCCTAGTCATAGTGGTAACACATCTCGAGCTCAGCCCTACTCTATAGTATCACTGACACCATCAGACCCACCACTGCAAATCCCAGAAGAACTAGGATCATCCATAGATATTGAGGCTTTTATGAACCAACTTGGTCATGCTACCATTGTAAATGCCATCATAGATCGCAACAAGGAAACCATCATGGAAAATTTCTTACGAGACAATGTTGGTGTCTTTGAGTTTGGACGTCAACCACCTATCGACATAATAGATCCTACTCACCCATTGTTTGGATGGCAACCACCTTAGGTAGAACCGGTAGACCGAAATATACCCTCGACCCAGGTGCCAGTTCCCATTCCATAGAACACTCATCCCATTCTCACTCAACCATTAGTACATACTACATCTCAACCAACCTCAAGTATACCATTTGCATCTGTTGCCACCACTCATTTTTCTGCTCCACCAAATCCTTTGTTTGCATCTAGTAGCACTACCTTTTCGCTTCCACCCCATATCACATCTAGTCCATTTGCTACTCAAATACTGCCATTAGGGTCCAATACCTCATCTTCCATCCCACCAAAAATCACTATCAACCGCTTTGTAACTAGCTAAAGCTCTTCAGTTGCATTTCCTTTGGGACCTTGGAATACTACTGTGACACATGCACCTATCACTAGTCTTCCCCCTAGCACTGTAGTCACTTTCACACCTTCAACATTGTCATCCACTACTTCACATAGCTATTCACTCCCACCCCTCACTAACTATTTCTCCATGCCACCTCTAGGCAATAGGCCAAATCCACCGCCACTGCAGTTCCCTACAGTAAACACTTTGCTGCAAATTAACTACCTTACGCCTATTCCAAATCAATCCTACTCTCAAGAAGGCACACAACCCACATATATTGGGCATGGTATATATTCCCAGAGCATAGCACAAGCACTATCCACATTACCACCATTTTAGCTACAGTCTTCACATCAGTAGTATGCCCAAGCATCCACACAGAACTATCTCATAGGGTAGCAATCTCATAGTTATCTACCACACCAACCTTAGCAGATGCAACAGTATGCACAACCCACATTCCAGCAAACCATAGCATCCACTCCACTAGTTATGTGAACCATTTTTCCACAGACACCATATGGTCATCAGAGTTCTCCATATCACACTTTAGATTTTGGCATGTATCCTACACTGGGGGCACCTGGATCAGGGGCACCCACTCCTCCACCTATAAATTCTAAATGGGAAGAGATGAAAAATGCTCTCAAAGCCCTCAAGGATGGGACAAACACCAAAACTTTCAAATTTGAAAATGATTGCCCATACCCTTTTGATAGGACTATCACATTGACTCCATTTCCTAAACATTTCGAGATCCCCAAGTTTGACAAATTTAGGGGGAAGAGTGATCCAATCACACATGTTGAGGAATTCTATATGCATTATCAAGAGGTAGCTTATAATGATGTGTTCCTCATGTGGCTCTTTCCCAAGAGCCTAGCAGGACTAGCCTTGGAATGGTTCTGTCGTATCCCTCAAGGTACTATTAAAACTTTTGCAGAACTTTTTGAGGCCTTTATTGCTCAATATACCCATCTCGTTGAAACTAAATTATTTGTATTAGACCTTGTCCACACTAAACAAAAGGGAGGAGAAAGCCTTGCAGAGTACTTACAACGCTGGCAGATCCTCACAACAAGGATCTCTTGTACCATCCCTGAGTTCCATCTTGTCAAGATGTTCATAAACAATGCACACCCTAGCCTCACTCATCATATGGTTATGAACTATTTGCAAACATATAAGGACATCAAAGAAAAAGGATTGGGCCTTGAGCAAGGCCTCATTAAGGATTTTGTCATCAGATTGTACAAAGAAAACACCTAGGACCACGTTTCGAGCAATGACAAAACTTGATATTGGAACAAAAAAAAGAATAGAGTGACAAATGGTGCCACTGATAGTCGACAGGTCCATATTGTGGGGGTGGCTACCAATGTTACCACCACATTTTTCCAACAAAAAACTTATCAACAGAAACCCCTTGTGTATCACCAGCCACCTGTGCAAACCCATCAAAAAATACCATTTCCTCATAATAAAACTAATGCTATCACACTGTCAGCAGGTAGTAAACCCCATGTTCAAAGGCAACCACGAACATACAGCCCATTGGGGGAACCTCTTGATACAATCTTCAAAAAATTTGCCAAAGATAACCTTTTTGATATCCACAAACGCAACCCTTGGAACCTAATCAGTCTAGAGCATCCTGGTACAAAGATAATGAATATTGCAAATTCCATTGTGTCAAAGGGCACACTACCCTTAAATGCATGCAACTTAAGGATTATGTATAGGACCTCATTGACCAGAAAGAGATCACAATGGGGGCACAACCCTCATCTAATGTGGGATTAATGATGTATCAAAATGCTTTCCCTCCTCATAACATGAACTTGGGAAAGGCACTTGCAAACCCTCCTGTCAACAAACCTAACAATGCTTCGGGTAAACAAGGTGACAATCGAGACACATCTCAGAATTATACCTCAAAATAATCAGATTATGGTAGCTTAATTGGTTGCATATCCCAAGTCGAACCATCCATCAATGTCATCAATATCAAAGGCCCAGAAACTCAGTGTGCAATTACTACCCATCGAATGTGACTCAATATAGCTGGTCCACCTGTATCCACACAAATTAGACCACCATCAGCATGACCACCTCCATCTCAAGCATCTCCATTAGAATCACCTTCACTAGGGCCACAGTATAACATCTTGGAACACATTGGAAACATGCTGGCCTAGATCTCCATCCTGGATCTCTTATGGACAAGCCCACTTTATCAAGAGATCCTTGACAGCAATCTTCGTAAGTCACACATCCCCTTGGACATAAACACCACTAATTTTTGCAACTTGGTTGGCCATCTTTTAGCCTCATGTGCCTTATCTTTCAAAACCATTGATATCCCAGTAGTTGAACCTGATCACATCCTCCCACTTTGCATCATTGTCATGGTTTCTAACTTTGCAGTTAAACGTGTCATGATAGATAATGGATCGGCTCTAAACCTATGTACTCTAAAGTTCATCAAGAAGGCAGGATATACTAAAGCAGATATCATCAATGAGGTGATCACCATCAAGGCATATGAAAATTTGGAGCATACTACTAAAGGAACCATCTTGCTCCCTATCAGAGTCAGCCCAGCCACTCAAGAAACACTTTGTCATGTAGTTGATCTTAATATTCCATATAACATCCTCCTCGGTCGTTCATGGATTCATGCCATGAAGGCCAGTCCATCCACATATCATCAGTGCATCAAATTTTTGCATAATGGTACTGAGATAACCATCCACGCAGATCTTGAACCCTTTTCTTATTGCAATGCAGTTGAAGCTTCATACACCAATCACTATCCTGGGATCAAAATTGGCACCACCATGGCTAGTTCCTCTAGCACCTGCCATGATTCGAACACCATTTTAGCCTCCACTCTTTCCACAGTTAAGATCAACTACCAAGGTTGTGGCGAGTATAGTCTCACAGATGCTTTTGCTATTGATGCTCTACCACTTGACCCACATACTCAAGGACACCCAACACATGAAGGGCCTATACCAAAAACCACCTCTTGACTTCACCAGTTGGGCCCTACCATATTTGTCACCAAAGGTATCCTTGATGGAGCAAAAAACACACCAGACATTAACACGTGGCTATAAAAAGAGCCACCTCCTAAAAGTGAATCACTTCTTGATCACTTTAAACAAAAATATCCCTGGTCACATCGCTTGGCCACGAAGCAATGGGATTATCAAGGAGGTAGTTTAGGCTGCTACGAATCAGATATGAGACAACCTATAGAAGCACACTAAGGGCAAAAAACCAAAGGCTTGGGCTATGGACTCCCCACAACTGGGGGCACTACAATGGAAGGCCACGCCTTTATGAACATCCAAAACACTCTTGTTGAGGTTGAAGACATCCTTGAGGAAGTTAAAAAGAAAGCTTACAACGATATTTTCCTTGATGAAATAATCCTTGGAGCCTCTATGCTCTACTAATTATCCTTGAATCTCATAGATCTCCCCCTCACTCACCTCGAACTCATAGATTGGGACCAGCCAAGTGTCGTTCATGTTGATGAGTTCTCTACCGAGCACGCGCTCCTTAAATTCATGGGGGCAAAAATGTCACATAAATGGCTGCCTCCACCATCTACATATGTCTACAAGCTGGATCTTGTAGGTTACTTCGGGGAGGAGGAAATCTCTAGTCTCAAAAATGAAATTTTAAAAGAAACAAAAAATCAAAAAGATAAAAGAAAAACATCCTATGGTGAAAACTCCTCTGGAGCGCCATTGGGTGACTCAAAAAATGAAACAAAAATAAAGGACATATCTAATGGTGAAAACCTCCTAGAGGCACCTGAAGATGGAGATTTCATCCTCCCCCCCACAAGAGCATCGACCTCTTATATCTTCAATTTTGATAGAAGAAACTCAGCCTATAAATATCAGTTTGACAGAGATACCATATATCACATACATTGCAACCTTTCTACCACCTGAACAAGCAGATCTTCTTCTTGAAGTTCTCTATGAAAATATGGGCCGCTTTGCATGGTCATATCAGGATATGTCGGGGTTGGACCCCAAACTAGTTGTACACCATTTGGCAGTGGATCCAGGGGCCAAGCCCGTCAAGAAGAAACTTCCAAAAATGCACCCCAAGGTGGCTTTATTAGTCAAAGCAGAGCTAGAGAAGTTGTTAGAGGCCAAAATCATTCGACCAATAGATTACTCTAAATGGATTTCTAATATGGTACCTATTACCAAGCCCTCTGGTGATATCAGGATTTGCACCAATTTTAGGGCTCTTAATAAAGCTTGTCCAAAGGAGGACTTTCCACTACCAAATATCGACATGATTGTGGATCTCACTATAGGTCATGAACTCTTGTCACTAATGGATGGTTTCTCTGGGTATAATTAGATTCATTTTGTAGAAGAAGATCAACATAAAATAACATTCACTACACCTTGGGGCATATTTTGCTACACCATGATGCCATTTGGGTTAAAGAACGTCGGGGCAACCTATCAATGCACGATGATGGTCATCTTCCATGACCTAATCCATAAGATACTTTAGGATTATGTGGATGATATTCTAGTCAAGTCTCTCAATGCTTTGGATCACTTATCTCACCTCGAGGAAGTGTTCTATCGACTGGTAGAATATCGTCTCATGCTAAATCCAAAGAAGTGTGTCTTCGGTGTTACTTCAGGAAAGCTCCTAGGCTTCATTGTGTCATAGTTTGGTATTGAGATTGACCCTAAGAAGGTCAAAGTCATCATGGATATGGCTCCTCCTAAGAAACTTAGGCACCTTCGTTCTTTGCAAGAAAAACTCTAATTAGTCTGGTGGTTCATTTCTTAGTTTGCTGATAAGTGTCAACCTTTCACTCACCTGCTTAAGAAAGATTAGAATTTCAAATGGGACTCAGCTTACTAGTGCAATTTTGAACTCATCAAGCAATACTTAGCTAATCCACCTATTTTGGTTCCTCCAATTATAGGGCACCCACTCATATTGTACATCACAGCTACTCCCACATCATTAGGTGCTCTTTCAGCACAACTTGATGATGCAGGAAAGAAATAAGCTATTTATTACATCAGCAAAACATTAGTGGACTATGAGCTCAACTACATTCCAATGGAGAAGGCATGCTTAGCAGTGGTGTTTGCCACCCAAAAGCTATGTCATTACATGTTGAGTCATACTGTGCAATTGATATCAAAGATTGATCCATTAAAATATATACTCTCTCGTACAATACTCACCGGATGCCTGGAAAAATGGGTTATGCTTCTTAGTGAGTTTGACATTCAATATGTTGACAGAAAGGCCATCAAAGGCTAGGCTATTGCAGATCACTTGGCTGATGCACCCTTAGTTGCAGATCACCCACTCATCATGGAATTTCCAAACGAATACCTTTGTTTAATAGAAAAAAAATCACTTTGGAAGCTATATTTTGATGGCTCCTATACATCTCATGGCTCTGGTGTGGGCATACTCTTGGTTACACCTCAAGGTGATTATATTCCTAAATCTTTCAAGCTACAATTTTGGTGTACCAATAACATTGCAGAGTATGAGGCCCTTGTTGTGAGACTAAAAATTGCCATTGAATGGAATATCACAGAGCTTCAGGTCTATGGTGATTCTCAGCTTATCATCAAACAATATTTGAATGAATATCAAACCAAGGATGACAAGTTACTACCTTACAAAGATTTGGTTGATCAATTAAAGGAGCATTTCACTCAGATCCAGTTCATACAGGTACCTAGACTCCAAAATAAGGCAGTTGATGCTATGGTTACTATTGGCTCTCTCTTGGAAATACCACATGAAGCTACGTAATATGAACTCTTGGTTGAGCAGCTACACGAACCCGCATATGAGAGTAATGAATCAACATAGGTCTGTATCTTAGTTGGTCCCCAATCTCCATGTTACCACGAAATTCATGCTCACCTACTAAATGGTATCATATCTCCTCACCTCACACGAACCCAACACCAAAACCTTATTCGCAAAGCTTCCCATTACACTATCATCACCCAAACCCTATATCATCGTGGTTATCATGATAATCTCTCTCAATGTTTAGATCAAAATGAGGCTGTGATGGCTCTCAAAGAGGTACATGCTAGACTTTGTGGTGCTCACACAAGCGGGATGGTGCTAGCAAAGCAGATCCTTTAGGCTAGATATTATTGGCCTACTCTAGAACAAGATGCATGTCAATTTGTGAAATGATGTTTACCTTGTCAACAACATGCTAATTTAATTTGGGCTCCAGCATAGGACTTACAACCCATTGCACCACCCTGGCCTTTTTCCTATTGGGGATTTGATCTTGTTGGTCTTATTCTGTCACTTTCTTTAGAAGGGCATAAGTGGATAATCACCGTCGCTGATTATTTCACTAAGTGGGTCAAGGTAGTTCCCCTTGTTATGGCCATAGGAGTTCAGGTGTCCAAGTTTATATTGTATCATATCATATGTCGCTTTGGCATCCCAGCTACCATTTTCACAAATCACGGAGGTAATTTTGAAAACCTAAATATGGAGGAATTGTACACTTCCCTTCACATCCACCATCACTTTTCTAGCCCGTATTTCCCACAAGGTAATGATCAGGCAGAGGCAACTAATAAAACACTGCTCAGAATCCTCAAGAAATATGTCAATGACTCTAGCCATGATTGGCATTTGCAAATTAATCCCACCCTATGGGCATATTGTACTTCATTCCGTATAGCCATTGGCACAACTCCATACTCCCTAGTCTATGGTGTTGAAGCAGTCCTACCTATTGAGGTTGAACTCCCATCACTCCGCATTTCTCTCTAAGGACAGATATCTGATGAAGAATATCGAGTGGGTTGACTTGCTCAACTTGATGTACTTGATGAAAAAAGGCAATAGGCTGATGACCACCTCATGGTCTATCAAAGTTTCCTCACACAATTTCAATAGGAAAGTCCATCTGTGCATTTTTCAGGAAGGTGACATGGTCCTTAAAGAGAATACGAAGGTTCAAGCTGATAGAGAAAAGAAAGGAAAGTTCGAGCTCACATGGCTTGGTCCTTATGTGGTCATGGCATCTTTTGGCTCAGAAGCCTATCAGCTATCTACCCTTGAAGGTGAAGTCCTAAATGATCCTACCAACATTATTCACCTCAAGAAATTCTACACCTAAGGACAGAATTTGCAAATCAAGGAAAGAAAAAAGGCACAAAAATAAAAATAAAAATAAAGTGTCCAATGATGAAAACTTGGTAATTCAAGTGCCTTGGATAGGTCCTTGGTGAAAACCTAGCTAATAGGTGCCAGGTGTACTAGAGCTCTTCCATTATCTATCATTAACACACACCCCTTTATCACCCCTCCATAATATATCACTCATCCCCCCCGCTTTTCCAAGGTGTTCCTTATTGTTTTTTGCCATGCTTCATCATCCTCTAGCACTTTGCACTATGCAACATCCCACCTCATTGTTGTATTGTAGAATCCCATGTATCATACTCAATGTATCCTACCATTGTACTCTACTATATCTACCCTATCAAGTGCTTTTTATCCTTGTACTTTACCATATGTAGCATATACAACCCATATAACATGTATCTCATATCTCTGCACTAACCCTTGTCTCCCATGTACCATACCTATGTGACTGCAGAAATATTCAGACCCTTGTACATAAGTCACACTTTACATAATCCCACCTAAACAAACCCATGTATCATATCAATGCTATCTCCTCATCCTGAGCTTTCCCCCGTCATTCATATACCTACTACTATGTTTTGCTATCATGAGTTCCCATGTCTTTAACTAGTCATACTTCTACATACTATCCAGGTCTTGTTACAACCTGTCAGTAGCTCATCAGTTGATCTCTTTGGAAAAAGGTTACTTTTTCACTTTGCAGAATCTTTTTTTGTATATTTTGGTTGATTGTTTCCATGTATCTTTTGTTGTTTCCTCCTCAAGATTTCCATGATCATTCCATATCATGGTGTATTTTGACTGGAGCAACTAAGGCGATTGGTTTTGATCACAATCTTTTGCTACTTGAGAGTCATTTTGATATTATCCTTGCATATTTCAAGCATGTTTTCATCTTTCGGTAAAACATGATGCACTTGGGTAATCTCATTTTCTTGTGGATCACCCAACATCAATCCAACACTGATCTCGTTGAGACTCATGTGTGATTCTAGGGCAATCCTTGCGTGCTTGTTTGAGTCAGTCCTATGAAATTTTGGGAAAGAGGCCTTGACATTATTAGTAACCTTGGTAGATCCCTAACAATCCTATATCAAATAAAGTGCTCACACTACATAGTGGTACTTCCTCACGAAGTACCCCATGGTCAAGCTTCCCCTATGCCTCACTTTTACTTTTATTTTTTCTAGAACCCCTGGCATCCTCCTCCTTGTCATCACCCCTCTCCCTTGAACTATCACCTTTTCCACCCTCCAACTCATTTGATACAAAACCTTGAACATCAATTCTTATTCATTCTCATCATGATGTGATCCCTATCATAAGTTACTATCCTAGAGCTAAAATCTTTGCTATCCTCCAGACTGCGAGTTTGTTGGTCACTCTTTTTCCAACCTTATTCTCCTTAGTGTTAGTATCTCCTATTATCACTTTTCATATCATAAAACACTATCATAAGTCAAGCATTGGTTATCCTATTCCACCATCATTGTTTGTCTTGCATCTCCTAGAATCTAGTAGGTTGTATTATCATAGCTTGTATCCTTTTATCATATCTCAAAATATCATTGCATTCAATTTTTTATGTTATTCTCATAGGCTTATCATAAATCTTAGGTGTATCTTTTAGTTTGTGTTCTTTTTAGCATATCATAAGTTTACTATTCTCTCTTTTAGTTTACTTAAGCTTTAGCATTATAGTCATTCCTCATTAGATTAGGTTTCATTTTAGCATTGAAATTCGTCATTAAGTTGTACTTCATTTTTTTGTATTTTCATCTTTTATTTGGTAATTCTTTTTTTGAATCTTTCATCCATCTTTAGTTTGTGTTAACATATCCTAAATGTCATGACATATTCATTTTTCATATCATAAATCTGTTGTTTATCCTTTAGTTGGTGATTCATTTTACATTTGTCACTTATTTTATAGTTTGTACTTATCATCATACAATGTCATATTAGATACTCTCCAAAGAAATCAATTCTCCGAGATCACATCACATCCATCATAAGCCACATCACATCATGAAGATTGTATCAAAACATATCACACCACATACCATCTATCATACAACAAATCTCATCATCATCACATCTACAAAATCATAAGGAAAATCATGTCATCAAGGATCACATCACATCAGTGATATCATAGATAAAAATCACATTACATCATATCTGCACTATCGTAGCCAAATCACATCAAAATCATATTGTATCATATATACAATATCATCAAAAATCACATCCTGCATCAAAAACTGTCAGCATAATCATAAAATCATAGCACATATCACATCTTGCATCACCAATCGTCAGCAATATCATTAAAACATCACTGTCTATCCAACGCATATCAACCACTATACATAACATCACTAGTCCATAACACATATCTCACCAGAATCATTAGATCTATATATCAATGAAAGAATAATAGTCCATCAATGTATAATTTCCATATCATACAAATGGGTTTGAGCCCGAACAAAATCTCCATGTGTCTCAAAAAAGCTAATATATATAGAATACTCAATATCCCAAAAAGTCACCTGCTCATTGATGGTCAACCCATCATCCCTTCATCCTTAGTCTCCTCCTCTACCCCTCTCCCAGCCCCTAGTGGTGGTGGTGGTGGAGGTGGTGGCCTCATCAATCCTCCCTCTATCCCAGAGCTCTCTGCCTCCTCCCTCCTCCCCTGCTGCTAGCTCGGCCCTACCCTCTGGCTATGCCTTATGTGTTGGGACCTGCTTGTACTCTCCCCCTAGTTCTCCATCCACTCTCCCCTCCTCCTTGCATCCCTGTGTGGGTACCTTCTATCCCTAACTACATAGGTTTCATGTAGTGCTCAATCTATGATGTTGGTACTGTGGCATGGTACCTCCCCTAGTAGAATCTAGCCCTCTCCCACAAATCCTCCATCTTTTTTCGCAATCTCCACAGCTCATCCAAACCCCCTCCCACTGCCACCTGTGCCCGTAACGTCACCACCTCCACCACTAGCCTATCTTGCTCCTGCTGAAGGGCATCTAGTCTCGCCTGCACCCTCTACCGCTCCAAAGTCATGGCATCCAACCTCCCCTCCACTCGGCCCACCTCCATCTGTAGCCTCCCCACCTTCACACCTGTCCTGTCTGCTTGCCCCTAGGCTGTATCACGCTCTTGTCTAAACTAGTCCTGCTCTACCTAGAGCTAATCTCTCTCTTGCTGTGTATCACAGAGCAGCTAGCTCATCACCGCATGTGCCTGCTCTAGCGAGGCATATCGAGCTGCCAATCCGTCATCTCCTCCCCTGATAGATGAACCCCTACATCTCCCCCTATTGCCCTCTGTCGCCCCTGTGCCTCCTCTCCTCCTCTCTCTGGCTGGGCTCTCCTCTCTTCTACTCCTCTCTCTAGCTAGGCTCCCCTCTCCTCTACTCTCCTCTCTCACTAAGCTCTCCTCTCCTCCCCCCCCTCCTCCTCTGCCAGGCTAGCTCCTCCTCCTAGGAAATTGCTTCTACCCACTGCTGCAACCCTCTTGCCACATACCACCCCTATCAGGCTGCTCGAGCTAGCTCACCTGCCACCACCATTGATCTCGTTCCCTATGATCTCCCCACTGTTCTTGGCTACACAAAAGTATTTTGGTACTCCTGTGTGGAGCTCGCATCTACTGCCCTGCCGAACCAATCCCACTATTGTGGCTCTAGCTCTAGCCATGCCCTCAACAAACTATCCCTCTGAAGGGCTGGCCTGTACATTGATACTAGCTCGTGTGTCACCCGCTGATACCAGTTTGGCTCCCCTGGCACTATCTATTTCCATGCAAACTGTCATAGCACCCTGTTTGGCCTATACTGCTCTACCCCATACTCTCATCTCCCAAACAAAAAAAATGGGGAAATAGTGTATGGGAGCTGCTCTCCCTCCTCTGCCCATGGTCCCAGGCCCATGTATGGCCTCCATACCACTGTCACTATCTCATCCATGCACACTCTCCAGTAGTCCAGTGAATCCGTGTGGTGGTATGTCAATGGCTCGGCCCAGCTATATGCCAATGGCTCCTCTTCCTACCTATCTCTGCACCCTAGTGGCCTGAGCACTACAATATGCTCCCACACCCATACCTATAACAGTGTAGGGAGCCCAATACTCCTCCCCTATCGCCTGCCACCCTGGTATACTATATGATGTAGGTCCCGGTATAGCTTGGCCAACATCAGAGAACCCCATGTCGTTGGGCATCCCACATCCACAATCTACATCACTAATGGAATCAATGCTAGTGTAACCCTTGTACCACCTGTATCTAGGGCAATGTACCCTGAAACTAGCCCTAGCACATAGAAATAGATCCACCTCTCCGCCGTCATATGATCCAGATGCTTGTCTAGTGCAAATTGTCCCCTATGGATCTTGTACTCCACTCTGGGCCCCACCAGTCACTATACAACTGCCTCTACTATCATGTCTCTAGTCACCATGATTGGTGTCTCCCACACTGGCAGTCTAAATATGTGATGCACATCCTCCACCGTCACTATCATCTCCCCCATCAGTAAGTGGAACGTCGCTGTCTCACTGTGCCATCTCTCACACAATGATGTGACCATCACCATGTAGGTGTGGGTATGGGGCAACCTCACCAGGTATCCTAGTTTGATCGCCTCAATCTGTACCTAGTTAGCCAGTGTCAGCATCTCTCTAGTGCGGAACACTACTACTCGCCGCTCCCGTGACACTAATGCATCCAAGGACCATTGCACACCACCACAAGAAATCTAAACGTCAATTTTCTATCTCCTTGTTTATTCTCCCACCCTCTCTTTCCTCAACCCCAAATTTTTCTACCTTTATTCTACAAAACCATCGTTCATGTGGAATAGTGTTCTTGCGAAGCCTACCCTCTCACATTCTTGCAGACCTATGTTTCGGTGGGATCGCGGTGTTGACTTTAGTATTATCCTTGACCTTTTACCTCGCTCTCGCTAGCATGTTCCCACAGTTGCTACAATTGTCGACCCCGCTAATCCTTGATCTCGTGGGATCACGTTCCTACACTGTGCCCTTTTTTCCCCCTTTCCTATTATACAAAGCCCTTAAACTTGTGGGTATGCATTCCCGCTACTTGAATCGCATTCCTCTTCACGGGGACGTGATCCTGCCTAATATACTCTATTCCCGCGTAATTTCTCACTTCAAAATTGCTTTCCCCCAATAGACTATTTGGCTTCCTGCACACCTCCCACCTGACACTAATTTCATGGGATCGCGATCTCGCTAATCTCGCTCGCGTTCCTGCTGGACCAGTGCCTATGGGATTGCATTTCTGCCTTCGCAGGAATGATCTACCAAATACATACACAAAAATCACAAAGAGGTTTTAGACCCTACCGATTGATCGAATGTCCCTCATACTCGTACTTGTCGCACTATGTCCGTGTTAGAATCTGAAAAGATTAATAACCCAGAAAACTAGTGCAAAGAGTAAATATCTAAACTATGAATGCAAATGATACAAAATCAAAATAGCATCATAGAGTTAGTCTCCAAGAGAGTAATGCAAATGCTGGAAGTAAAATAGCATTAAGAGGATGCAAAAACAAGAGATGTAAATACAAGCCAGGTAGCATGCTTATATAGGCAAGGAAGAGAGAGGAGGTGGCAACACCAACCAATGAGGAGCAACCATCTATCGGACTAAAGATAGCAAAGTATCTTCCCAAGATAGCTAATGGATGCTCACATGTAGGAAGGTGACACCTCACAACCATTCACCTAATAAGACATGCTTTATTAACCTAAGCAAGATTATTAAAAGTGTAGGAAAAACCTAGCAAAATAGAAAAAATAAAAAACTACACTAACACACCCCCATAAGCGAAGCTTAGGTGGATGTATAAATGGGTCCCGGCAACGAGGCCATGTTAGGTACCCAAGTACAATGCAAGAAGATGCAACCTCTGAAAGTGGGAAAAGAGAGAAAACCACAAGGGAAAAACCCTCCCCCAAAAAGAGGTAAGAACCTAGTGAAGAACTGAAGAAGTCTCCCACTAGGGAAATTGTCCCCTAAAATAGGAACAAGGAGTGATCATGAAGAAGCAGCATCACTGAAGCATGAAGAACCACAAAACTCTGTCAAAATGCTGATTTGTAGAACCCCCATGGAAATAGAAGGCACGCACCATCAACCAAAGGAACCTCCATGGAAATAGAAGGCACGAACCATCAACCAAAGGAACCTCCATGGAAATAGAAGGCACGAACCATCAACCATAGAAGCATAGAACAAAAATATATCCTCCCCTTAAGGTAGGTGAGGTGACAGGCAGCTGAAAAGATGGGCCAAAAATCTCCTACAACACAAGAGCCAAACACATCGAGACTGAGGTACAAACACAAATAAAGGCATGTGTCATCGACACTGCATGAGGAATTAGAGAAAGAGGGCCTATAAGCAGCAAACAACTATCCGCCCCATGGCACTTTATATAATAGTGCGAGTACAACGAATCACAATGATGAAAAGGATCCTGAATTGCAAGAGTGGCACTTTATCTCAGTGTGTTGCATTGATATGCTTACAATGAATATCAACAATGATCAGAAAAAATATAAGGCTGAAACAACAAAAGGTAAAGCCCAAAACGAAGCAACTGAAGCAACAAAATCGATCTCCGGACCTGAAATAAACAAAATATCCACCAGAATGCTAAAACCTAAAAGACTAAATAGGATGTTTTTGGAACAAAATCTGGAACAACAACCAAAATCACTGGAAAGAGCATAGAAAGAGCTTTCCAGCGATATAAAGAAGTCCAAAAACGGAGATCGAAAGCTCAAGATACGCCTCCCGGAGTGCAAAATAGAACATCCAACTTTGATTGCCATAATATGCAACCAAACTGTATCAAAACTCAAAAAAACCTATACCAGTATCTCTGTCTCAAAACTAGCTTTTTGACGCTTCTTTCGGATCGGAAAAATACCTCCATATGCAAAAGTTATGGCCAAAAAACCACAAGTAGGTCTTGATTTCAATGCATTACAAACCCTCATGAAGAGCATATGTTAAAAGTGAAACTTGGGCACAATAATCAAGGAAAAAAATAGCACCACTGCGATCTACTCGAAAAATCATGCACTTTCAAAAAAAGAATCGCCTCGATATGAGGTCGTATGAGAAAGTTATGATCCTCCGAAGTTTCCAAAACAAGAACTGTGCACAGTCACGGCTGAGAATCTGCAATTTCTGAAGAATTCATGCATGAAAATCAAAAAATAACTCTAATAGTGGATAGAGCACAAAAAAATAGCCAAGTTCATAACAAGAATCATCAAAATCGGAGTCCGTATGAGCAAGAACGAGACATTTGAAAACTGCATTCAAATCTGCGGCTACCAACGTAGAGGGGTATGGCTGTAGCTTTGCATGCTCGATTCTGAAAAATATACAGCTTGCATGCAAAATCTAAAAGATATCCAGATGGTTTTTCGGGGCTGCGAACAAAACCCAGAAAGCGTTTTTCTTCCTGATGAACAGAAGATGTTGCTGTAGTGTAAATCAGACGCCTTTAACAGAAAAAAAATGGCTCCAAAAATTAGAAAACGACCCCAGCAACCAAAATTTGACATGCAAATGCTGGATCAGCTTCTCAAGTCCATCAATGGCATGCTGGAACCTGCAAAACTGATTGAAAACTCCAAATATGCAAGTTGGTTGTCAGATTTGAGATTGAAACCCCAGAGAAAAACTGTTTTTGTCAAAACTTTTCTGATTCTCAAGATCATCCAAAGATGCAAGAGAAGAACATACTTCATTTTTCAAAAAACTAAAATAAAGTTTATTTGCCCCCCCCCGAATCTCTCAAATAAGGAAACTAAAATCTACTCTTGCACATAGAAAAGCTCTGATACCATGTTAGAATCTGAAAAGATTAATAACCCAGAAAACTAGTGCAAAGAGTAAATATCTAAACTATGAATGCAAATGATACAAAATCAAAATAGCATCATAGAGTTAGTCTCCAAGAGAGTAATGCAAATGCTGGAAGTAAAATAGCATTAAGAGGATGCAAAAACAAGAGATGTAAATACAAGCCAGGTAGCATGCTTATATAGGCAAGGAAGAGAGAGGAGGTGGCAACACCAACCAATGAGGAGCAACCATCTATTGGACTAAAGATAGCAAAGTATCTTCCCAAGATAGCTAATGGATGCTCACATGTAGGAAGGTGACACCTCACAACCATTCACCTAATAAGACATGCTTTATTAGCCTAAGCAAGATTATTAAAAGTGTAGGAAAAACCTAGCAAAATAGAAAAAATAAAAAACTACACTAACAGTCCGCTCAGTGCTCTGGTTGCCTAATACCTGCCATCATAATCTCCACTGCAGAGCTCCTAACCAACAATATCTCCTCCTGAATCTAGCTGTAATTGACCCCTTCTGGCCCCCTCTTAGCCACTTATATCCCACCCAAGTGCCTTGGCTACCCCTCCTGACCATCTAGCACTCCAGTTTTCTTCGCCCCTTTGCTTTCTCTTTTTTTAACTATTTTTCCCTCTTCCATGCCCCGTTTCCTACTATTTTTTCAAGAGGTCGTCATGTCGCTTTTTCTTTCCCCATCACCTTCTTGAGGGGGCATCATGCAGTCCATTCTCTCTTTTTCTACTCAAAATTAGGGCAACTATGTTGCTTTAAAAAGTCTTCTTCATGTCATTTATGTTTGAACTTCTTTGAAATAGTGTTGCTTCAACACTATGTCAAAGAGGGGCAAAATGTAGACACCTAAATTTGATTACATCAATAAGTAATCATATCTAGTCATCTCTTAGGACATTATTGATTAAATATTTACTATCTAATTAATTAATCGTCATCTCCTAATTAATTAATTAATTTAATTAACTATAGTCCAATTGATAAAATCAAATGATCACCCAAAATCAATTTATCAATTGAATCCCTCTTCCCCTATTAAATTGAATAAATCATTTAAATTCAATTTAATTTCATACTCCCCATTTTATTAAATAAAGCATTTAATAAAATATCTAAAATCCAAAAGCCTTCCTAAACCTTATCCTAACCCCTAATCCAACCCATTCACCCATACTAAACTCACTTAGCCACCTAACTAACCCATCCCATCAAAGCCAAATCACTCATCCCCTAACCCCCCTTCTAAGCTAATCCTAAACCTCTTCTAATCATGTGCACAATTATAAACATGGGTTAAGACTTGCTAACCCAAGCTAAAGTCAACAAATATCTTCCCCTCACCCTCCAACATAAATGACCCTCAAATATCTCTTACACTCCTCTTAGTGGCTCGTACATCCTCACTCATGACTCTTACATACTCAACCACCCTCATCAAGCCTTTGACCAACCCTTATTCTATACTCTCACACTCATCCTCCTTGTGACAAGTGTCACCTCCCCATTGGTGCTAAACTAGCACAATCCATGTGCTCCCTTTTGAGTGCATCCTGACCCTCCCTCACCATCTCATCGCCTTGACATATTGGACCTCCATTTCTCTAACTCTTGGCCTATAAATTGAACCCTCCTCCTTCACTAAAATCATCCATCCTCCATTCAAAGTTATAATGCTATTTTGAGAGCTCATAAACTACCTAAATACCATTATAATGTTGGAATCACTCCATGACTCCATTGTTGAAACTTTGCCTCATTCACTCCATCCATCCATCTAAGCTTGAGCATAACTTGTGAGCATACGTACCTTAAATCAGGGAAAAATCCATTGCATCATAATTTTATACCATCAGGAGCCTACCATTCTTGGTTTGCTTCCTTTTGTGGTGATAACAATCAGTCCTATCTTAAGTGTTTGCTTATTTAGTATTGTTGATGCTTTCCTTGATAGCTAGTATTCATGTTACACTACTAAACTAGGTGATACACTATCAACCTAGATTTTTCTATGGAGGAGGATGAGGAACAAAGTGATCTTAATACTGGGCTTATTGCAGCTTCACAAGTTCTCTCTGCTAATCTTAGGGATGACATCAAAGATCTAAAAAAGGAGATGGAAAAGGTAGACCTTTGAGTGATGTTTGTTGAAATGGGTCTCATTCCTACCAATTTTGAAGATCAAAGTGTAAATGTGATGGAACAAAGAAACTAGAACTTCAACATTTTTGGGATGTTTTGAAGGATAAAAGAAGTGTTACACTAAGAATCATTAGTTTAGTTAGGTTTTTTTTTTTAAAACATATTATCGAAAGTGTATGATTTTGAAATGTAATGGTTTGAAGATTTGTCACTTCCCTTTTTGAGGGAAACCAAAATCATACATACATACATACATACATACATACATACATACATACATACATACATACATATATATATATATATATATATATATATATATATGAAGATGAAATGTAAAGCAGATGCAAAGAATATAATACAAAATAAAACCCTTTTTGTTGACATTTGATATTTCAATGGGCATTGTTTTTTTTGGGCTCTAGTTATATTACAGTAATCATAAATTTACTTTCTAAATTTGTGTTTATCATAATTTCACTTTCTAGTAAGTACTTACTGGTTAATAGTAGTACACAATACATACTACACATGCCACATGCGACCAAGTATTTATGTATGTAGTAATGGATTTTTGGGAAGTGTTTCTAATATCATTTCATATCTCCAACATACATGTGTAGCAAATAACATCTATTTATAGACTATCATTCATCAGATGATAATATATAAATGGTTAAGGTTTATTTTGAGCCAAACATCTGGAATGAAGCCTCGACCTCGTTCAAGTCTTTGGAATGGTGAAAAATTTCCTTCTAGCTTGTACCACTTATAGTAGATAGTACATACATGTCTTTGTCACTATTAGTGGCATTCCCTCTTCCATCAACTTCACATGCATAACAACTTTTTTGGCATGAACTTGCATTTATGTTGAAGATTTGTGAAGATTTAATAATTTAAAACAAATGAACTAGAAGCCGAATGAACAAATATGTAGGGAGTCAGGACCATTTCTCAACCACTTAGTTTATTTATAGGCAATTGAGATGATTCTTTCATCATTGCTCATCTCATTTTTGGTAGTCAATAGTCTGGTAATATGCATATACTTTTAGTGCTCATTCAATTTTGGTCTAGTTTACTTGGTGGTATTCTAGTAGAGTTGTAGGCCTTGCTCTTTAGTCAAGATGGCGACTATAATTCATCTGACATACAAATTGGAAGAGGAATATAAGGCCTTTTTAGGTGAAGTCCCTAATGAAAACCTCTTGTCAATCTGCAATAAGGTTGTTCCTGCTATAGCTATTGCTATGAACTTCATTATTCATGCTATGAAAATGGTTTTGGGGCATTAGTTTTTGGAGAACAAGAATAGGTACCATATCAACATTGACATTAGGTCCCACTTTCTTGCCTCTCTACTTGACCTTGGAGAAGCAAGAGTCAACATTTTGCTATTTGATAAAAGCACAAACCTATGTCACCCTTTTGTAAAGGAAAATGCTAACAAAAGTATAAGTGTTCACCTTCAATAACATAAAATTGGTATTATTATTTTGAATTTGAAAATGAAGTAAACTAATGAAATGTGTAAAAATGGATGAATTTTAAGATTATAATTTTTAATAGTTATTTTGAATAAGAATTGATATAATTTCCTATTTTTTAAAGATAATTTTTTAGCTACTGAGAGAATTTGAAAATTAGGGGTCTATTTCCCACCACAAAACTATATGGAAATAAACTTATTTCCCTTTGATCTTAGACTATGTTATAGATAAGATATATAGCTATAAAAAATAAAAAACAAAATTAATTTTTAGACCAATATTTTCTCTTTTATAATTATTAAAATTTTAACTTACCTAAAATTATTAGATTTCATCTCCCACCACATTTTTCAAAAACAAAAATTTTAACTAGGATAAAAATTAAACATTACAGAAGAGGCCTTTCTCCTCTAGAATGTCATACAATTTTTAATTTTTTTTGATATGATTTAATATTTTTTTCTTTCTCAAAACTGACATCTTTTTGAATGTTAAAATATGTGCTTGTAGAATTTTTTAATTACAATATACTATATCTAATTAAAAAACTATAAAATCTATATGAGAATATTCTTGACTCTAAGCTCTATAAAATGTTGTTTAAATGTTAGTAAAAAAATATATTAAAAATAGTAAGAGTTATTGAAATGCCACATTTTTGAAATAATTTTGTTTCTTTGGTAATTGGATATAAACTAGAATAAAACATGCATTTAATAAACATTTTCAATTGGAAAAATGTGAGACCATATATAACTTAGCTAGAATAATTTTTTCTAGATTATATTTTTGAACAAAATTTATTTTTAGATAGAAATACACAAATTCGGTCATTTTGATAAGTTAGCCTAAAAGGTGACACAACTTTGTACTTTTACCCTACTCTTGAGGAAGAATTTTAAAGTGAAATACTTGGAAAATGATATTGATATTGTTGCTCATGAAGAATTAGGGGTAGGGATCCCTTGGGTGGGTGAAATCCACAAGCTTTTGGAACCTAGCTAGAATGTGGCCCTGCAACCATTTTTGTTGGACTTGATTGTTGGGTAGTTGAAGCACCATAAGAAATGGGCATGAATTGGCTTAGATTTTCTCTAAAAATGGTATAACTTGGATGAAGTGGCAAAGGAAAACCTGTGGCTAGAAGAATTCACAACCTTAGTCCAGTCTTGTGCTTTCTACAATAAATAGTATAATAGCACAAGCATTTCCCCCTGAAGTATGGTTTCACTTTCTATTTTGTTTAATCAATAAAATCACTATACATGCCTCTAGAGTCTCTAGACTCTACATTAGATTTTAATTTTCAAGTGGCATTGAATATCAATGAAATTTCTAGAGTTCCATATAAAATTGTATTTCATTGTTATGCTTACTTATGCAATATTTTGTCATTTTACAAATTTTCTATTAAATTTTTAAGAAACAAAATATAACATTTTTAACATTGAATTAAAATTAACTTATTGAGTTTTCACATTTAACAATCAATTTAATTGATAGTTACTTTTACAATCAGATTTAACTCTCCATTGGATAAGCTTATTTTACAATCAAATTTAAAGTATCATTGAAAAAATATTTCATTTTTAAAATTAGAAATATTCTAATACATTTAAGAATTATGTTAGTAATATTATAAAGTTAAAAGGTCATGCTACGATGATCATTAGATGAACAAAGATCAATGACTTCAAATGATTTTCAGGCTGAATTTGGCAACAACTGAGTAGCTTTTCAAAAAGCCCTAAAAAGAAGACACGTGGCAAACATGATCAAGTGTGAAATCACTATGCGCATAGTAGCACCGTTTGATCAAGTTAGATCAATGATTGGAGATCCTTTTTAGGCAAATGTGGGGCACACTCAACCAATTTTATAAATGCAACCAAAAAAAAGACATGTGTCATCTCTAGTCTCTAATAACTAATAAATATGCTAGATAAGAACGCTCAACTATTCATATTGTAATCACTTTTTAATTAAAACTTATGTATGCTATATGAATTATAATAATTTAACTATACTATGTTAGGTCCTTAAAGTTCATTATATTTTAAGCATCTTCAAAAGCATAAAATAAGATAAATATTTTGTTAGATTAAATTGTTTAGTTTAAAATTTAATGCACATTGCACAAATGCACAAGTGTTAATAGAATGTTGTTTTTATTATAATATAATAATAATTAATACTATAGATATAATTTAATATGATGGGACAAGTGTTAATATAATAAAGGGTATGCTACCACTACTATTGGATGAGCAAGGATCAATGGCTCGAGATGTATTTTGGGCCAATTTGGGTAGCACTCAACTCATTTTCTCAAATCACTCCAAAGAGAACACATGTAGCATACATTTAATACCAGTGACTATTCAATAATCATTTTGACATGGATGGTGGATATCATCTTGACACGCGAGATAGGGAATCAAGACGACCACCATTTGATCAACTTAGATTAATGACTCCAAATAAATTTTGGGCCGATTTCAGAAACATTCGACTTGTATTCACATATTCCTCGAGAAGAGGACATGTAACATACTTGATGTAACATCTATTGTAGCATCTACATCCTTTACAATGATACATGCCATTCGATCAACAAAGATTGAATGGCCCTAGTTGTATTTCAGGCCAATTTTGGCTAGAGTAGTCTTGCTTTCACAAATTCCATAGAAAGAAGACATGTTCCATACATGAATCAAGTTAGAAAGAAGACACATGGAATTGATTTAGACCATGGTATAGTAATGGGACATGTAAATATTGACAGCTAACACCATTTAAGCATCAAAGATCGATAGCTTGAGATTTATTTTGGGCTGAATTTGGCTACCTTCAATTTTTTTTCAAAATTTCTCCCAAAAGAAGTCTTTAGAAAGAAGTCTTCATAAATTAGTGATAACTATTAGAGTTAATCTTAAATTATACTATAATTTTGTATGTTTACGATTTCACAAATAATTATAATAGCAATTATCTATTGTACAACGTACATTAGAATTGATATCAAACACATGCTTGAGTAATTTGCTTTTGTGCATACTGTAAGGTTTAGTTTTAATTATTAAAAATTTGATTTTTGTTGTATGCACAAATTATGATCAATCCAAGGACCAAGATTCAGTAAAAGAAGTGGAGCTACAATCATCACAAACTTAGTCTTCTTGTACAACTCACAATAACATAGATAATAGTTATCAATTACAGTTTCAACTTTTCGGGTAAGAACTAATATCCTAATTCTTGAATAGCTTTTTTACTCATAGCTTAGTAACTAGTGTTAGCTATAAAACTTAGGTTTTAATTTACAATTTATCATGCATTGTAAGCCTAAATTATTTACTTTTTAGCAGCTAGGTAACTGAAAAAGTTAAATATTACAAATACAATTTAGGGTTTAAATATTATTCGTGTCTGTAAATTCCAATTTTTGCTTTTGTATAGTTTTGTAACTTTTTCAATGATGAAAAAAAAAATACAAAAGGAGTAGCATTGGCAGTGGAATTGCAACCCAAAAGAAAATATAGGGGACCTAGAAACTAGTTTTTGACATGCACAAACTTGTTAAAATGCCATGTTTTACTGATGAATTACATGATATTTTGGATCTTGTTATCTATGGAAGGAGTATTGAGTAAATCATATATAAAATTTAAGATAAGTGGAATGATGCACAAGAAGAATCAAAATATATTAAATTGAACACCATGATAGGGACCATTGTAAACAAAGTTGCAACATGGACTAGTGGAATTGCCCACTTGGGGTTCCCTCAAGTATTCCCTTGTCCATAATTTGTAACAGTTTATTCTGAAAATTATGATGAAAATAGAAAGGCAGTTGTGAATTGAAACACATAGGAGGTAATTTTTTCTATCACAGAGAGTGAATTTGGTAGACTATTGGACCTAGGGTTTGAAGAACAAACACCAATCCACATTGACTTGGAAAAACTAGTAGAAAGATATGAAAAGTTAGGTTCTTATAAAAATCATTGTTATATAATAGGGTTAGCAAATGCATTCAATCTACCTTGTGATCATAAACCTCCTTAGGAATTGGATTTTTTTTCGTAGTGGGTTCAGGATATTGTATCTCAACTATCAATGTGTTTAGGTTTGGAAAGTAATGAGAAAGTGGGTGCCAATATTTTGGAAATAATTTTCAATATTCATTGACTAAAACAACCCATAATATATAATAATATTAGGCACATTGTACATCACATGAACAAATAATTGTTAATGATTAAAAGAGGGGTAGACCCACTATCACTAAAGACATTTAGATACATGACCTACTTGTGATATCTTATGTTATCAAAGCATCATCAAATTTTTGAAATAAACAAGCTTCAACTTAATTTTGGTAAACCAATATTTGAATGGACAACTATGATTAGGATGGGTGATCCCCCAATGAACTACAACCACTTTGTAGACTTCTTTTTGGCACCACTTTATCATAAAATTGCAAGCACTTCAATGCTTAGATTACCAGTGTCATGTAAATGATTAATTCAACTAGGAAGTCAAATTCAATTAGTCGATTGGTACTTTGAAGAGTAAAATATATTAAGATTTTATAGTTTAGTTATAGAACCCTACAAACATTCTATACATGTGACAAAGAGGGTATTTGCATTGGAATATGTGCGACGGATAGAAAGCACAGATGTATTGTTTCATTGTCAGCAAAAGAAAACCATTTTTCCTTCCTTGTCTATCAAATGTAAAGGGTTCACATTTGAGAGGAGAGAATTCAATGTGGTACAATAACTGTTTACAATTTTTAAATTTGATGTTTCCAGGCACTGGTAGTATGACCCACTAAACATAATTGGTACAAAGCTTGTATAGAATGGGAACTCTGCAAGCAAATATCAACATGAGACTGTGTCATTGATTGAAAGACTTAAAAATATGGACTCATGGGAAGAGGTCAAAATAGAGATGGAAAAATGCTCCAGTGAAAAAATATTTCAATACATGAATTATTAGCACAAATTAAAGAATTGCACAAATAGAACAAAAAGTGTTGCTCATGACATCCTACAATTTCTAATAGAAAGTAGATCATCTAAGTAAAAAATGTCTTCTAGATATAATAAATCATTATTGTGTCACTGTAAAGTGCAATCAATATAAAAAATTAATGCATTTTGGGAGATGAGGAAGAATCTTGGCGGACAAAAAACCTCTGCAAATTTTGGAACTTTCCCGAGGATGAAACATTTGGAAAATAATGGGATAATGAGCATCAAGATGTAGTAGTAGCACAATGTGATGCAACTGATGAAGGAAATGAGTATGAGGTTTGTAAGGATCCTTCATCCATAGCCACAGATGTTAGCACTAGTTCCATTAAATCCACTACTCCAAGTAGTAGTACATTTGATTCAACAACAATTGCACAATATGTTATACTTAATTAGCAGATAAGGGAAAAATATGGCATAGGAGAAAATATGATAGAAAAATGGGTTATCCATTTGATGATGGGCTAGGCATAACAGGTCAAGGAAATTGGTATCCACTCCCAGTACTAGATGTACCAAAACGTGGTCATAAATCAAACATTGGAGATGAGTAAGATGACCCATCAGGTCAAAAAAAGGTGAACCTAAGAAATTTTTTTTTCCAAGGTGGATATATAACCTCCAAAGTTGTTTCCTTTAGAAAAGGTACTATGTGACTAAAATTTGACAAGATCCAGGCTCCTGAAGTTGAAGATCATTGTGCAAAGAAGCAAAAGGTTTTAGATATTAATATTGATACAATGCCAATTTCAATTTCCTCACAACAAATCCTTCAGAACAATCCAAAAACTTCACTTATTAGTGGTAGTAGGGTAGGATTAGGAAGGGATGATGCCATTGGTATTGGTAATCCTCAAAATGCAATTATTACAACCTTCAGCATTGTCTAGACAAGTATAATGTTGCAAGTACTCTTTCTCCTTTCAAGCATCGTATTGTATTAGTAGAACCAAATTTTGAATTCAATAATTCTATATCAAATTTTCAAGAAACCACAAAGATGAATAGAAAAAATAATAAGGCATTCACGAAGGATGTACTTGAGGTGGTTTGTTCTCAAGAACCTACATCAAGCAGGATATTTCCAACATATAACACCAATAAAGAAATGATGGAGTTAATGATTATTTGTCTCCCATAGCTAGATAATAATTCACCAGAGAGTGAGATAAATCCATCATATTTTCATGTTAGCACACTATCTATGGATTTCTCCAAAGTAAAAAATGTGGACAAAGTTAGTGTAGAAAAAAACACCAACTTTGTGGTCTACAATTCACTGTACAAGGTAGAGAGAGAAAAAAGGGTTGGACAAGGCAATTGAAAAGTTAAAAGCAGACCTGGAAAATGCAAAGACAAAGGAGAAAGTATCAGATAGTAGGTGCAAAGAAATAGATAAAAGGATTTCAAGTACTTCTCTCAAGGACAGTGCATAGCCTCGGCCATAAAATATGGAGGTAGAAATGAAAATTTTGAAGGAACAATTGGAAGAAAGCAATAAAAAGCTATCTAATGTAGAGAGAGAAGCAAAACTTGAGATGTTGAAGGAATAATTGGAATAGAGCAATACAAAACTCAATGATACTTTGAACCATGTTAATATGGAAGCTGATAATAAACCCAAAGAACTTGGGGACAAATCACAAGAAACAAATTAAAAACTTGAGGATGAAAGAGCATCTCTAGTAGATATTTTCAAAAATTTGGAGTCTAGTGGACATACAATCAATAACATTAATAAGGAATTGGATAATGAGAAGGAAAAAAGAAAATAGTAGGTGTTGGAAATATAAGAGGAGTAACTAAGAGGGGATGGGTGAATTAGTTACCACAAAAATATAACTCAAATCCCTTAGATTTCAATACAAATCAAAACTCAAAGTAAACAAAACTATGTTTTAACTTTGCAAATACATAGGCACTCAGCTTACACTAACAAATGTTGTAACTCAGTAAACATTGAAATAACTTGGCAAATGCTTATCATGAAAATCCAAAGATATTATCCATGATTGATCTTACTTTAACTTAGTTGCATACACATAAAAGAAATAGCATGAACACAATTGACACTAGTGTTGGATACAATTGTCTAATTACATGTTGTCTTTGATGTTACACAAATGTCATATTAGTTGTCAGTCAGTGCTTATCGAGTGCACTTGGTTAGAAAGACCATTTTCTTTGTCTACTAGATGTTCCTAAAAGATTACTCTGTAAAGATAGTATCTATCGAGCTCACTCAGGCATCGAAAGAATTCTGGCATGAAACCATGTTAACTAAGTTCTCATGGTTAAAAAAGGAATCTTGGACAGAGTTAGTGTTCATCTAGTTCATTCAGTTGCCAAAGGATTTTACAAGTTTGTAATGTTAACCAAGCTTCTGTTGGTTAACACAAGAAATCATCTCAAAACCAATGTTTACTGAGCAAGGTCAACCAATGAAGGATTTTGCTGTTTTGACATAAGAAGCTTAATTATTTTAAGTATTATTTCTAGTCAACTATGGTGATGATTATTGGTCATTATAATTTGTAATTGAGCTGACTTGATAATCTGCATGGTATAAATGAAAGGTCAAGTTGAGATTCTAGTTTGTATGCAAGTATGGTGATTGAATTTAGAAAGTAAGAGTAAGAGAAAACTTGAAGGATAAGCAGGTATCCTTGTGGGGCAAAAAAGCTTTATTCAATCAAGAAGGATCTAGCATGAAGTAGAATAGAGATCTATAATCAACAATTTAGTTGCATCACAATTAGGTCATTTCATTGTTACTTTCTTACCATTGTAGTAGTGATCCAAAATCTCTTAAAAGAGTTGGTTTAACAGCTAGTTGTAAATCCTCTAACAAGGTTATAGTTTCATTAAAAAAACTTAAGACCTCTTGCAAGGCCACTCCTTACAAGGTGATTAAATCCTCTAACAAGGTCACACCTAACAGTGTGTTTTTTAACCTTTAACCAGGTTGGCTCCTAATAGGGCTCACTGTAGAAGAGTGAAAAAAATAACTAGTTACAATGGTGGTTTTTTACCATATTGGGTTTCCACTTTAAATCCTAGTGTCTCATGTGTTCATGTTAGTTCTCTTATGCTTGCAAGTTAATCACTGTGAATGTTTAAGATTAGTTAAAAATAAATCACACTCTACATTTACCAAGTTACAACATTTTTTGTGTGTTTACTGAATAACAACAACAATCAATTTTATTGTTAACATCCAAGGGATTTAGGATATATTGCAGTGGTAATTGATTCACCCCCCTCTTAGTTACTCCTATATTTCCAACAATTGGTATCAAAGCTTTTGGTGCTTGTAGGAAAGGTTTCAAGGACTTAAGCCAAAGATCAAGATGTCTTACAAGAGAGAAATTTCAAAGCTTAACAGAGATAATTTTTCAACATGGTGGGGACTTATAAGACTTCATTTGACTTCCATTAGTGATTCAGGCTTGAAATACCTTGATGAAGAATACACAACTCCTACTAGTACATTATCTGTTGGAGATATTGTTGAGAAAAAGAACCATAAAACCATGATGATAAATATTGCATCTACTCTTAGCTATGATAAATATGATGAGATCAAGGACTGTAAAACCACTTTTGATATGTGGAATAATCTAAAGGACATCTATGGTGGTGATGACAATGTGATGAGAGCCAAAGCAGAAGGCCTTCGAGGACAGTTTGATCAAATGAGAATGAGAGATGATGAAAATGTTGCCAAGTATGTTGAAAGAATCAAATAAAGTGTTAGTGCAATCAAAGCTTCTAGAGGAGACATCAAGGATGAAATTGTTGTACGTAAATTTGTCAGAATATTACTTGTTATCTATGCAATTACAATATCTGCTATTCAAGAAAGGAGGTGTGAGACAAATCATAAGATAACTTTGGATACCTTAGTAGTAAGATTGATAGCATTTGAAGTCGACAACTATGACAATTATGTTCTAGCTTCAAAGAATATTTAACATGCATTTGAGGGAAAAATTTCACTTAAGGAGAAAGGCAAGAAAATAAATGACATTCAGTCAAAAACTGAAGAAGAATCAAAAGAAATTTCTGATAGTGATCTTGAAGTTGTTGAACCTTTACTTGCAAGGAAATATTCTAGAGTTAGAGGAAAATACAAAGGTAAAGTTCTCCTAATTTGTTTTTCATGTGAAGAAATTGTTCATATTGCTGGCAGGTGCCCAAAAAAAACAAAGCAAGGATGAGAAGAAAAGTCACAAGTGCAATGGCAAGAAGGATTTCAAAAATCACAAATTATTCAAGGACAAAGGTAAGAAGACTTGTTTTATGGCTAAAAATTATGATAATAGTGAAGATGAGATAGTATACATTGTTGTGAAAGATGAATCTTATGAAGAAGAAGATAAGATGGCACTTATCTCTCATGTCAATAAGAATGACACATGGATCATAGATAGTGGATGTTCACATCATATGACTGGAGACAAAAAAAAAGTTTGAATTCTTTGAAGACTATGATTGTGGTAGTGTAAAGTTTGGAAACAATGAAACTTGTTGTATAAAAGGGAAAGGCCAAATCTCATTAACCAAATAACTTGTATGTGACAATGCCTATTGGGTTGAAGGACTAAAACATAATCTATTGAGTGTGGCATAGCTAATCAACATTGGATTCAAGGTGGAATTTATGCATGGCAAGGCAAGACTATTGGATGACAAAGGCAATCTAATTGGATCAAGCAAATAAACAAGAGGTAACCTATTTTATATTGATCTTGGTGATTGTTCATATTTTATTGCTCAAATAGAAGAAAGTTGGTTATGGCACAAAATATTATGTCATGTAAACTTTTATAATATGGTCAAGATAAAAAAATTTAGAAAAGTGAGAGGTATTCCTAGTTTGAAGAAACTAGATGTTCGTTTATGCAAGAATTGTCAGATTGGCAAAATGAGAAGGACTAGTTTTAAAAGAAAAAACTATTACTTTGAAGATGTCTTGGAAATTGTGCATACTAACCTATGTGAAACCATTGGGATAAAAATCTATAATGGAATTTTTTTTTTAATTCTTTTCGTTGATGACTATTTAAGAATGATGACTATCATGTATCTTAGAGAAAAGTTAGAAGCATTTGAGAAATTCAAATGGTATCTAGCAAGAATAGAGAAGGAAACAAGAAAAATATTGAAATTCTTAAGATCATATAGAGGTGGTGAATTCATCTCCAATGAATTCAATAAATTTTCCTTTGAAAGAGGAATTAAAAGATAGGTATCAACCCCTGGTACTCTTGAGCATAATGGAATAGCTGAAAGAAGAAATAGATCTATCATGGATTGTGCAAGGACTCTAATGATTGAAAAGAATGTTTCTATCAGATACTGGAAGGAAGCCATCAACACTGTAGTTCATACTTTAAACTGAGCATAGTTGAAGAAGGACTCATATAAAACTCCCTATGAATTATGGTATGGCTATAAACCCAATGTAAGCTATCTAAAAGTATTTAGAAGTAAATGTTATATCTTGAAAGAATCTAGAAAAGGAAATTTTGATGTGAAAAGTGATGAAGGTATATTCTTAGCATATTCTTGCAAAAGTAAGGCATATAGATGTTTGAATTTGTCTACTCATAAAATCGTAGAAAGTGCATATGTAAGAATTGATGAGTTTGCAGAAAGGACTGAAGAAGAAAGTAAAAAGGAACCAAAAGATTACAGGAGATTTGTTTACATCGAACCTGATACATTGTCAGACACATCTATTAATAAGGGGACTTCTACTCCCGAGTCTTCCTTAGTTACCGAGTTGTAAGAAGTTCAAACTGAGTCAAAAGTGTAAGGAAACTCAGGTGCAGAAATAGATTCCTACACTAATCTCATAAGGAAAGTATGATGCAAATCCTATTAAAATCTTCTACACTTACAGATTCAATATCATGTAAACAACAATATTGCAGCCAACCATGCATATAGAAAATAAACAGAGAAAGAAACACATAACATAAAGATTTTCTAGTGGGGAAAAACCTTTCGGTAAAACAACCCCACCCCTTCAGAACCTGTACAATGTATTATCTTCAAAACAAGATTATAATACACTTGCAATGCAAGTTCAACATCAACAATAGAAGACTCCAGTAGCTACTCATAGTACCAACAATACATAGCTCTTATATGTCATAGGAATTTGTCATAATCATTTTAGTCATGATCTCCTTACACACAATTCAAGATGTCGACACATCAACATTATTTGCAAGAAATACATTTTACAAAATAAATAATAAGAATAGGAATTATACAAGGTTGAGACACCTTATTCCTAACAAAAAGGACCCAAGTCACATTCTGAAGCTACCAAGACTATGCCTTCCGAGTCTGAGCAACTAGAGCTAGAAGTTAAGATTCTAAATGAAGACAATGGAATTCATTCAAAAGGAAAAGAACCTATATTGGCTAAGTATGTCAGAAGGCATCACGCACTAGATTAGATTATTGGAGATAAATCAGAAGGCACTATGACAATAAGTAAGCTAAATGGTGCATGTTTACTTGTTGATTTTGAACTTAGAAATGTTAAAGATGCATTGGAAAATGAAAGTTGGATTGAGGCTATGAATGAAGAAATAGAACAAATGGAGAAGAAAAAAACTTGGATTCTTGATCCCAGGCCTAAAGATAAAAATGTGATTAGAACAAAATGGGTATTTAGAAATAAGCTAAATGAAGATGGACAAGTATCAAGAAACAAAGCAAGACTAGTGAGTAAAGGATATTCTCAAGAAGAAGGAATTGATTATGGTGAGACTTTTGCTCCTGTTGCGAGATTAGAAGGTGTTAGAACTCTACTTGCATATGATACTCACAAAGGATTCAAAGTATATCAAATGGATGTTAAATCTACATTTCTCAATGGTACTATTGATGAAGAAGTCTACATTGAGAAACCAGAAGGGTTTTTGATCCAAACAAAAGGGACATGGTTTGCAAATTGCATAAAACATTGTATGGTCTGAAACAAGCTCCTTGAGCATGGTATGAGAGGTTGCACAACTACCTTATATAGATTGGTTTCTAGAGAACTAATGATAATAGTAGTTTTTACATCAAGGAAGGACTAGATAACAAGATTGTATTGGCAGAGATATTTGTGAATGACACTCTATTTATAGGGAATGATGATCTATGTAAAGAATTTTTAGAACAAATGAACAAAGAGTTTGAAATGACCATGTTTGGTGAGATAAAATTCTTTGTTGGAATTAAGATACAACAAAAAAATAATGGTCCCTACATTACTCAATTTAAGTATATCAAAGAGATACTCAAAAAATTTGGAATGGAAGATTCTAAACCAGTTGGAACCCCCATGTGTACTAGACTAAAGCTTACCAAATATGACAATTCAAAAGATGTAGATCAAACCTTATACAGATCAATGATTGGAAAATTATAGTATGTAGTTCATACAAGACCTAATATTGCTTTACTAGTTAGGATAGTGGCAAGATTCTCAGCTAAACCTAGAGAAAATCATATGATGGCAATCAAAAGAATTTTGAGGTATTTGAAAGGTACTGAAGACTATTGCTTATGGTACAAACTTGGAGGAAACTTAGACCTAAAGGTATTCACTAATGCTAATTGGGTAGGAAATCTTGATGACAAAAAAAGTACAAGTAGTGGAACATTCTTTCTTGGTAAAAGGTTGGTATCTTGGACAAGCAGAAAGAAAAACTGCACATTCCAATCTACAACAAAAGTAGAATATGTTGTAGCAGCAATGAATTGTTCTAATATTTTTTGGTTTAAATAGTTGTTGGAAGGCATGAAAGTTGAGATCAAAGAACCAGTTATCATGTATTGTGATAACACTAGTGCAATTAACATATCAAAGAACCCAGTGATGCATTCCAAAACTAAGCACAATGCTATAAAATATCATTTTGTTAGAGAATTGGTGCAAGATAAAGAAATCATATTGGAATATGTTCATACAAAAGAACAGATTATAGACACATTCACCAAGCCATTATCTAAGGATGCATTCTTGTATCTAAGAGGTAAGTTAGGGGTCATTCTACTATTTGAAGCTCACTAAATAAAGTTTTAGTGATGCATTAACAAGAACCAAGTTGAAGATCAATTAGTTGATGTAGCATAGTCAAAAGGAAATATTGAATATGAATTGGTACTCAAGGTACATTGTTACTAATTTGACATGTGTTGTCAAAGAGGGAGAAGTTTACTGTCATATTTTTCTAAAATTTGTTTTGAGAGAGAAGTATAGCATCAAAATAATTTATGTAATTACTTCATAGAGGGAGAAACTTTCTATCAGAGAAAGTCTTGTTCTCAATTTTTGTTGTGCTATATGTTGTGTTGCCATTAATGCCAAAGAGGGAGATTATTGGATACAATTGTCTAATTGTGTGTTGTCTTTGATGTTACAAAAATATCATATCAGTTGTTATTCAATGCTTACAGAGATTATTTAGTTAGCAAGATAGTTTTCCTTTTGAATAGATTACTCTACGAAGACAGTATCTACCAAGCTCACTCAGGCATAGAAAGAATTCTAGCAGGAAACAATGTTAACCGAGTTCTCATGGTTAGCAAAGGAAACTTGGATAGAGTCAGTGTTCATCCAATTCATTTGGTTTCCAAAGGATTTTGCAAGTTCATAGTATTAACCAAGCTTCTGTTGGTTAACATAGGAAATTGTCTCAGAACCAGTGTTTACTGAGAAGGGTTGACCAATGAATGATTTTGTTGCTTTGACATAAGAAGCTTAATTATTTTAAGTATTTTTTCTTGCTGACTATGATGATGATGATTGGTCATTGTAATTTCTAATTGAGCTGAATTGATAATCTGGATGGTATAAATGAAAGTTCAAGTTGAGATTCTAGTGTGTGTGCACATATGTTGATTGAATTTAGAAAGTAAGAGTAAGAGCAAACTTGAAGGATAAGCATGTATCCTTCTGGAGTAGAAAAGCTTTATTCAATCAAGAAGGATCTAGTATGAAGCAGAATAGAGATCTGTAATCAACAATTTAGTTGCATCACAATTAGTTCATTTCATTGTTACTTTCTTACCATTGTAGCAGTGATCCAAAATCTCTTAATAGAGTTGGTTTAATATCCAGTTGTAAATTCTCTAACAAGGTGATAGTTCCATTGAATTGTTTTAAGACCTCTTGCAAGTCCACTCCTTATAGGGTGATTAAATCCTCTAACAAGGTCACAACTAGTAGTGTGTTTTTTAACCTTTAATCGGGTTGGCTCCTAACAGGGCTCACTTCGGAGGAGTGAAAATAGTAACTGGTTACATTGGTGGTTTTTTCCCATATTGGGTTTCCATGTTAAATCTTGGTGTCTCATGTGGTCATGTTATTTCTCTTATGCTTGCAAGTTGATCACTATGAATGTTTAAGATCAATTAAAAATAATTCACACTTTGCATTTATTGAGTTATAGCATTTTATGTGTGTTTATTGAATAATAGTAGCAATCAATTTTATTGTTAACATCCAAGGGATCTGGGATATATTTTAGTGGTAACTAATTTACACCCCTCCCCCCCCCCCTCCAACCCCCCCTCAGTTACACCTATATTTCCAACAACCAGGATTTAATGTGGAAATCCAATTTGGGAAATCACCAATTGCAACTAGTTACTAATTTTTACTCTTTTGAAGTGAGCCCTATTAGAAGCCAACTTTGTTAAAGGTTGCAAAAAACACTATTAGGTGTGACCCTATTTGAGAATTTAATCACCTTGTTATGAGTGGCCTTGTTAGAGGTCTTTAAACAATTCAATAGAAATGCCACCTTCTTAGAGGATTTACAAATAGTTGTTAAGCCAACTATGTTAAGAGATTTAATCACTGCTACAATGGTTAGAGAGTAACAATAAGATAACCTAATTTTAGATGCAACTGAATTGTTGATTACAGATCTCAATTCTATCTTCTATATGTGATCCTTCATGATCGAATGTATCTTTGCATCTCAATAATGATATTTTGCTTATTCTTCTAGTTTGCTTCCTCTAAGCATCATCAAATCTTCAATTGTATTTCACTCATTCAATACTCAACTTGACCTTATATTTATATATCTTACACATTGTCAAGTTGGCTTGAATACAACTTAGAATAGTTATATTAATCTCCTTAGTCAGTTAGAACCAACAAAAAATTCAATTGAACTCAATATGCCAAAACAAGAAAATCTTTTGTTAGCCAACCCTGCTTGGTTGATACTAACTCAAGGTGATTTCATTGTGTTAACCAAGTGAACTAGGTTAACACTACATATTCATAAATTTCCTTTGGTAACCAAGTGAGCTCAATTAACACTGGTTCAATCCAACATTTTCTTTACTAGTCGAGTGAGCTCGATTAACACTCAACTTTTGCAAACTTTCCTTTCTCACTTGAGTGAACTCGGTAGACACTATAAAGATTGTCTTCTAAACTAATCAAACTTTGGAATGCTTGATAGACACAAGATACTATCTTCAATGTGCAAGTGAGCTTGGCATACTCTAGTTGGAAATGATATGACATTTTTTGTAACATCAAAGATAATAAACAGTTAATCAATTATTTCCAAATATCTTCCTCTTTGGCATTGATGGCAACACAACATGTCATAAGCAATGAAATTTTAGAGCAATAATAAAATAAGGAACATATCTTTAGTTTCATTTTTATTCTCATCCATGAGAACTCCTTCTATTAGTGTGAAATCCTTTCGCCTTTAGTTTCTCCCTCAGCCAAAAAAACATGGTCTTCAACATCTTCTTCTGATAGAAAACTATATCTTTGATATCAAACCAAGTTCATTCTCCCTTTTTGACATCTCTTTCTCTTTATATTTATAAAATTTCTATGAGATATGACAGTAAACTTCTCCCTCTTTGACATCTCATGCCAAACATAATATTTAGTGAATATCAATGTACCTCATGTACTAATTCATTTACAATATGCCATTGTCAATACTACATCAATTGATTGATCTTCAACATGCTCTGGTTGATGAATCACTTAACTTCATTTAGTGAGCTTCAAATAGGGAATGACCCCTAACTTACCTCTTAGATACAAAAATGCATCCTTAGGTAATGACTTAGTAAATATATGTACAAGTACAATTTCTTCTTTAGTATTTGCATATTCCAATCTTACCTCTTTATCTTGAACCAATTCTCTCAAAAAATGATATTTTATAGCAATGTGGTTTGTTTTGGTATGAATCATAGGATTCTTTGATGTATTAATTGTACTGGTGTTATCATAGAAGATAACCATTGGATCCTTGATTTTTATCTTTATACCTACCAATAGTTACTTGTACCAAACAACATTTGTACAACTAATTGTTGTTGCCACATATTCTACCTCTTTTGTGAACAAAGAAATAAAATCTTGTTTCTTGCTTGTTCAAGACACTAGTCTTTTACCAAGAAAGAATACTCCACCATTGGTTCTCTTTCTATCATCAACACTATAACTCTTTATTCCAATAGGTCCACATAAGTTTGTATGTACAAGATCTGAGACTTCTTTAGAATGATAGTTCTTGCTTTTGAAACTAGTTTTTCCCATCTTACCAATTTGATAATTTTTCCATAGACTCATATTAGGTTTCCTCAAGCTAGGAATACCTCTTCATCTTTTTTTTTTTCTTATCTTGACTAGATTATCAAAGTTTACATGACATAAACTTTTGTGACATAACCAACTTTTTTCTACTTGAGCAATAAAACATGAACTTTCACTAAGAGCTAGGTAGAATATACTACCTTTTGTTTTTTTTCTAGAGCCAACCAAACTACCTTTTCTATCCAGTAATTTGGCCTTCCCATTCATAAATTCTACCTTGAATCCAATTTTATTCAACTATGCCACACTTAGTAGATTATACTTTAGTCCTTCAATCTGATAAGCATTTTCACATCTAAGTTCATTGGTTAATGAGATATACCCTTTTCCTTTTATGAAGCAAGGTTCATTATTTCCAAATTTGACACTACCACCATCATAATGTTCCATGTGTACAAACTTTGTTTTGTCTCCAATTATATGATGCAAGCAACCATTATCAATAAGCCATGTATCATTTTTTCTAACATGAGAGATAAGTGTCATTTTATCTCCTTCATCATCAAATTCATCTTTTACAACAATATATACCATTTCATCTTCACTATTATTAGAATCTTTAGCCATAAAAAATGTTTTATTACCTTTGTCCTTGTAGTCCTTGTAGTTCTTGAATTCCTTATTTCCTTTGAACTTATTGCTTTTATTTTCATCTTTGTTATCTCTATTTGGGCACCTTGTAGTAATGCGACCAACTTCTTCACAAAAAAAATAGATTAGAGGAATCTTACCTTTGTACTTTCCTTTGCCTTTAGAATATTTCCTTGCAAGTAGGACTTCAATAACTTCAAGATTATTGTCTGAACTTTCTTTCTCTTCTTCACTTTTTGATTGATTGAATTTTGATTTGTTACTCCTTTTCTTGAGTGAAAGCATGGCTTCAAATGTAGACTCAATAACTTTGGAACTAGGGACATAGTTATCATAGTTATCCAACTCAAAAGTTGTCAATCTTCCAACTAGAGCATCCCAAGTTATATTTCTATTTGGATCACATCTCATGTCTTGAATAGTAGCTAGTCTAATTGCATAGATAGGAAGAAGGGTTTTGAGTACCTTTCTTACAACTATTTTTTCATCAATGTCTCCTCCAAATTCTTTGATTGTGCTCACACTTGCTTTAATTCATTCAATATATTTTTCAATGTTTTCATCTTCTCTCATCTTCATCTGATCAAATTGTCCTCTGAGACTTTTGGATTTAGCTCTTCTTACATTATCATCTCCTCCATAGATGGATTTCAGTTTTATCCATATCATAGGCTATAGTAAAACTTTTGACTTCATCAAATTCAACATAATTAAGAGAAGAACCAATGTTAATCATCATGATATGAATTTTCTTTTCAACAATTTCTTTAACTGATAATGTTCCAATAGGAGTCTTGTATTCACTATCAAGATATTTACAACCTAAATCACTAATAATTGCCAAATGTAACCCCATAAGTCCTTTCCATGCTACAAAGTTGCCTCAGTTCAACGTGGGAATCTTTCTTCTGTAAGACACCCTGATCTTTAGCTTAGGTCCTTAAAATGTTCTTTGTAAGAACCACAAGCTTTGATGCCAATTGTTGGAAATATAAGAGGATTAACTGAGAGGGGAGGGGTGAATTAGTTATCACAAAAATATAACTCATATCCCTTAGATATCAATACAAATGAAAACTTAGTGTAAACAGAACTCTATTGTAACTTGGCAAATACACAGGCACTTGATTTACACTAACAAATGTTGTAATTTGGTAAACACTGAAATAACTTTACAAATGCTTATCATAAAAATCTTAAGATATTATCTAGTGGTTTATCTTACTTTAACTTAGTTGCATACACATAAAAGAAATAACATGAAGACAATTGACACTAGGATTTAATGTGGAAACCCAATTTGGAAAAAACCACCAATTGCAACTAGTTACTAATTTTCACTCTCTCGAAGTGAGTCCTATTAGGAGCCAATCTTGTTAAAGACTACAAAACACACTATTAGGTGGACCCTATTAGAGGATTTAATCACCTTTTAGGAGTGGCCTTGTTAGAGGTCTTTAAATAATTCAATAGAAATGCCACCTTCTTAGGGGATTTACAAATAACTATTTAGCCAACTCTATTAAGAAATTAAGGTCATTGGATAAAAGTACAAACCCGTGTCACCCTTTTGTAAAGGAAAAAGCTAACAAAAGTATAACTATTCACCTTCAATGACATAAAAATGGTATTATTATTTAAAATTTGAAAATGAAGAAAACTAATTAAATGTGTAAAACTAAATGAAGTTTAGGATTATAACTTTTAATAATTATTTAGAATAAGAATTGATATATTTTCCTAATTCTTATAGATAATTATTTATTTGCTAAAAAATATTGAAAAATAGGGGTTTAGTTCCCACCACAAAACTATATGAAAATAAACTTACATCCATTTGAACTAAAACTATGTTATAGATAGCATATATAGCTAGAACAATAAAAAATAAAAATTGACTTTAGAACTATATTTTCTCTTTTATAATGATTCAAATTTCAACTCACCTAAAATCAATTGTTTTCATCTCCCACCACAATTTTCAAAAAATATATATTCTAACTAGAAGAAAAATTCAATATGAAAGAGGACTCTCTCCTCTAGAAGGTCATATAATTTCTAATTTTTTTTGTAACGCCCCACCAAGGGATCCAAAGAATTAACCTAGAGTTTTACTAAGTTTGGTAACATTTTTTTTTTACATGAAAGTAAATACCATACATAACTTATTCACAATAACGGAAGCAATAGCAATGTCCATCTAAAAGTAAACATAACATACATAACAGATTACATTCTTTAAAGATCCCTTAACATTGAATTACATACAAGAATCCATCTAGTACAACATCCACATGAAATAATAATGATAAGTCCAATGTTTAAACATTACATTTCCAAATGCTCAATCATCCACTGTACATGTCACAGGGTATGACAAGCTCAAAGAATATACATATGTGAAATAAGGTACATTATCCTATTCCAATCCATGATACATCATTATAGAAGACATATAAATCCATCATAAGATCAAACATAATAAACTAAGTTCATGGTTTCTCCCAACCGTCAATAGCATCATTAGACCATCGTGGGCCCTAGCCATCCCTCCGTGCGTAACATCCCAAATCACCGAAGAGATCATCGGTACTAACATAGTAGGAATGTCACTCTTAATATATACAACATCATATGCAAATAAAAGCATAAGATAACATCATCTAACATATGCTAATCATCAATGAAAAGGATACATATCCACCATCATGAAGGATGCATCAACCACGATGTCTCAATGAATCTCAAAATGATAAGAGTGGAAAATACACTACCACCCAACCGCGTGGTACCAAAGTGGTCCACTCCCACCATGCTACAGAGATAATCTCAAGTCTCAAATAGGCTATCAAAATCACATAGCACATCTCTCTATAAGTCCAGGAATCCTTAAAGTATACTAACTCAAAGGTTCCAAACACAAAATCTGACATCTACTTCCCAAAGGCACACAATGACATGTAGGAACCTACTATGCAAGCGGGAAAGTGTCATCACATTTATCACATACAAGTTACCCTAGCAGTTAGCTAAACTCTATGGGTCCATAGTGATCTCATGCGGCCACTAGTATCCTCTCATACTGACAAGGCATACTATGGAATCCAAGGTCGCAACCATGCGTCTCACTAGTCCCATCCTAGCCTGTATAAGCACTCAAGGCATGGGCGAGAAAAAAACAGTTATCTTTTTAGGTTCATTCAGTTAGTATTAGGTTTGAATGTTATTACTTATTAATCCAACTTACAATGAGTTACCCTGGCAGCCTCTTAGGACCCCGGCCCCCATTGCAAGCCACCTCCCATCACTACATGCAAATATCCTACCCTAATGCTCATGGAGTCATAAATCTCAAAATTACAAAAGATAATCCATAATTAAAATCATCAAATATGCATAAAAGCATCAAATCTCCATGAGCAAACATCCATAGAAAATCATGAACACAACAACTCTCTATTGGCAACTAAAGTATCACTGATAATCAAAAGTATCCAATGGTTCTCAATAACCAAAATATATCTCAATCATACTGATCGAAGACTCCAAAAATGGTTGAGTCAAACATGCCACAACATGACATCATCAAGAATAAATCCACATCTCAGTCCCATCATGGCGACTAGAAAATAACCAAGGATAACTGATCGATGACCAAAATAATGGCTAGGTCAAGAGTCTCATAAATAAAAAATCTCAACTATAACAATCAGTATTCACATCCAATACATAGAGCATTCCATCACATAACCATGGTTGGGTTTATAAGGATCGAGATTAAAACATCATTATGACATCACAATCACAAAACCCCCAAGCCTCTGGTAGACGTCCTATAACTGGTCAACACTAGTCAACCCAAAACCCAAAACAATGGCATAAATAATGCACAATGTAAACACATGTTTTGGTTTTGCTAAGTTTTCAATTTTGAATTCAAATGCAAAAGTCTCAGTTTACGTTTCCAAGTTTAGAGAAAGAATTAGAGGAACATTTTGTATGTTTTTCCATGTATTGTTTTTGGATGGATAAAAGTTTTCCTTTATAAAACTAAAATCCGATTTCCAATTATAATATTTTATTAAAATCGTTCCCCACCAACCTTTTAATTAAATTTCATATACTTTATATATTTTATAATTTAAAACTATTAATTAAATCTTAAATTATAAAATTATAAAATGATTCTTTATTATAAAAGATGAGCCCTTGAATCTTCTATCAAGCAATAATAATTCAAATTTATTAATTACATATTTACATATTACATATATACATGTATATAAATATATATATTTAAATATATATATATGCATACATATATAATATATAAATAATTATTATCGCATTTTATAAAATTGATTAATATTAATTTTGATTTATATCATATAACATATGAAAATCTAATACAATAAAAGTCAAATTCCATAACATTCTTTCCTTTTAACAAAACAAAGCCGAATTATAATATACAAACGCTGGCCGAAATCATATAACATTAAACATATAACATTCGGCAGTTTTAAAAAATAAAATGAAGTCGTCCGGTTGATATGACGCGGTACCAAGTGTTTGGTACTCTACTGTCGCAGAGTACTATGGCGACAGCAGGTACAGAGTACCCCTGTCGTCACAGTACTTGTGATGGCAGATACTCTGCTAGCCCGCGTGGCTCGAAACATAATATTATATATATATATAACATTTCTAATAAAACATTTCCCCATTGATGTGGTTCAAAATTGAAATAAAATTTCATCGCTGCGAATAATAAAATGCCCTTGTTTAGTATATATATATATATGTATTTGTATGTATGCATTCGCAGACTTTAATCAAGTTTTACAGCATATATATATAAATGTTTTTTGTGTGTAGATTTGACCAATATAAACATGTATATACACAGTTTATTAAAAACCTCTAATTTTCAGAATTCCCCCATAGACCTTTGATCTCCAAAATTTCCAATAATTAATTCTAATGGGTTTGACTATGAATTTCAACCCTAGCCCTATTTTCCTTTTTGATCTATGCATATAAAATTCTCAAATAAATTTATATGCCCAAATTGAAAATGCATACAATAAAAATATGAAATTCCTTAGAAGACATATGGAAGACACGAAGAAGATAGGGAAAGCAAGATGCGGAAATAGCCTAAGTAAAATCACAAGAATATACTCGGATTTTGATGTTAAATCACTCTTCCTCAGAAAACCCGCAGAGCAAGCTCCCTTCTTCATAACTCTCGAATCCTCCAATGCTCCAATTGTACTCCAAACGCTATGTCTAAGCTTCTAGGGATGCCTAAATATAAAGAGCTCTCAGGAAACCTCTAGAATGCTTCTAGAAACAGCTAAAAGGTGTCACCAACTAAGTATGGGTCTTTTCCAACCTTTTTGATGAGTCATAGGGTTGTAGACACCATGTGCTTAATTGATGCACTAACCCCTGTGTTGTTGACACAAGAGAAATAGAAAATGCGTTAATTCCCATGCAAGCTTATAACTGCAATTTACTTTTTATATAATTTCTATTTAAATTTTATAACTTTCATTTTAATTTTTATAACTTTTATTATTATTATTTTATTTATTACTTTATTATTATTTTATAATTATTATTAATTTTAATTTACTAATGTTCTTTTATTTAATTCTTTTTCCTCAATTAATTCTCATTTAATTACTTATAATCACAATATCAAAAATCATGATATTTTATTAATTTTCTCAAATAATTAATTTATTAATTAAATCTATTTATTAAGACTTAATTAATAGAAAATTCACCATAGACCTCCAAGATAAAATATGAAAACCCATCATAGAACAAATCATACAAAATCAGTCTAAAGGGTTGAAAATCATGAATTATGTCATCCGACACATTCGATGGGTACTCAACTCTGATACTTGTCCTAACTCACTAGGACAAATGGTTTTAGGATTTGGGATTTGGACTTGAGAATTTATCTCCCTTCTCTTATCATTGAGATAGTATAATAGGGTACGCTCATCCTGGCAATTCAAGGAAGTCGATACCCGGTACCTGCAATCTGCAGAAAAACTATGCATGTACATCCAATATATATATATAGTGCTAAGCTAAATAGGCAATGGCAAGAAGTGGTGCATCGTGTAGATCCTGACTAAGCAGGTGACTACGACTCCCTTCCTTAACCACATCAGAAACCTCATACAATAAGAAAACACGCACACCATACACATGCAAGTATGGGGTAAGTATCCATAATAAAACACATGAGATAATAAACCATCTAACTAATCATCATTAATAATTGAAAACAATATAATGATCATCATGTATGCATGAAATGTAAAGTCTAAATGATCACATCATATAACCACTGAATCCATAACATGATGTCTGATAGTCTCAAAACAATACCACTAATCCATCAACATAATACTAGTCCATCAAAGTCTGATAATAATAGCAACAATAAGTCTAGAAAAGATGTGAACGAGGGTAGGCACTACATTTTTTATATGATTTAATATTTTTTTCTTTCTCAAAATCGACATCTTTTCGAGTGTTAAAATGCGTGATTATAGAATTTTTTAATTAGAATATACTATATCTAATTAAAACACTATAAACTCCATTCTTGACTTTGAGCTCTGTAAAATGGTGTTTATATGTTACTAAAAAAATATCATAAAAAAAGTAAGAGTTATTGAAACATCAATTTTCTAAAATAATTTTATTTCATTAGTAATTGGATATAAACTAGTATAAAATATGAATTTAATATACATTTCCAATTGGAAAGTGTGAGACCATATATAACTTAGCTAGAATAAATTTTTCTAGATCATATGTTTGAACAAAATTTATTTTTGGATAGAAATACTCAAATGTACTTTTTCTGATAAGTCATGCTAAAAGGTGACACAACTTTGTACTTTTACCCCACTACTAGCAATGGTTAGAGAGTAACAATGAGATGACCTAATTTCTGATGTAACTAAATTGCTGATTATAAATCTCAATTTTGACTTGTATACTTTATCCTTCCTGATCGAGTGTATCTTTGCATCCAAATAAGGATATTCTACTTATCCTTCTAATTCTCTTCCTCTAAGCATCACCAATTTTCAATTATGTTTTGCTCATTCAATCCTCAACTTGACCTTGTATTTATAGCTTACACATTGTCAAGTAAGCTTAAATACAACTTAGAAAAATTAATATTCATCTCCTTATTTGACTAGAACCAACAAACAATTCAATTGAACTCAAAATGCCAAAACAAGAAAATCCTTTGTTAGTAGACCCTGCTTGGTAGATACTAACTCAAGGTAATTTTCCTGTGTTAGCCAAGTGAACTTGATTAACATTGCATAATCATAAAGTTCCTTTGGTAAGCAAGTGAGCTCGATTAACATTAGTTCCATCCAACATTTTTTCATTAGATGAGTGAGCTCAGTTAACACTCAACTTCTACAAACTTTCCTTTGTCACCTGAGTGAACTCATTAGACATTGTCTACTAAACTAGGCAAACTCTAGAATGCCTAGAAGACATAGGAAACTATCTTCAATGCCCGAGTGAGCTCAACATACACTTACTTGTAATAATGTGGAATTTTTTGTAATATTAGCAAAGCACACAATTAATCAATTATTTCCAATAGTGGGAAGAGAAAGAAGAGGAAATAAAGAAACAAAGTGAAAAATAGTTGTCACAAATGGTACAAGAGGTACAAAAGGCTAATAAAACAATCAAAAACTTGGAGAACAACTTCTTTGACTCAAATGAAAAAATAAAAAAATTAGTGAAGATAATTAAAGAAAAAATGTGGGGGAAATTATGGCAAATATCGATAGGTTGTGTGATTGGTTTGAATTGCATCAAATTTTTCAAGCTATTTGTGGGAGTATCAAAGAGAAAATTGAGTAGAACAATGACCTTTTTAAGCTCAAGAAGACTGCAAGAAATATTATACACATAATCAACACATATAGTGACAATTATTTGGCCAACCAAGGAGTTCATTATTGTGTTAGTGCATTAGTAAAGACATTGGCTATCATTCAAAAATGCCAAAGTATAAGGGAAGTAGAGGAATATTTGAACTCAATTGGGAGAAAACTCACCAATATGGGTGATAGAGAAAAAATAATGAGAAGTCTTGGTTTTCCTATTCCTTGCTCTTCTAATTCATCAATGAAATTCATTGTCAAGGAAGCTTACCTAAAAGAGTTGGAGGCCAAAATGATGTATGAGGTAGTCAAGTTTCCTCAAAATTCAATTCCTAAAGGCATTTTGAATTGCATCAAACCATTGGCAAATCTAAATAAACTATTGGATGTAGCATTTCTTACAAGTAAATCTTCCAAATATGGAAGTCTAATGAAGTTAAAGGTCATATATTATAACATAACAAATGTTAAAACACCAAATGAAGTAGACTTCAACATCCTAAAAAAGTTGACCAAATCTTCAGTCATATCATAAGACATCCATCAAGCATTAGAGTATGTGACACTTGGAAAGTGATTTTAATCATTTTTGTAGTGTTTAATTTATTTCTATTTGTAATTTTTTGATATGATTTTAAAGTTTGAACTTTATTTCTTGAACATGATAAACATAACAAAATTAAAATGCTATTTTTCTTACCAGGCTTGTCAAATGCAAAGGAAAAAATGTTTGTGATATTGAATTTGATTCTAGTCTAAGAGTCTAAGACTCTTCCCATGAGGCAAAATGACTTGAAGTTGTTGTTGCTCCCTTATTTATATATTTGTATAGAAGGGAATTCAGGGTCATTTGCTAAATGTTATAGTTCTAAATTTAGTACTTTTAAGACATGATTATGAAATTGGACATTCAAATTTAAATTTTTCAAATTTAATTCATTGAATTTTATCATTTGATTTATTATATTTTCACAAAAATCATCAAGGATTGTAATTGTACCATAACAATGTATCATATGAGCATAACAATGAAAATTAAAAATAATAGTAATGATAAAATTTGAATGAATCTTGATTCATGAATCATGGCATCATATAACTTAAAGTGTACTTGTTTGTTTGACATTATACATTTAAAAATGATATAACTTACTATGCACGATAGACGAATCATGATTATATTCGGATAATAATTTAGAATTGACACATCATACCCTAAATGTTAAACTTGCTACATCATCTTATCATTTGAATCTTCTGATTCCTTAGCATCAAGTTCAAATAGTCTATCATGCCCATGTTTTCTCCAATAGGTGTACCTTCGTCATCTTGATAGTAATCCTCAGCTTCAACATCAATGCTACCACTACTAGCACCACTACTTGAGTTACTAATCTCATTGTTTGAAATGTTTCTCAAACCTTTTCTTTGGCATTTCTTCATCCACAATTTTAGTGCCCTTCCATAAGAAAAAGTATTGATTTCATATCTAGATGTATATAACCTCAAACAATTTTCTAAATTCTTGTCTAGTTTATTTCTTACCTTTGATTTTAGGAAACCCAAAGCACTAAAAACCCTCCCACCCTCCATAGACCCTAATATCATGGTCAAACATAATTCAAAAAGCTTGACAAATTCTAATATTAAATCTTGTAACATTTCACTCTGAGCTAGATTTATCCAAAGTTTGGTTACTAATCCTTCTTCTCTAGGGTTCTGCATAAGATCATATTGTTCCATTATTGTACAAGAAAAATGATGCAACTTCTCTCTCAAACAATATTCATCTAAAACTCCATTTACAATCACCCCATTCATTTCTTTACTTTTACAAAATTGATCTATCAAAACCATTAACTTATTTCGAAAATCTTTAGCATTTCTTAAACTCTAGTGTTGGGAAACACAACACACATTGATTCAAGCAATTCATGTCGAGAAAATCTTTCTCTAATTTTTGAGGAAATATTATAAGAAATATCCTTCACAAAATTTATTACAGACTCGACAATCTATTCAAACTCTTCCTTCATAATAGTTAATTTTTGCTATGTGGGTTTCTTTCCTTTTCTCATGGACATGAGCCTTCCATAGTAGTACATTGGTATCTCAAAACCACATATATTAACACATAATTCCCATTTTGCATCAATCTTTAAAAATTTATTAGGATTATCCAAATCTATGATTCTCATCAACCCTAAAAATGAATTTGAATTTCTATAGAGATTATTGAGGATCGTGCATGTCATTTTACACATCATATTATATTTTTCAATATACATATATCTTTGTTGGATCTTCTTAACTATATTTTGTGTTTCCTCTAGGATGGGGAGAATGGCTACTAATGTTAAGAGTGTCCCTACATTAATTAACCTTTCAAGAAGATCACCATATTTCTGTTGACCACCCTAGTCATCATGAGTTGATTCCATTCTACCAAATAATGATGGATATTAAGAAAAATCTTGATGAGCAGGTCCATACAAAGTGATCCATTTGGTATAATTATCCTTAAGAAACTTTCTCCCATTAGTTAGGCCCTCAACAAACTATTCAAATTCCATGAATCATTTAGGACTTTGACAAAAGTGTCTATAGATCTCTTTGATTAAAACTTCAACTTAGTATATTTGTGAAGATTTTTTGACAATTCCAAAAGCTAGATTTATTCTATGGGCCATGCAGTGAGTGCCAATAATGTAAGGTGCAACCAATTCTTTTAACTTTGTGACAAGACCATTCTTGTGGCCTTGAATTACTGAAGGTCCACCTACTCCAACACACACCAACTTTTGGGCAATCATCCTTTTATCTATACCTCCATATCCAATTAGGGAACTCTTTACTAGTTCAAATATGTGTTCTACCATTGAATAACCTTCATTTTAACAACAGTTAGTAAATTGGGTTAGCAAGAATAATTGTGTATAGTATAGACATGCATGCATACTCAGGAGGTTTTGTCTATTTTTGTCACCTCATCTAAAGATAATGCAATGAAATTTGGCTCTTTAATTTTTGCTCTAATATGATCTTCTTTTTCAACCTCAGCAAGACAACTTTCCCATTCCCATCCGCTATTTACTGACCAGTGACTCCTCACATAATAATGAACTTTTGAAAATTGTATTAAAGTACTGAATGATGGGTAGTTTTCCATGGCACACCCTTTTTTTTAAATATAAAAGACAACACTTAACTGAAGAACTTTACCCATTTCTTGAACTTCCATTGCTTTCCCAATAAGAGATTCCATGGATCCCTTTACTTCAGTAGGCTTCATCTATATTTTCTCCTAAAATTCTAAGATATATGGATTCTTAATATTTTGACATTTCTCCTTGATTTTCTATCCTGTAACTAATTTTTCCACTCCATCTATGATTTGCTTCTCATAAAATTTACCCATATGCTTTCCTATAGTGTTAATTTTTAGCTACAACCTCTTTTTCTTTTTATTTATCCTTAAGCATATCATACATCTACATTTTACATGAGGCTCACCTTCTTTTGGATTGCATATAGGTTCAATGAATGGATACTTTGAGGCTCATCCTATTTGAAAATTCCTAATTGATATATCCCAATGTCAATTTCTATTGGATTTCACACCACTTTTTGCATTGTGTTTCCTTTTTCCCTTCCCTAGTTATGCACCATCACCATCTTTGGAATTATCGTCCAATTCTATTATATTACTCTAGCTACTCTGGGTATTGACCTATAGATCTTGGCTACTCTGGCTATTTACTTGAATATCTTCTTCGAGTTCATCATGATCAGATATATCAAGTTTGCCAACTTCTTCAATATGTGCTAGTGAAACTAGTAGTGTAGTGGTTGGAAATCTTGTAAATGCACTTGTGATGATGTTATTTCCTTTCTTTTGCCACCAAAATATGATGCCAAGTTGTGAGTGCACTTGGCTAGCCTTTCTTGGCTTCCACCACATGTAGGAATCTTGCCCTTGTTCATGTTTGACATCTCTAAAGAAATATAGGCTGCCATAAAATTCAAGTTATTTAAAAATTGATAATCAACTATAGTCTATTACATATATTTATCTAAATAGTATTCATTGGTTGTATAACCTACACTTTAAAATATAGATGTCCTAAGTCTCCCTAGTTATTGTGTTTGTCCCAGTTGATAACTAGCCACTATTATTTTAACTTGCATCTACTACATATAAGAATGAACTAAAATTATAGAGAACAGACAGATATGGGTTTGAGTTACTTACTCTTGGCTGAAATGTAGTCGTCACATTTGCAGCTCTCTTGACAATGATCTCGATAGTATGAGAAATATAGACTTTGCTACTAAATACTAATTGGAATTGAGACAACCTACTAATCTATGAGTGTATTTATACCACTTTTTTGTGGAAAAATACATGGGAATATCATAGGGCATACCCAATATTTGGCAAAGCCCGTGTAAGAAAAACTTGTATTCTAGAATTTCCAAGGCTAATATGGTTCATTCATTATATGACCATGCATAATATAGATGAAAAATTTGAATTTGTGTAGACACATGTCCATATATTTGGGGGGGAAATTTTGTCCCTCTCCTAAAACATTTTTTAAAACCAAGGGCATATTGAGGCCATCCAAAAATATTTGCCACGTAAATTATAGGAAAATGTGTTTAAATTTCCATGTGCAAAAAATATTTTTGATTGGCTATTTCATTTTGAAACATGATTCGATGACATAAATCCTTTAACAATGGGCTCATGGGTTTGAGTTATATTTGGTAAACTTGGGTCGATGCACCAACCAGCATGTGTAAAAACTTCACCAAATCGATGTTGGTTGTTGGGAAACAATCACCATTTTGTGAATATTCACCACTATAGTGAACCCTAGAAGAACCCATACTTTTTGAACTCTCAAAGTCATATAAGTGATACTAAGGATCCACACTTCCAAGAGCAATAACTAAATCAGGATCAAGGAGATCTCAAATGACCACATCATGTGGTGAGAACTCAACTATCTTACTAGAGCTAGATAGGAAAATTTGATATAATGAAAGAATATTCATAAGAATGCTAGGAATTAGAAGAATGTCCTCAAGAGAGCCACCATCCAGTGAAACTCAACCTAAAATAAGAACTAGGAGCTATGCAGAGTTACCAACTACAATATGTAATGTGGTATTAAGAACAAGTGTGGTGACCAAATCTTGTGAATGAGTCATATGGTGTGAAGCACCAAAATTGATGATCCTAAAAACAAGTCTTGTGCATGAAGAGCATGACCCTTCCTTGTAGATGAGGAAGGTGGCTAAGGAGAGGAGATGCAATGATGTTTCATGGCATCCTCCAAAGCCTCTAATCATTTCCAACATCTGGAAACCAGATGTCCTTCCTTGCCGCAGAAGCTGTAAGGATCACTTGTGGACTTCTTAGTCTTGGAGGAAGACTCACTAAACTTAGAAGAATTACTCTTATTAGGGTTGGATTGTACCTTGGAAGGAGATAGTTTACATGCCTTGGAGGAATGCTCATGACCAACTAAATCTTTGTTGGGCTTCGATCTCTGCTTCTTCTTCATTGTAGATGATTGTGCAACCAATGTTATGGTCTTTGATTCTAATAGATAATCCAACTAGGAAAGCTTGGTTTTTTCCCTAGTCAAACAATCACAAAATTCTTGAAATTTTTGGAAGGTAAAATTAGTACCTAATGGGTCCACAATGGAGTGAAAAGTAGAGGAGAAAATCTAAAATTTTCCCCAGAGCTTAGTTAGGATTAAGAAAATGCACTCTTTATTCATCTTCATCTTGCTAAAAGCCTGTAACAAGAATATCTATTGCTTGAATTTCATCAAAAAGTCCTCAATGGTGGGGAAAAAATTAGGTACAAGTGATGTAAGCTCTACCTCAAGCCAAAGTGTTATGAACTCACTAATTATACCAAACAAGGTTTTGAACTTGAGTCACATTTCTTGAGGAGTAGTACACTCATCAAGATGAAACTATAAGTTGTTAGAGAGATAAGACCCATGGCCTTATCCATCTTATTTATTTGTTGACATTTCTAAAATGGACTCTAAAATAGATATTGATCCTCATCCAAGCAAGACCACAGACCCTTCAAACAAAGTAACTATGTAATGGCAACTATCCATGTGTGATTATTATGTGGGTTTAGAGGATTTGGACAAGAAGAAGTCTCAACCATTTTTTTAGAGAAGGTGTTTTTTGGTTTTGAAAGATATATGTTTTACTAAAGTAAATGAAATAAACAACATATAGAAAAATACCCCCCATAATACAAGAAGCTAAACCCTAGTAGCTAAAAGTAATGTGTATACAATGAGGAGAGAAAAAAAACTTCATTTGAGTGACTTATGTACCTTTGAAATATTCTGATGAAGAGTACATTAGATTTGGATAGATCAATGCAAGATCTTTCCAACACCTTTTTGCTAGACAAAAATGAAGCTTGGATGCAAAAGGTAGGCCCCTAGAGTGTAAATAAAAAGTTCTACCTTTGACAATAAAAATAGGTAGCTAAACAACATCAAAATATAATGAAATCCACAACATTAGATTAGGATTGAAACTAGCTTTTTGGCAATATCTCATTTTTCAAAAATAGAGTTCGTATGCTCAAGTTAAGAGAAAAAAATTGAATGCTAGTTCTTATGGCCTAGAAGAAAATCCAAAATGCTTATGCAGTGCTAACATAATGCTAACATCAACACTTGATGACATTAAATTTGATGTTCATCTTGTCATCACAGGGAAAGAAACCTTGTTGGCATGGCACTCATGTATCACACTAATGTGGTGTGCTCACATGTCATGCTCATATGGCATGCCACATGGTGTACTCACATGGCTTTGGCTACATGTTAGATGATGTTTACTTGCCATGTATCAACAACTAAGAATGTTATGCAGTGGCTAGTTGGATGGATGTCCACATGGTTGGAACCCAATCGATGCCATGTGCCTTTTTATAGTTCAATCACGTGGTGGCTATGGCAAGTGATCGAGCTATGACTAAGTGATGGCTACTAGAGCTAGCAGGTGGTTGGCTGGTGGCAGCCATTGTAGGGTGGTGGTAGGGTTGCAATGATTGAATGGTGGCACCTACGGGTCACTCATGGGCTGCTACATGGTAGTGCTTGGGTGGTCTACCCAAAATTTTGTTCCTTGCCTCGTAAGGCATGTCTAGGCCTCTAAGCCAATGATGTCCAAACTAGATGTATTTTATATGGAAATGGGGTTTTGGGGCACTTTGAATCCAATGATGAGGTCTGTTTAGGCTCAAAGTGCATCAAAATTTTGCCCGCCCCCCTAGATCCAAAAAAATATGTACTAGCAAGAAATTTTTTTTCCAACAATAGCTTTGTCCACAAAAGACAAACTTAATATGAAAATGGGAGGTTTTGGGCCTTTTGAATCCAATGAAGAGGTTTGTTTGGACTCAAAGTGAACCTATAAAAATGACCCCTTTTAGAACCTAGAAAAGGGTATATGAAACCCTTCAAATCAAAAGCTTCAAAGAAAACCTTCAAACAAGAATATGAAGCTACATGAAATGCTCTGATACCATGTAGGCGCTGGTGTGCAAATGATGCAAAACCCAACTTAATAGAATCCACAAAGGTCACCTACAAGCAAATAAGTTGTTACAAGGAAGAGAGAAGCAAAGGAGAGAAGAGTGGCTCTCAAAGATGAAAATATATTCAAGAAAGAAAATAATGAATCAAAAATGGTACAAAATACAAGGGGATCAATCCTTATAAAAAGATATCAACCATTCTTAAAAGGGAAACCCTAAAGAAACCCTAAAGAGATAATGTGACATTTAATGAAAAGAAAGCAAATATTAAATGTCACATTCATGAAGAGACAAAAGTTAAAACTCCAATAGTGAAATTTTAAGAGTAAGTAAAAGACAATAAATATTTTACTTTCTCATTAACAACCATTGAATCAATCTCAAATTCTATAAAATATATCATTTGGGTAAGTGCACCAAGTTGTGGTGCAAAAAGGGTGGTATAAGTGGCCACATTTTTTTTGAAATCAACAGTTTTTGAACTTCAACAAGAATTTGAAGATAGTTATGCTCAACATTCATCTTTCCAATGGCTAGCACTCTAAGAGTGTTTGAATTCGATGGTTCTTTGTTAGGTGAGAAATTGGAAGGGGATAATCTTAAGGGAGGTACTAATCCAAGTGGGAAAAAAGATCAAAATGAGGAAAATTTGGCAAACTCTATAGGATTTACGAATGTTGGTACCACCAGATGTGGGGTTTGGGAACTCTCTTTGGATTATTTTCCTGCAAATCATGGGCCTAGTTAGGTACTCAAGAATGAGAATATTCCTTTGGAGAATGTGGAGGAGACTAAAGAGAGGAAAGAAAAAAGTTCACAAAAAATGTTAGGCAATCAAAGGGCATGGTCTTCCCTGTTTGGTAGGAAACTTGGTGGAAAATCATCTTTCCCTCTAGTTAAATCAAAATCTTGTCAGGAGAAAGGTGAGTTTAAAATATTTATTTTAGACCCAATTATTGATTTCTCTATCTCTTCTATGGAATTTACTTTGGTTAGAAAATTTATGGGGGCTAGACCAAATATAGACATGCTAAAAAAAATGATAAACTAGAAATGGGTTATCCATGGTCAAGTTGATATAGCTCCAATGTTGAATGGATTCCTTTTATTTTATTTTTTAAGTGTAAGGAAGATATGAATATGGTCCTTTGTGGAGGACCATGGTCATTTGGCAAAAGTACACTCACTATTAAAAAATGGGAGCCAAACATGGATTTAGCTGATGCCTTTTTCTTAACTACTCTGATCTGGGTTAGATTTCCTAGCCTCCCTTTGGAATTTTGGCATGAGGATATCTTTAAGGGAATAGCTAGTTCTTTTGGGGAACTAATTGTAGTGGATAATGCTATGGCTTCTAAACTTCAGAGTGCAAGATTATATGTGAAAGTGGTAAACTTGAATCACCTCCCTGAAAAGGGGGAACTAATTTCAAAACTTGGAAAAAGGATACAAGAAATTATATATGAAGATCTTTCAAATACCTATTTTTCCTGTAAAGAATACTGTCATAGAGTGAAAAATTGTCCTAACTCTTAGATTATGGTGACTCATCAGGAAAGTACTATACATACTTCATAATTAGTGGGTTGTGGCCGACGTTGTAGCTGACATATTATGGCCAACATATGGCTGACATGTTGTAACCCTAAAATAGATAAAATACTTGTATAAAAGGGTTTAGGGTTAGGTATTTTCATTATGTTGTGATGCAAAATTAGTTCTTACGGTGGTATTGAGCTATAAGGTATTACAGACTGTAATTAGGTTGTAATCACTGGATTGTAATAAGATTGGACTTGCTATTTGGTGGATATAGCCTAGGGATTGGGTGAACCATGTTAAATCTTGGTGCCTTGTGTTCATTTCTGTGTGTTCTATTATTTTTTGTTATTGATTATATTTTCATGTAGTTTTTATTTCTGTCTGTGGTTTATCCTAACAAGTGGTATCAGAGCCTAGTTTTTTTTTAGTTATTCTCTGTAGGAAAATCTCACGATTAAGTGGGAGTCTCACGGTTGAGTGGGAGTGATGGCAGATGAGGGTAAGCTGAGGTTTGATAGGTTTAATGGGCAGAACTTCTAGTTATGAAATATGCAAATGGAAGACTATATGTATCAAAAGGATTTATGGAAGCTGTTGGAAGGCAAAGCCAAGAATCAGGGAACTATGTCAGAGGCTGAATGGGATCTTTTGGACAGAAAGGCACTTGAAAGCATTCGGTTATGCTTGGCACCATCAGTGGCATTTAATATTACAAAATCAAAGACAACAGAAGAGTTGATGAAAACCCTAGCGACACTATATGAAAAGCCCTCCACTTCAAACAAGGTATTTCTCATGAAGCGTTTATTTAATATGAAAATGGCAGAAGGTAGATCTATTGCAGATCATTTAAATGAGTGTAATACTATTACTAGTCAGTTATCTTCTGTGGGTATCAATTTTGATGAAGAAATTAGGGCTCTCTTAATTTTGTGTTCTTTGCTTGAAAGTTGGAATGGCTTGGTAATGTCAGTGAGTAATTCTGTTGTTGGATCTAATACCCTAAAATATGATGATGTGATCGGTGTTGTTTTGAGTGAGGAAACTCGTAGGAAATCCTCAGGTGGATCTACATTAGGAAGTGCTTTGAATGCACAAAGCAGGGGCATAATGACTGGGAGAGGAAATAACTCTGGAAATCATGGGAAATCAAGAGGAAAGTCAAAGGGGAGTAGGTCTCAATCAAGAGGACCAAACAATTGTTGGTACTATGGGAAACCAGGGCACAAAAAGAAAGATTGTTGGAATTGAAAGAAAAATGAAGGAGATAAATTAGATGGAGACAAGGAGGCAAATGTGGTAAGTAAAAAATCTGAGGAGGATGCTTTGCTTCTATCTTTAGAAAGTGTTGATGATTCATGAGTTTTAGATTTTGGTGCTTCATTTCATGCTACACCTCATAGAGGTTATTTCATTGATTATGTCCAAGGGGATTTTGGGCTTATTTATTTGGGGGATAATGAACCCTATCAAATTTTTGTAAAGGGAAAAATTAAGATTAAGTTGCAGAATGAGAATCATTGGCTACTACATGAGTTAAGACATGTTTCAAGGCTGAGTAGGAATTTAATTTCAGCAAGGCAACTTGGTGATGAGGGTTGTGTAGTTACTTTTAATGATAAAAATTGGAAGGTTTCAAAAGGTTCTCTTGTAGTAGCAAAAGGTGTGAAAGTGGGTACCTTATATCTTTGTATAGGTCATATCGTTCCTTCTACTTTGATTGTTTCAGAAAAAAATGAATGTTAAGGAACAATTGCTACAGTTGAGTAGGGAGAACAAATAGCTAATGTAGATTTTGACACAACATTGTGGCACAATAGACTTGGGAACATGAGTGAGAAAGGTATGAAAGTACTTCATTCAAAGAAAGTTTTACTAGGTTTAAAATGTGTTAATATGGATTTCTATGAAAGTTGTGTGTATGAAAAACAAAAGAGAGTGAGTTTTGTAAAGACTAAGAAGGAAAACAAAATGGATAAATTAGAGCTTGTGCATACAGATGTATGGGGGCCAGCTCAGGTATCTTCCCTTGGTGGATCTCATTATTATGTCACAATTATTGATGAAACAACGAGAAAAGTGTGGGTTTATTTCCTTAGACAAAAATCTGATGTATTTCAAACTTTTAAGAACTAGAAATGCTTGGTTGAAAATGAGACTGGTAAGAAATTAAAATGTCTCAGATCTGATAATGGTGGCAAGTATTGCAGTCATGAATTTGAAGATTATTGCTCCACTAATGGTATTCGTAGACAAAAAACTATTCCAAGAACTCCATAGGAAAATGGAGTGGTTGAATGCATGAATAGGACTATAATGGAGCACGCAAGGAGCATGAGGTTGCATGCTGGGTTGCCCTTACACATGTGGGTGGAGGCTATCAATACTATAATATATTTGATTAATAAAGGTCCCTCTACTCCTTTGGGCTATGGTATTCCAGAGGAGGCATGGATTGGTAAGAAGGTGAGTTACTCTTTTCTCAAGACCTTCGGTTGTGAAATTTTTGCTCATATAGACTTTGAAAATAGAACCAAGCTAGAAGCTAAATCAAAGAAATGTTTCTTTGTTGGATATGGCATTAATGAATTTGGTTATAGGCTTTGGGATTTTGAAAATCATAAAATTGTTAGAAGTCAGGATGTCATATTCAATGAGAAAGTGTTGTACAAAGATCTATTGCAGCAACATGAGAAGAAAGAAGATGATTATGTAGTGCTAGATGATACTCCAAAAGCTAATGTTCCAACCATTCCTCATAATGTGCAACAAGTGCAACAAAAAATACCACACACAACAGTGAATGTTAGATGGTCAACGAGGTGACCTCGACAAAGATTTTCTCCCTCTTTGTATTATATTTTACTTACTGATGCTGGTGAACCTGAAAGTTATGATGATGCTATGCAGGTGGATACTAAGATTCAGTGGGAGTCTGCAATGAAAGATGAAATGGACTCTTTGCTAAAGAATAAGACATGGGATCTATGTAAGTTGCCTACAGGTAAAAAGGCTTTACAGAATAAGTGGGTTTACAGGTCGAAAGAAGAGGAAGGAGGTAAGAAAATATTTAAGGCTAGGTTAGTTGTAAAAGGATTTGCATAGAAAAAGGGAATTGATTTTGATGAGATATTTTCTTCTGTTGTTAAAATGACTTCTATTCGTATTGTTTTAAGTCTTATGGCTACTGAAGATTTGCATTTAGAGAAGTCAGATGTTAAAACAACCTTTCTTCATGGTGACTTGGATGAAGAAATATATATGGCTCAGCCATAGGGTTTTGAGGTCAAAGGTAAGGAGAACTTAGTTTGCAAATTGAAGAAAAGTTTATATGGCTTGAAACAAGAACCTCGGCAATGGTATCTAAAATTTGACAGTTTTATGGATGAGCATGGATATAATAGGTGTCATTCAGATTACTGTGTTTATTTTAAGAGGTTAGATGATGATAGCTAAATTATTTTATGTTTATATTTTGATGATATGCTTGTAGCTGGGTCTAACATGGATCATATTAAGGGTGAAATGCCAGTTAGCACATGCATTTGCTATGAAGGATTTGGAGGCAACAAAACAAACCCTTGGTATGAAGATTTGCAGAGATAGGAAGAATAGAACATTGACGCTATCTCAGGCTGATTATGTTGAGAAGGTGTTTCAATGTTTCTCTATGTAGAATGCTAAAGCTGTTAGCACACCTTTACTTGGTCATTTGAAGTTGACTAAGGAGATGTGTCCTAAGACACAGGAAGAGGAGGATAAGATGTCCAAGGTACCCTATGCTTCAGCTATAGGAAGCTTGATGTATGCTATGGTATGCACTAGACTAGATATTGCACATGCAATGGGAGCCGTTAGCAGGTATATGAGTCATCCAGGATTTGAGCATTGGAATGTAGTCAAATGGATTCTCAGATATTTGAGAGGCACATCCAATAAGTGTTTACACTTTGGTGGCTCTACTACTGATTTACAAGGCTATGTTGACTTAGATTTGGTAGGGGATATCGATACTAGGCAGAGTGCTACAGGTTCTATCTTTACTGTTGGTGGGGCAGCCGTGAGCTAGGTTTCTAGGTTATAGAAGATTAATGCTCTATCCACTACAAAGGTAGAGTATGTTGTTGCTACAGAGGTAGACAAGGAGATGATATGGCTTTAGTTCTTCTTGGAAGAATTGGGACATCCTCAAAAGGATAATTATTTGTTCACAGATAGTCAGAGTGTCATTCATCTTGCAAAGAATTTAGCTCTACATTCTAAGACCAAACACATATAGTTGCAGTACCATTTCATTCGATCAGTTTTGGAGGATGGACAGTTAAAGCTGGAGAAGATACATACCAATGAAAATCCAACAGATATGTTGACAAAGGTTGTAACAAGGGAGAAGTTGAACTCCTCTTTAGCTTTGGTTGGTTTTTTAGACTAAACATGAATAAAAGAACAACAGAGTCTAGGTTGGTTTGATCCAGTGGGAGCCCCATGTGGTAGGTGTATTGCTACAGGACCAGTCTCCAAGTGGGAGATTGTTGTTTAGTGTGGAGCCTGATCAGTCCCCAAGTGGGAGATTGTTAGATTATGGTGACTGATTAGGAAAGTATTGTACATACTTCATAATTAGTGGGTCGTGGCTGACGTTGTAGCCAACATATTATGGCTGACATATGGACAACATGTTGTAACCCTAAAATGGATAAAATACTTGTATAAAAGGGTTTATGGTTAGGTATTTTCATTATGTTGTGATGCAAAATTGGTTCTTATGGTGGTATTGAGCTATAAGGGATTACAGACTGTAATCAAGTTGTAATCATTGGATTGTAATAAGATTGGACTTGCTGTTTGGTGGATGTAGCCTAGGGATTGGGTGAACCACATTAAATCTTGGTGCCTTGTGTTCATTTCTGTGTGATCTATTTTTTTTTTTTATTGGTTATATTTGCATGTAGTTTTTATTTCTGTCTGTGGTTTATCCTAACACTAACAAAAGAAAGAACTATCCTAAGACTGATAAGGAGGATAAAAAGAAAGAAGAAGAAAACCTAGAAGAAAGTCTGGAAACCTAAAGTTACTCTTGTAAAGGGTTTGAAGGATAATTTGAATCCAAAAAATTAGGAAACCAATATGATGCCAAATACTACTTTGAAGGAAAACTTGAGTAGTGATAAATAAGAAATTGGGGTGTTGTTAGATTTTTCCTCACTTTAGCAAAATAAAGAGAATATGGTTGACATGACAAAGCAATTAGTTATTTATCAGAAGAATGATACAAACTAGGAAGATCTAGTTGAGATGGAGGAAATAGAGGAGGGTGAAATTCTAATGGATAAAAGTAGATTGATCGTGTTAGAGGAATCCCAAGATATCCAAAATGTTATTCCTAAGTCTCTTGAGACACCTTTGTGTAAAGAAATTGTTACCTTTTGAAATGATTTTGAAATTGAGGAGAGGAACTTGGAAAGGAAGGATTTGAAACTAAAATAGAGTCAAATGAAAAAGATGGAAAAGAAAAGTAATATAGCTCCTAAAGGAGTAGAGACTCGTAGTAGTAAATTGGAGTAGCAATCTAAGGTGAAACCAAATGTTGGAACTCCGAAGAAACCTAGAAGGAAATCTTCTAGGAGAACTCGAGAAATAGAAAGTTTGTAGAATATTTTTGATGGAAGATAGGCAACTATTCTAGATTTTACCCCCAAAAAAAATCATGAAAATTATTACTTGGAATATTAGGGGATTGAACAATAGTCATAAACTCAATGTTGTTAGGAATTTTGTTAGGGAGCATAAGCTGGATTTTCTTTTGTTGCAAGAAATGAAGATGGAGAAGGAGAAAGCTGAAAAAATTAAGTCTTTTAATGATTATTGCTTAAAAGCAAGTAGTTCAGAAGGAGCTTCAAGAGGGACTCTGATGTTATGGAAGAAATTCTACTACTCAAGAACCATTTTGAATGCTAGTAAACATTTCATGGTGTTTAAAATTACTAGCATTAACAAAAATAATGAATGGTATATTGTTAATATGTATGCACCAAATATTAAGAACTCTAGGAAAAAGGTATGGGAAAATCTATCTAATATAAAGAGTAAAGACTACTTTGGCAGATGGATCTTCATGGGGGATTTTAATGTTCGTCTTCATGACCATGAAAAAAAGGGGGGTAATATGAGCCAGCTGGATGGGAGATTGGATCTAATGAATTTTATTAATAAGGAGGGTTTAATGGATCTAGATCTTCATGGCATAGAGTTTGCCTAGAGTAATAAGAGATCAAGTGATGATTATATTTAGGCTCAATTGGATAGAGCTCTTATTTCTCCTTATTGGACTAAATATTTTGTATGCAAGTTAGAGGCATTACATAAAATTGGGTTAGATCATTTCCCTTTGATTTTTACTACTGAAAAGGTTAATATCAAAAAAAATTTTCCTTTTAGGTTTGAAAAAATGCAGATTTAGCACGCACAGTTTGAGAGTAAATTGGTTGAATGGTGGAATTTTGATGTTGATGGAACTACTCTTTTTAGAGTGGCTTCAAAATTAAGAAATATCATAAAGAAGGTTAAAATCTGGAATAAAAGATGTTTTGGTAATATTTTTTAGAGTAAATCAAGTATTAAGGAAGAGTTGCAAAATATCCAAGGCAAGATACAGAAGGAATGATACTCTCTTGACCTTGTTAGAGAAGAAAATGAAAAATTGGTGGAGTATCATGACATTGTTACTAAAGAGGAAATTTATTGGAGGCAAAGATCTAGATCTGTCTGGCTGAATGAAGGAGATAAGAATACCAGGTTTTTTCATCTTTCTACTTAGAAGCATAGAGCTAAAACTCGTATCTCATATCTTAAGAAGGGTAATTTGAAGACTACTAAGGAAAAGGACATTTCAGAATAGATGGTCTCCTTTTTTCCACTTTGATGACATATGACTCTAATATTGATTACACTCATCAAGTAGAACTTTTAAAGGTGATTCCATCACTAATTACTGACAAGAAAAATAAATTATGAGGTTCTATTCCTAAGAAAGAGGAAATTTTAAAGGTAGTTTGTTCCTTATGAGGAGATAAGTTTCTAGGACTGGATGGTTTTCCTATGTTCATTTTCTAGAAGGTATGGAAACTGGTTGGAAAAGATGTATGCGATGCTACTAAAGAATTCTTTGGGGCTAAAAGAATGCTAAAGGAGATTGATTCCACCTTCCTTTGCCTTATTCCTAAAAATTTTGGGTTTGATTCTCTAGACCAATTTAGTCCTATTAGTTTATGTAATTATTTCTATAAGATTATCTCAAAAGTCCTTACTTCTAGGTTACTTTTGGTGCTTTCATCTCTTATTACTGTTCAACAAAATGGTTTTGTCCTAGGTAGGAAAATTCTTAACTCTATCATTGTTGCTCATGAGAATAGTCATTCTTTATCTTGTTCGAATAACTAGGGTTTTATCATGAAAATTGATATTGCAAAAGCCTATGATAGAGTGGAATTGGATTTTTTTGTTAAGATTTTATTGCCCTTTGGCTTTAGTCATAGGATAGTGAGGGGAATTTTTAAATTTATTTCTATTACTTCAATTGTTGTTCTAGTGAATGGGTGTTCCTCTAAATTCATTAGCCCTTCTAGGGGTTTGAGACACAGATACCCTTTATCACCAATTATTTTCACTATTATGGCTAATTGTTTGGGGAGGTATATTGGGAAACTAGTTTTGCAAGGGGATGTTAAAGGTCTGCAACCTTCTTCTCAACATCTTACTTCTTTTCACGGTCAATTTTTTGATGACACTATTTTCTTGGGGAAATCTGAAGTCAGTGAAGCCAAAAATCTCAAAAAAGCCATTACCTTGTACTCTTCTACTTTAGGTCAGTTGATTAACTAGAATAAGAGCTCTTTGTTTTTTTATTAATACCCCAGTTTTAAGACAAAACAAAATTGCTAAAATTCTAGGGTTCTCAATAGGACATTTTCCTTGTATTTACTTGAGTCTCCCTTTGGGACCTAAAGCTCCAGATTCTTTTTTGGAAGATCTCATTAAGAAGTTTAATTAGAAGCTTTTTGGTTGGAAGGTTAACCTTTTGAGTCAAGCTCACAAAATTACCCTTCTTAAAGGTAGTCTCCAAAGTATCCCTACTAATGCTTTGAGTCTCTTTAGAATTCCAGCTAAATTTGAAGATACTATTGATAAAATCCAAAGGAATTTTCTCGGGTTTGGTACTGAGGAAAGGAAGAGAATGGCACTGATAGCTTGGGATCAAATTTGTAAACCTATTAGGGAAGGTGGTTTGGGAATTAGGTCAGTGTGAAGTATGAATAGAGCTCTTTTAGCCAAATAGGGATGGACAATGTATCATTATAATAAGGAATGGAGTACTATATGGAAACATAATTATCTTTTTAATGCTCCTTCTTTATTTGATTTTATGTCATCTCTTGATGTTCTTTTCCCTTCTGCTATTTTGGGGGGCTATGCAGGGAACTAAGAACATCATAAGTAAAGGATGTTCATGGAAAGTTTTAAATGGGTAGAAGGTCAGATTTTGGGAAGATGTTTGGATATTGGATCATCCTCTGATTGAGGTATTTGAGGATGGGACCCATATTGATAAATGTAAGCAATTGTATGGGACTCTTGTGGAACATTACTAGTATAATAATAGTTGGGCTAGCTTTGTTGATGTTAACTAAGTTTTTCATAATGTCTAGAATATGTTGAATGTCTTTTCTTTGTATCCCCTTAAGGAGGATAAGATGATATGGAGCGTTGATGCTAGTGGCCATTTCAAATTTTCCTCTGTATTCAAATATGAGGAGAAAGGTAATTTCCCTTTATGGACTAGAGCATGGATAAAAGGTATTATACCAAAAATAAATATCTTCTATTGGATCTTACTTCAAAATAAAATTCTTACTCAGGACAATTTTCAAAAGAGAGGCATTAATGTGGTTAATAGGTGCATTCTATGTAAAGAAGGTTATGATGATAGAGATCACTTATTCTTAAACTTTACTTATAGTTAACAAGTATGGAGTTCTATTCTCAACTTCTGGAATATCACTTGGGTCCACCAAAATAATATAGAACATTGTTTTAAGAGTTGGATTTTCCCATCTAAGGATAATGATGTTGATTTCATATGGAAAATTACTCTTCCCCATCTCTAGTGGGGTATCTAGAAAGAAATAAATAAAAAAATCTTTAGAAACAAATAAATGCCAGAGTAGGTGCTTGGCCAAAACATTGTCAGGGCAATAAAGGAAAGCTTCAATTCCTAGAGAAAGTGTAATGAAGACTTCCAAATTGACAATCCAATGTTTTTTAAAGGTTCTAATATGAAGAAAGAAGATCCAAGAATGAATAATAAGTGGAAGGCTCCTCCTAAGGGATGGATTAAAAGGAATTTTGATGGTGCTACTAAAGGAAACCCTGGAAAAGTAGGTTGTTGAGGGGTTTTGAGGGATCACATAGGTAATATAATAGATGCTATTGCTACACCTATTGGTATTTCTAATAGCCATAAAGCTGAGGCTACTGTAGCTCTATATATGATGAGGATAGTAGTGGAAACTAGTTTTTGGTACCTCTAGATGGAAGGAGATTCCTTGAACATTGTAAATATGCTTAATGGAAAAAGCTCAATCACTTGGTCTATCAAAGCTAGTACAATGGAAATTAAATCCTTGATGGATAAATTTGATAAAGTCTTTATATTTCATTCATTCTATGAAGGAAATGTTGTGGCTGATTGGATTGCTAATCAGGATGTCGAATGGGAGCTAAGATGACATGGCATGATGACCTAAGTAGGAGCATGGATTTGAAAGCTCTTATTAATTATGACAAAACTCATTCAACAGAGGAAAATATTTGCTAATATTATCAATTTAATGATAAGTAGAAGTGGGGTTATAGAGGCCAATGTTGTTTTCTCGAGAAAGTACATAAATGTGATTATTATCGTGGCTTGGCACACATGTGTTTTAATGAGCACCTTATTTGTTTTATTGAACACCTTGGCTTCTCTTAATTCATTATGTCTTCCTATCTACTCAAATTTTCCATTTCATAGAGAAATGAAGTTTTTGGAAATGGGTAGGGAACTGAGAAAATAGGAACCAAAGAACTGTAAAACATGGAAGGCCAAAGTCTCTATTTGGAAAATTTTGTAGAAGGGTAATGTCACTACTTACTTGAATCACCTTCATGGCTACAAACCACATGCCATAGAGGAATTCTTTTAAAATTGGATCTAGGATAGGGTTTCCATGCATGGGATAATAGTTCATTTGTATGAAGATTTCATTGCGGAGGTTACAGGGCTACCTAAGGAGGGCATAAAATTTAATAAGGAAACCAATATCTCCAATGCTACATTTAAGAAATTTCTGAAGAATAAAGAGGAGCAAAAGAATCTGGAGAAGAATGGTGAGTTTTATGAGCTAGGTCAAATAAAAGTTATCTAGTAGGATGTTCTCTCTTGCATCCATGAGTATTTCATTTTAGATGGTAGGGAAAAGTGTGTTCATAAATTTCATTTTGTTTTCCTAAATCATTTTTGGTATAAGGATAGGATCTTATTTCCATTTTATCTAAGATTTTCTTTGCTTCAAAATCTTCAAGCCCATAGGAAAAAAAGATTGCTATCCAATTTTACATGAAGGGCTTATCCTTTTAATTGAGAATTATTGTAAGAACAAGGCTATTATTTCTTCCTCTCCCTCTAAGAAAAAGAAGGGCTCTATTAGTGAAACCTACTCTAGGAAGAGTAAGGGTGAAGAAGGGGTTGGTGTGAGAAAGAGGCATCTGAAGAAAGAAACACCTCAGAAAAATGTAGAGGAGATTGCTAAGTCTGAGAACTCAGAAAATGATGATGATAAGAATATGGAGAATGAGGAGAATATGGATGTGGGAGACTTCAGTTCAAATCTGGAAAGTTACCCTAGTAGTAAGGGTCAGACTGGTAAGGATGAGGCTAAGGAAAGTAGTGATAAAAATACAGGGTCAAATAATGTTGGAGAAGAGGATAAAAACCAGAGTGAACAAACGCAAAGAGTGAGGGAGGAAAATTTGGAAGAGGAAATGGTGAAGGAAAAGGAGGACCTCACTAGTCAGGGCACTATGAATGTAGAGGAAGATGCAAGGAAAGAGAAGGATGAGTCTACTAGTAAGGAAGAAATGGGGAAGGAGAAGGATGAATCTACTAGTAAGGACACAATTCTTTCTTTTCTTCACACTATTAAGCTTAAGGCTAACTCCTCTCTCCAAGGTGACTCCTAGATGTACAATGAGTTAATGAATTTGAAATAAAAAATGGGAAAGATGTAGGAGGACCAGGAAGTTTACCGAGCAAAGATCATTTAGATAGAAGTTTAGGTTGGTAATATCCCAGATAAGCTAAAGGAATATGAACATAAACTCTATATTTTTATTAAAGAGAGTGGCAATAAGATGGATTAGGTCACTTCAAGAATTTGTGTAGCTATTGCTAGCCTAGGGAAGAGGAATAATGAGGAAATCATGTCTCTTGGTGGACCAAGCAAAAGAACAAGACAAAGCTCAAGAAAGAAGGCAGCTAAGGTAACTAGGGGATCTGCTACTAATACCATCCAAAGCACTATGGAGGTGGGCAAGGAGGTGGTGAAAATGATCAAAGAGCTACAATAGTAGCTAGTGGTGTTTCTGGTAACTAGTCTTTGTTATAGTGGTGATTCTGATAACTTGTCTCTAGTCTAGGTTTTTTATCTAGTTTTTGATCCTTTTGTTCAAACTCTAGGTTCTAGGTCCTTGTAAAACCTAGTTTCATTTTATGGTCTTATTTTTTGGTTTCAGGTCCCTATAAAACCTAATTTTGTAACTTTTATATTGTAGGTTTGTGCTTACTAGATTATCTTTTTCTTTTCTGTTAAGGGTTTAGGGTCCCTTCAAAACCTATTTTTACCTTAATCTAAAAAAAGTAGTAGTTCTTTAAATCTAGTTTCTAAACTACTAATTTTTATTTCAAAATGGTTTAGTTTTAGGTCCTCAAAAAAAGGGGCCACAAAAAGTGGTATTTTTTATTTAGAAAAAAACATAACACAATAAAAAGTGTGGCCCCCCTGAACTTTTAAATTTTTTTTGTGAAATTCTTTAATTACTCTAGTCAAAAGGTACCTAACACTGTGTAGTTTATTCTAGATTTTTTTGGGTAATTTTATAATGTGTAAGTTTTTAAATGATTTTTTGATTGAACACATCCCAAAAATGTGAAATATTTGTGTGCTCCCCCTAGAAATGATTGAAAACTAATCTAAAATCAAAACTTCTCTTTTTTCAAAGTGTGTTGAATGGGGTCTAATTTCTAAAAAACTAAGTTGTTGAAAAATTTGATGAATGAGCTAAAATCTACAACCCAATTAGTACAAATTGGCTTTTGCCAGTGAATGGACATACATTCAAAATAAATTATAGTTGAAAGTCTAGAAATAGTTGAAATAAAAAATAAATTATATGGTTATATAGCTAACATAGAGACCTACAATGTCATGTAACCTAATTTTATCGATGCTCAACCATGAGAAAATTTGAAGGAGAGTACACAAGAAAAACCAATCATTTTTTGTATGTTTGTAGCAAAACACATCTTAGACCAATTTAGAGACTTCCAATCTTTGGGTTGGATCCCCAAGGAAAAAAAAAGCCTTAGGCTTGGTAGAATCCAAAGCTTTAAATAGCATACATGTGCTATTTAAATCATTTTTAAATTTAGGCCTTTATAACATCTACACACTTTAGTGCGTATGCACTCTTGAAGCCTAAATTTCAATAGAGATGGAAGAAGAGAGGATGAGAGAGATTAGAAGATGGGGAGAGATTAGGAGATGGGATAGGGAGAAAGGGAGGGATAAATAGAGAGAGAGAGAGAGAGAGAGAGAGAGAGAGAGAGAGAGAAGGGGGTTGGAGAAGGTGGGATAGGGAGTGAGGGATAGAGAGAGTAGGGGATGGGAGAGAGAGAAGGAGATGGTTGTGTGTGTGTAGTAGAGAGTAGGGGATAGGAGAGAGAGAGAGAGAGAGAGAGAGAGAGAGAGAGAGGGTAGGGGATGAGGGAGAGAGAGTGAGAGAGAGTAGAGAGAGAGTAGGGGATGGGAGAGAAGTTATAGAAATGGAGTCAGAGATGGAGAGTAGGGAGAGAGGGAGAGAGTAGGGGTAGAGAGAGAGGGAGAGAGTAGGGGTAGAGAGAGGGATGCGAGTATGTGTGTGATAGAGTAGGGGATGGGAGAGAGAGTGTGAGAGAGAGTAGTGAGTGGAAAAGAGAGAGTAGTGAGTGGAAAAGAGAGAGTAGGAGAGAGAGAGTGAGAGTAGTGGATGGGGGGAGAGAGAGAGAGAGTGAGAGAGAGTAGAGAGGGAGAGAGAGAGAGTGGGAGAGAGAGTAGGGGTGAGAGAGAGAGTAGGGGATGGGAGAGAGAGAATGAGAGGGAGAGAGTAAGGGATGTGAGAAAGAGATTAGGTGGTGGGAGAGGGAGAGCAAGAGAGAGATGGGATGGGAGAGAGGGAGTAGGGGATGGGAGAGAGTGAGAGAGAGAGTAAGGGGTGGGAGAATGAGAGAGAGAGAGTATGGGATGGGGGAGAGAGTAGGCAATGGGATAGGGAGTGGGAGAGTGAGAGTGAGAGAGAGGGAGGGATGGGATTGTGTGTTTGTGTGAGAGAGTAGGGAATGGGAGAGGAGAGAGTAAGAGAGAGAGAGATAGAGAGAGAGAGTGAGAGAGAAGGAGGTGGGAGAATGAGAGAGAGACTAGGGGATGGGAGAGAGAGTGTGCGAGAGAGAGTAGGTGGTAGGAGAGGGAGTTGGTGAGGGAGAGTGAGATAGAGAGAGAGGAAGGGAGAGTAAAGGGATGGGAGTGTGTGTGAGGGAGTAGGGGATGAGAGAAAGAGGAGTAGGGGATGGAGGAGAGAGAGAGAGTAGGGTGTGGGAGAATGAGAGAGAGAGAGTGGGGGACGGGAGAGAGAGTGAGTGAGTAAGAGAGAGAATGTGGTGGGAGAGGGAGTGGGAGAGGGAGGGAGGGAGGGAGGGAGGAAGAGAGAGAGAGAGAGAGTGAGAGAGAGAGAGGGAATGGGAGGGTGTGAGAGAGAGTAGGGGGTTGAAGAGAGAGAGTAGGAGATGGGAGAGAGAGTAGGGGATGGGAGAGAGAGAGAGAGATAGTAGGGCGTGGGAGAATGAGAGAGAGGGAGAGAGAGAGAGAGAGTAGGTAGTGGGAGAGAGTGTGTGAGAGGGAGAGCAAGAGAGAGAGGGGTGATGGGAGTGTGTGTTGAAAGAGAGAGAGTAGGGGATGGGAGAGGAGAGAGAGCTTGAGAGAGAGAGTAGCTTGAGAGAGAGAGAGAGTAGAGGATGAGAGAGAGTAAGAGAGAGTAGGTGGTGGGAGAGGTGGGAGAAGGAGAGTGAGAGAGTGAGAGGGGGATAGGAGAGGAGAGAGAGAGAGAGAGAGAGAGAGAAGCTTGAGAGAGAGTAGGGGATGGGAGAGAGAGAAAGAGAGAGAGGGAGAGAGTAGGTGGTGGGAGAGGAAGTGGGAGAGGGAGAGTGAGAGAGAGTAGGGGATGGGAGAGAGAGAGTGAGAGAGAGAGTAGGCAGTGGGAGAGGGAGTGGGAGAGGGAGAATGGGAGAGAGAAGGGCGATGGGAGTGTGAGAGAGAGTAGGGGATGGGAGAGGAGAGAGAGAGTGAGAGAGAGAATAGGGGATGGTAGAAAGAAAGAGAGAGAGTAGGTGGTGGGAGAGGGAGTGGGAGATTGAGAGAGAGAGAGTGGGGATGGGAGTGTGTAAGAGAGAGAGTAGGAGATGAGAAAGAGAGTGAGAGGGAGTAGGGGGTGGGAGAATGAGAGAGAGAGTAGAGGATAGGAGAGAGAGAGAGTAAAAGAGAGTAGGTAGTGGGAGAGGGAGTGGGAGAGGAGAGCGAGAGAGCGAGGGGGATGGGAATGTGTGTGTGTGTGTGTGTGTGTGTGTGTGTGAGAGAGAGAGAGAGGGAGAGAGAGTAGGGGATGCGAGAGGAGAGAGAGTGAAAGAGAGTATGGGATGGAAGAGAGAGTAGGTCATAAGAGAGGGAGTGGGAGAGGGAGAGGGAGAGGGAGAGAGGGGGGTGGGAGTGTGTAAGAGAGAGTAGGGGATGGGAGAGAGAGAGAGTGAAAGATAGAGAGTAGGGGGTGGGAGAATGAGAGAGAGAGTAGGGGATGGGAGAGAGAGTGAGAGAGAGAGAGAGAGAGTAGGCAGGGGGAGAGGGAGTTAGAGAGTGAAAGCAAGAGAAAGGGGGGATGGGAATATGTGAGAGAGAGAGAGAGAGTAGGGGATGGGAGAGGAGAGAGGGAGAGAAAAAGAGGGAAAGAGTAGCCTTAGAGAGAGAGTAGGGGATGGGAGAGAGAGTAGGTAGTGGGAGAGGGAGTGGGAGAGGGGGGGATGGGAGTGTGTAAGAGAGAGAGTCAAGGATTGGAGAGAGAGTGAGAGAGAGTAGTGGGTGGGAGAATGAGAGAGAGAGAGTGTGTGTGTGTGAGAGAGTGTACGTGGTGGGAGAGGGAGAGTGATAGAGAGAGGGAGGATGGGAATGTGTGTTTAAGAGAGAGAGTAGGGAATGGGAGAGAAGAGAGGGAGCAAGAGAGAGTATCCCAAGAGAGAGTAGGGGATGTGAGAGAGAGAGAGAGTAGGCTATGGGAGAGGGAGTGGGAGAGAGGTGGGATGGGAGTGTGTGTGTGTAAGAGAGAGAGAGAGAGTAGGGGATGGGAGAGGGGAGAGAGAGTAGACCAATAAAGAGAGTAGGGGATGAGAGAAAGAGTGAGAGAGAGAGTGTGTAGGTAGTGGGAGAGGGAGAGAAAGGGGAGATGGTAGTGTGTGTGTGTGTGTGTGTGAGAGAGAGAGAGAGAGTAGGGAATGAGAGAGAGTGAGAGAGAGTAGGGGGTCGGAGAATGAGAGATAGTAGAGGATGGGAGAGAGAGAGAGAGAGTAGGTAGTGGAAGAGGGAGGGGAGAGGGAGAGCAAGAGAGGGGGGGATGGGAGTGTGTGTGTAAGAGAGAGAGGGGGATAGGAGTGTGAGAGAGAGAGAGAGAGGAGGGGATGGGAGAGGAGAGAGAGACTATGAGAAAGAGTAGCTTGAGAGATAGAGTAGTGGATGGGAGAGGAGAGAGAGAGTGAAAGAAAGAGTAGGGAGAAAGAGAGAGAGTAGGGGGTGGGAGAGGGTGGGATAGGGAGAGATAATTTTTCACATAGTGCATATGCACTATAGTGCACACATACTTTAAAGGGTGTACGTGCTATAGTGAGTATGCACTATATGAAAACACCAAAAAATAGTTATAATAAAATTTTGGGTCCCTACTGATCCATATTCTATTTTTGGTCTATTCTATGTTTTGTTGTTCTGACAAAAAACACGGGTTTCATGCTGTTGGAAGTTAGCAAACACCACTTTCAATCATTGGATACATTATTTGAAGGCTTTTTGAACATTCTTTCATTCTATTTGAAGCTATCCAACACCAAATTCAATCATTGGATACACTATTTCAAGGCTTTTTGAATATTCTTTCTGTAGAAAAGGTTAGTGTGGTCCTTTTTAAATATTCTTTGTCACTATATAGAGACAAATTTAATTATAATTTGACAAATTATTTAATATATAATGAATTCATTGAAATTTGTATATTTGAATGAATTGTTATTTGGAAATGGTTAGAAATTTGACAAGTTGTTTAATATATATTGTGTATTAATTGAAATAATTGTAATTTACAAATTGTAAGTAATTAAGATGTTTGAGTAATTTGACATATAGAAATCATCATCATGCCATGGAGGAAAGAAAAAGCTCAAACAACAAAAGAGAGGGAGAGTGATTTGGCAATTAAAAGAGATGAAATGAAACTACTACATGAATAAAAAATTTGCAAAGCAATAATGAAATATTTTCTTTCCAAAGAAACAAAGAGGGAGAATTGGAAAGACAAAGAGAATGAATGAGACTATTATGCTCAAGAAGACAATTGAATTGTGAAGCTACAACATCTTCCAATGTTGGAGTTATATCATTATCTCATGTTGAATAGATGCTAATTTGTACATCCAATGATGCACACACTCCATCATGTCATGTTGAAGGTACAACATCAACATATCAAGTAGATGATATTCCATCTTTTACATCGTATTGCCAAGGCAAATCATCTTCAGTTCAGGGTATGCAAAATACTCGACCTTATGCTGATGTTCAAAATGTTGAAGAAATGGAAGAGATTATGAAACCTTCTAGAATTTGTTTTAGAAGATCAAAATATTTGATTGATATTGATACTAACATTTTGAAATCAATGCCTAACAAGATTAGCAAACGTACTTGTCAAAGAAAAGTTAAACATATGTGGAGATTATTCTTTGAAGAATTAAATATTACAGGTCAATGCCAAATATTTTTTGAAATGATGAGGAATTTTAAATTTAGGCCTATCATGAAGATTCTTGGGCTAAGAATGATGGACGATTCAAATGAAAAAAGCATTGTAAAGAATCTAACGAGTGCTTATGAAAAATTGGGTTCTAAATCATACACCAAACATATGAGTACTTACATCAACAATAGTAAGTACCCAAATGAAGAAAGATTGACTCATGAGAAAGACAAGAAAAACATTAAAAATTGGTAGAGGTACTATATGGAGAGCCATGCTAAGGCATGAGAGGTTGGAAGATCCAACAAAAAATGAGTTATAGACATTTAGTGATAGACTACTGTGAAAGGATAAAGAAATTAGTGAAGCTTTGAAATCATTAATTGAAGATTTTTGGATAAATAACATACATGTTTCCCCTAATTAAAGAGATTTTGTAATAAGGAGGATTGGTAGCCAAAATCACAACCCACATGTGAAACATTTTTTGGAGTCAATTCGGACACAATTTTTTGAAAAATTTATTGGTATGTACCCTCAAATTTGAATAATTCAAAGATTTTTTGAGATGGGTAAACCTTTTTATGTGAAGATAAATCACACATGAACAACTTCTTGTTGTAGGATACATATTGAATTTTCTAACCATTTTGATGTTTTAAGACATATATGTGTGTTTTCGCATTCTAAGATTGTTTTGTAGGATTGTGACATGGATGAGCCACCTAGATCTTCAAGGGAATTCATATCCAACATTTTATGTGAAATAGGGGATGGCCAACAATTTTACAAGACATCATGCTTGGATGGTACATGCTTATTTTGCGGTTCTTTGCAACTTTTATCAACTTGTGAACATATGGATAGTACACATGCAATTGGAAATGAAATAGTAGATTATGGAAACTATAAGATAGTGACATATGTTCTAAAAGATGGGAAACATGTTAAAAAATGTGATTTAGTCATTGAAAAGATTCCATTATATGAGTTCATGAAGATTTTTTGTGAAAACACTATTTACGAGTATGCAAGGCATACACATAGAGCTCAATGGTTAGATTTGCAATTCAAGTTGTGCAAGGATAAATTTACAATAGATACCCTTATTTCAGTTGTAGACTTTGTAGAGAACTACACACTACAACCACAAAATGAGGTGCAAGCAAAGTATTATACTTCTGAATAGGTTTTCATATTTGTTCAAAGGAAGATTTTGAGGAAGTACCATTTTTACATCAATGATGATTGATCACATTCTATAGAGTTTTTACATGGTCGTTTTCAACTATTTTATGAAGATTTGGCTAACAGGGGCATACCATAATGTCAGCACATTATTTGATCAAACAATTGCACATCTCAATTCAAGAATGCATAGATGTTCTATTGGTTGAGCAGGATGCACAAGTTGTGTAGAATTTAATATATGTGGAATTTCATAGACATTGGTCATGGAAAGGGATAGCATGATGGTGCAGGCGCATGCATCAGAAGAGCCTTGTCTCATGAAGAACTAAAGTACAAAGATGAAGCAATATTGATAGATGCAAAATCCATCATCTAGTGGTGTAACGCTACAATGGGTCCAAGTAAGGAAGGTGAGTCTATGGTTCATATATTTTTTTGGTTGATAGATAATACTAACATTGCACCATATGAGGATTGTTTCACACTATCAAGATCAAGTGAGTTGCATTCTTTTAGAAACTCTAATGTAGGTTCATGGAGTATTCACACATGAAAAATGGCATGTTATTGTCCATCATGTGCAGAGGAAGATTGGGATGAGTGTGAGTCAATTTAATGGGTGGACAAATGGGATATACAGGTTTTTGATCCAATTGACACCTATTGTCCCCCACAAGTGCTAAAAATGGTTGAGATGGATTCATCCATTAACTTTGACTAGTTTTCTGATCTAGTGCAACTTGGTAATATGTATGTATGTATGTACATACATACATACATACATACATACATACATATATATATCTTTGTAAAAATCAATATGTATATATATATATATATATCTTTGTAAAAATCAATATGTATATATATATATATATATCTTTGTAATTTCAATATGTAACTTTATAACTTTTACCTAAGTATTTTCTAAATTAATGACCGCATTTTGTACCTTGATCACTGTAGGCCATGTTTTTGTTGTTATTGCACCTAAAAAAAATGAAGAAAGGACATATTAATGGAATTGTGTCTAAGCCAAAAAAATTTGAATTACTTGGTTATAGATGGTGAAGGTTTAGAGTACCATATTTGTGTGATGGTTGTTATTGGAACATGGCTTAGATGATATTCTATGAAGAACCCTAACTTGTGGTTATTCAAGCATTAGAAAACAAAGAGGAAGATTCTTCATTATTCGAACCTTGTTGTTGCATCAAATGTCCACTTGATAAAATATGATGGAAAACCACATAATAAGACTCTTTGGAAATTTTACAAGTTAGACCATGAGGCAATACTTGAGACATTAAAATATAGAGCAGATCCACTTGGTTCATTAGATTGAATAGGAAAAAAAGGGAGGGAGGGCAGGAGCGAGAGAGAGAGAGAGAGAGAGAGAGAGAGAGAGAGAGAGAGAGAGAGAGAGAGGCACCTTGAATCATAAGGCCCTCACCTTTTCATTTTTGTTGTGTTATGCTCCAAGTGAGCCTTGTAAGTAGAATAAGGGTCATTGGACCTAGGCATGGTAGTTAGGGTATTGGATGTGTTGTTTAGTGTGGAGCCTGATCAGTCCCCAAGTGGGAGATTGTTAGATTGTGGTGACTGATCAGGAAAGTACTGTACATACTTCATAAATAGTGGGGTTTGGGGCATCACCCTGAATTTTTTTTTTTTTTTTTGGAAGTAGCCGACATGGTAGCCGACATATTATGGCCGACATATGGCCGACATGTTATAACCCTAAAGTGGTTTAATACTTGTATAAAAAGGGCTTAGGGTTGGGTATTTTTGATATGTGGTGATACAAAATTGGTTCTTGTGGCGGTATTGAGCTGTAAGGGATTACGGATTGTAATCAGGTTGTAATCACTGGATTGTAATAAGATCAAACTTGCTGTTTGGTGGATGTAGCCTAGGGATTGGGTGAACCACATTAAATCTTGGTGCCTTGTGTTCATTTCTGTGTGTTCTATTAATTTTTGTTATTGGTTATATTTGCATGTAGTTTTTATTTCTATCCGTGGTTTATCCTAACAAGTGGTATCAGAGCCTAGTTGTTTTTCAGTTATCCTCTGCAGGAAAGTCTCATGGTTAAGTGGGAGTCTCACAGTTAAGTGGGAGCAATGGCAGATGATGGTAAGCTGACGGTTGATAGGTTTAATGGGCAGAACTTCCAGTTATGGAAGATGCAAATGGAAGACTATTTATATCAGAAGGATTTATGGAAGCCGTTGGAAGGAAAAGCCAAGAATCAGGGAACTATGTCAGAGGCTGAATGGGATCTTTTGGATAGAAAGGCACTCGGAAGCATTTGGTTATGCTTGGCACCATCGGTGGAATTTAATATTACAAAAGAAAAGACGACAGAAGATTTGATGAAAACCCTAGCGACACTATGAAAAGCCCTCCGCTTCAAATAAGGTATTTCTCATGAAGCGTTTATTTAATATGAAAATGGTAGAAGGTGGATCTATTGCAGATCATTTAAATGAGTTTAATACTATTACTAGTCAATTATCTTCTGTGGGTATCAATTTTGATGAAGAAATTAGGGCTCTCTTGATTTTGTGTTCTTTGCCTGAAAGCTGGAATGGCTTGGTAATGGCGGTGAGTAATTCTGTTCCTGGATCAAGTACCCTAAAATATGATGATGTGATCGGTGTTATTTTAAGTGAGGAAACTCGTAGAAAATCCTCAGGTGGATCTACATCAGGAAGTGCTTTAAATGCACAAAGCAGGGGCAGAACGACTGAAAGAGGAAGTAACTCTGGAAATCGTGGAAAATCAAGAGGAAAGTCAAAGGGGAGGAGGTCTCAATCGAGAGGACCAAATGATTGTTGGTACTGTGGGAAACCAGGGCACAAAAAGAAAGATTGCTGGACTCGAAAGAAAAATGAAGGAGATAAGTCAGATGGAGACAAAGAGACAAATGTGGTAAGTAATAAATCCGAAGAGGATGCTTTGCTTCTGTCTTTAGAGAGTGTTGATGATTCATGGGTTTTAGATTCTGGTGCTTCTTTTCATGCTACACCTCACAGAGGTTATTTCATTGATTATGTCCAAGGGGATTTTGGGCTTGTTTATTTGGGGGATAATGAACCCTGTCAGATTGTTGGAAAGGGAAAAATTAAGATTAAGTTTCAGAATGGGAATCATTGGCTACTACATGAGGTAAGACATGTTCCAAAGCTGAGTAGGAATTTAATTTCAGCAGGGCAACTCGGTGATGAAGGTTGTGTAATTACTTTTAATGATAAAAATTGGAAGGTTTCAAAAGGTTCCCTTGTAGTAGAAAAAGGTGTGAAAGTAGGCACCTTATATCTTTGTACATGTCATATTGTTCCTTCTACTTTGATTGTTTCAGAGAAAAATGAATATTTAGGAACAATTACTGCAGTTGAGCAGGGAGAACAAATAGCTGCTGTAGATTCTGATACAACGCTGTGGCACAATAGACTTGGGCACATGAGTGAGAAAGGTATGAAAGTACTTCATTCAAGGAAAGTTTTACCAGGTCTAAAATGTGTGAATATGGATTTCTGTGAAAGTTGTGTGTATGGAAAAAAAAAGAGAGTGAGTTTTGTAAAGACAGGGAAGGAAAACAAAAAGGAGAAATTAGAGCTTGTGCATACAGATGTATGGGGACCAGCTCAGGTATCTTCCCTTGGTGGCTCTCATTATTATGTTACATTTATTGATGACGCAACTAGAAAAGTATGGGTTTATTTCCTTAGACAGAAATCTGATGTATTTCAAACTTTTAAGATATGGAAATGCTTGGTTGAAAATGAGACTGGTAAGAAATTAAAATGTCTCAGATCTGATAATGTTGGTGAGTATTGCAGTCATGAATTTGAAGATTATTGCTCCACTAATGGTATTCGTAGACAAAAAATTGTTCCAAGGACTCAACGGGAAAATGGAGTGGCTGAACGCATGAACAGGACTATAATGGAGCGCACAAGGAGCATGAGGTTGCATGCTGGGTTGTCCTTACACATGTGGGTGGAGGATGTCAATACTGTAGTATATTTGATTAATAGAGGTCCCTCTACTCCTTTGGGCTGTGGTATTCCCGAGGAAGCATGGACTGGTAAGAAGGTGAGTTATTCTTTTCTCAAGACCTTCGGTTGTGAAGCTTTTTTCTCATATAGACTCTGAAAATAGAACCAAGCTAGAAGCTAAATCAAAGAAATGTGTCTTTGTTGGATATGGCATTAATGAATTTGGCTATAGGCTTTGGGATTTTGAAAATCATAAAATTATAAGAAGCCGGGATGTCATATTCAATGAAAAAGTGTTGTACAAAGATCTGTTGCAGCAACATGAGAAGAAAGAAGATGATTACGTAGTGCTGGATGATACTCCAAAAGCTGATGTTCCAGCCATTCCTCATGATGTGCAACAACTGCAACAACAAATACCACACACACTAGTGAATGTTAGACGGTCAATAAGGCCAATTAGACCTCCACAAAGGTTTTCTCCCTCTTTGTATTCTATTTTACTTACTGATGCTGGTGAACCTAAAAGTTATGATGAAGCTATGCAGGTGGATACTAAGATTCAATGGGAGTCTGCAATGAAAGATGAAATGGACTCTTTGCTAAAAAATAAGACATGGGATTTGTACGAGTTGCCTGCAGGTAAAAAGGCTTTACAGAATAAATGGGTTTACAGGTTGAAAGAAGAGGAAGGAGGTAAGAAAAGATTTAAGGCCAGGTTAGTTGTAAAAGGATTTGCACAAAAAAAGGGAATTGATTTTGATGAGATATTTTCTCCTGTTGTTAAAATGACTTCTATTCGTACTGTTTTAAGTCTTGTGGCTACTGAAGATTTGCATTTAGAGTAGATGGATGTTAAAACAGCCTTTCTTCATGGTGATTTGGATGAAGAAATATATATGGCTCAGCCACAGGGTTTTGAGGTCAAAGGTAAGGAGAACTTAGTGTGCAAATTGAAGAAAAGTTTATATGGCCTGAAGCAAGCACCTCGGCAATGGTATCTGAAATTTGATAGTTTTATGCATGAGCATGGATATAACAGGTGTCATTCAGATTACTGTGTTTATTTTAAGAGGTTGGATGATGATAGCTACATTATTTTATGTCTATATGTTGATGATATGCTTATAGCTGGGTCTAACATGCATCATATTAAGGGGCTAAAATGCTAGTTAGCACATGCATTTGCTATGAAGGATTTGGGGGCAGAAAAACAAATCCTTGGTATGAAGATTTGCAGAGATAGGAAGAACATAACATTGACGCTATCTCAAGCTGATTATGTTGAGAAGGTGTTGCAACGTTTCTCTATGGAGAATGCTAAAGCTGTTAGCACACCTTTACTTGGTCATTTGAAATTGACTAAGGAGATGTGTCCCAAGACACAGGAAGAGGAGGATAAGATGTCCAAGGTACCCTATGCTTCAGCTGTAGGAAGTTTGATGTATGCTATGGTATGTAGTAGGCCAGATATTGCACATGCAGTGGGAGTCGTTAGCAGGTATATGAGTCATCCAGGTTTTGAGCATTGGAATGCTGTCAAGTGGATTCTCAGATATTTGAGAGGAACATCCAATAAGTGTTTACACTTTGGGGGCTCTACTACTGATTTACAGGGCTATGTTGACTCAGATTTGGCTGGGGATATTGATACCAGGCGGAGTACTATAGGTTATGTCTTTACTATTGGTGGGGCAGCCGTGAGCTGGGTTTCTAGGCTACAGAAGATTAATGCTCTCTCCACTACAGAGGCAGAGTATGTTGCTGCTACAGAGGCAGCCAAAGAGATGATATGGCTTCAGTTCTTCTTGGAAGAATTGGGACATCCTCAGAAGGATAATTATTTGTTCACAGATAGTTAGAGTGCCATTCATCTTGCTAAGAATTCAGCTCTGCATTCTAAGACCAAACACATACAGTTGCGGTACCATTTTATTCGATCAGTTTTGGAGGATGGACAGTTAAAGCTGGAGAAGATACATACCAATGCAAATCCAGCAGATATGTTGACAAAGGTTGTCACAAGGGAGAAGCTGAACTCCTCTTCAGCTTCAGTTGGTCTTTTAGACTAAATGTGAATAAAAGAACAGCAGAGTCCAGGGTGGTTTGATCCAGTGGGAGCCCCATGCGGTAGTTGTATTGCTAGAGGATCAGTCTCCAAGTGGGAGATTGTTGTTTAGTGTGGAGCCTGATCAGTCCCCCAGTGGGAGATTGTTAGATTGTGGTGACTGATCAGGAAAGTACTGTACATACTTCATAAATAGTGGGGTTCGGGGCATCGCCCCGAATTTTTTTTTTTTTTTTGGAAGTAGCCGACATGGTAGCCGACATATTATGGCCGACATATGGCCGACATGTTATAACCCTAAAGCAGTTTAATACTTGTATAAAAAGGGCTTAGGGTTGGGTATTTTTGATATGTGGTGATACGAAATTGGTTCTTGCGGCGGTATTGAGCTGTAAGGGATTACGGATTGTAATCAGGTTGTAATCACTGGATTGTAATAAGATCGGACTTGCTATTTGGTGGACGTAGCCTAGGGATTGGGTGAACCACATTAAATCTTGGTGCCTTGTGTTCATTTCTGTGTGTTCTATTAATTTTTGTTATTGGTTATATTTGCATGTAGTTTTTATTTTTGTCTGTGGTTTATCCTAACAGGATGTCATTTAATGTCCTTAGAAGAGTCACTATTTTGGCCTAAAAATCAAGACACACCTTGCCATATGGCTTAGGGAAGGGTCCCTAGCATGGAATTGCTAAGGGATAGCCTAAATAACAAGTTAGAAGTGTTAAAAAGAGCAAGCAAGAAAAATTGCAAAAGTTGTTATATTGTAATTTTGTAATTTTTTCAAAATTCTGATTCTGCGAGAAATTGTGGGTTTGCCTTTTAAAACTTGAAGGAGGGCAATGCAAACTAAAAAGATGAAGGCGAAAGACCTAGGAGGAGATATAAAGACTTTCTAAATCCTAAAATGAGAGAAGTTAATATCATTGTGTATGGTCAACATGCTATAGCATGATATTTGAAGGCAAAATTATTGAGTTTTTGAGTTTTAAGGCATTTTTTACATTGTTTTTGTAGATTATACTAGTTTCCATGGTAGATCAGGTTGTTTAGAACAATTTTTTTTTAGGAAGTTTGGTTTGATTGTCTTTTCATAGTTTTAAAAATCTTTCTCTTTTCACTAGTCTACTGTCCTATTTTCAATAGCTTGTATTAATAATGGTGTAACTCAATATCCCACTATTAGAATTGTATGGCCTCTTGGGGATAGTGAGTATACACAATGTAATATATTGTCGCAAAAGTAGGTCCCTTCAAAAAGTTGGCAAGCAATTTTAACCTCTTTCCCTAGGCGAGCTAGAACATGTCTGGCAAGTGCATCCAATAAAGAAAAGGAACATCATTGAAGGATATATATGCATATATGAACACTAAAAAATAAAAAAATATAAAGGAATATGAATATTGAGTATTGTATACAACAAATATTTTCCTAAACCAAAGGCAATAAGTTATTCATAATAGTCAGACAATTAAGAACCAGATATATATATGAACTAGATTATTCTTAAATATGTATACAGTATTATTGACCAAATTAGAATTAGCAAAATGATATTGCACATAATCTCCATTACAATAGCATGGAAGATTTGTAATTTTAATAGTTATACTCTTTAGTCCCAAAAATGGACATTACAGATATTGCTCACTAATCCTTTACAATAGAAAATGTTTACAAAAAATGGCATGTACTTGTATGAGGACATAATATATTACAAAAATCCCACACTGAAGCAATTGGTTAGCTACTCAAAAAATAGTAACTGAATGCAAGTGGGATCATGAAGATACCATAATAAACTAGTATCCCCTTTACTCAAGCAACATCTTGGTCATTGATGCAGCAGTAGGTAGCAGAAGTCTTCAAACAACAATGAATGGTAAAAGTTCTCAAATTCCCACAACACCCAAGGTGAAGGGTCCTAGTGCCAAATACCTATCATAGGTATGGAGATGGGCTTATAGGAAGGTTATCACAACCCCACAAGATAAGCTGACCTAATCACTAGGTTTGCCAAAGTTATAAGCACCAAAAACTCAAAATGCACTAATGGATTCCCTTAGCCAAAGAGGGATCAAACCCCTCAAAAACTAGATAAAAAGACTAGGGGTAGCCTACAATCACTAATATGGCCTACTTAGGTCCTAATCAACATGAATAAATGATTCATTTCATCGAAGACAACTTATATAGCATCAAGTTGCTTTGAAAACCAATTAATTAGCTTGTAGCCCTCCTAGAATGAGAATGAGGCATAAATTTGAATTCTTCCAAACAAAATGGTAACTTTCCCATGGATTTGGATACCCTTTTGGGTTTTTTAAAACATGTCAAAGTTCCCAAGGATGGGGAGGAATAGATGTTGTTGTTGTTGCAACATTAGACTAGATTCCTCAACCAGATTATGGCTCCATTTACTCTCCAAGTCTATTTTCTACAAAGGAGAAAATCAATCCAACTATTATGATATGTGGGAGCATGTAAAAGTTAAAATAATCCAAGGTTTTAGCCTCTGATGAATCCAAATCAAAATAGAAGGGACTGTTACAAATGTTGTATAGTGTACTCATTGTGATGCACACCTAGGGTATGGTAGCAAACTCAACTCCTTGCAGTTCCTAGAAATTTTTTTGTAGAATTTGAAATCAAATTGTTACACCTTGCAATCCACCAAAGGACATCAATTTCCCATGGTGGAATGTGTCAAAATGACCCAGCCCTAGCAAAGTGCTAATTTCTTTGTTGAATCCTAGGCAACAAGAAAGAAAATTTGATAAATTTCAACCTATGAAGAATTAGCACATGAGACTTGATGAAAAATGAATTAGATAAATTCTGCAACTTCTAGATCCACTAGCACATTCCTTCTCATCCATACGGTTCCATACAAGGGTCTAGAACATGTGTTTTGCAAGGAAAATTGTTCATTTGTATTGATTTCAATGTCAAATTACAATTGTGCTTCCCATCATCAGCCTATAAGGCTTTATAGGACTTTTTTAATGGCTATGCGGTCATTTTTAACTACCTAGCCATTGGAGGAAAGGATTTGAAAGTATTTGACACTTTTTTGCAAAGTTGATCAAAAGTTGATAACAACTTTTGAGCAATTTTTACAAAATTTGCAAAAATGCAAATATGAAGACCAAACTTGGTCCATACCTAAAGTAGGTGATCCAACATGGATCTAGTTATTAAAAAAATTAAAAACCTATAATCTTTTTCACTTTTTAGGCATATTGATCATATTTGGTCTTAGTTATCGAGGGGCTCATATTTATGCCTAATCCTAGTACTAGGCCTTACAACTGGATCAATGTACCAACCTATCCTAAGTGAACTATCTAGGATCCTTATGTGCCTTCTTTGATGATTCTAGAGTGGGTTCTCCTACACAAATCATCTACTTGGCTGGGACATGTTTCGAAGCTGACAATCTCCATTTAAACTCAAGTCTCCATTAAAGGTGACAATGAGCTTTTTGTTGTTATGTTAAGATCATTAATATATTTCAATAAGAACTTTGAGGGATCATGCCCAGCTTGAGTATCCTAACTTCCCAAGTATTGTAAATGCAAGGCCATTGATTAATAGACATTTATAATTAAAAAATCTATGGTGTTGGAAGGAAGTGTTTGACCAGATTCTTTGCCTACTAATGAGCCAATTTGAGGCTTCACTTTGCATTGCTTCATGGATAATTCTATAGCACTTGTTACTTCTCTATCTAAAATTTTTATTTCTATGTACATGTGAACTCTTTCCCAATATTTTTAGGTTTTTTCTCTTCATCCTAAGTAATTGGCATACCCTGGATGCCAACAAGAAAATCATTTTCTTCTAAAATGTCATTTTCTCTCAAATTAATCTCTTTATTAAGTAGGTTTTCCATATCTTCCTTTGTATATTTAATAGATGTAGCTGTAATTCCTCTATATATATCCCTCTATATATTAAGATTTCCTCCGTAGGTATGAGAAGGCATGGGGAGTTAGGCCAACTATTGGTCATTGTATTAAAAAGATAGTTCTTGGCCATGCCACTGATGGGAATCATTTTGATCTTATTTTTAGAATCAGTACCTCATTTTTCTTGAAAGAATAATATATATTGTTTTCAATGTCTATGAAATATCTGTGGTTGGTAGCCAATTTCTTATTCATTACCTTTAAATATTCATGGGAAACTAAGGTATTTGGTTACCTAATAGGTCCTAGGAATCTTAACTAGGGTCCTAGAATAGTCCTACATGGACTCATTTGACCTAACTATGTAAAGAGCAAAAATTGCTCAAAAGTTGCAATGTTGTTCAAAAAGTTGCTTGAGAAACTTTTGCAATTATTGTAAAAAAGTTGCAAATGGAAGTTTGGGAAGTTATAACTATCCATGCTCAGGTATATGGACATGGGAAACATATTTTTGAAGGTGAGAAGGTTTTTAGTCAGATTTGCATTTTTAAGAAACTTTTACAACTTTTGCAATTTTGCACAAAAGTGCAACTTTTGAAAAGTTCACTAGATTTCACTTCTAGGACTTGGAAAAGGTTCCAAACTATTAAAAAACAACTAAAAACACCTAATCTTAGGCTATCTTGACCAAAAACTCAAAAAGACCCAATTTTTCCTAATTAGTAACTTTTTCTCATATATTGCACAAAGTAGCCTAGGCATATATATCTTGCTCATATCTCTCTCACCATTCATTATGGGATCAAACTATATATTTATTTAGCTCTAGGTGGCTGGTTAAACCCTACTTCCAAGCTCCTCCCATCCCATTGAGCATTCAAACATTCTTGAGCATGCCAAAATGAATCGACCCTAAGAGTCACTAAATGTCATAGGGCAGCGATCTTTGATGGGGCATATCTTGAAGCTTGTGCAAGGTATGGATGTGATTCTAGGTGTGGGACCATATTGTAGAGACCTACAATAACATATCCTACCTTTTGGAGATTATATTTTGAGGCCCCATCTCAACTAATGTCGAAACTTGTAGTGTTGGCCAATACAAAGGTGCCAACTGTTGAATCTCTCTCACCATTTTCTGTGGGATCAAACTATCATCCTATTAAGGACTTGGATATTCTTAGGCATGCCAAACCAAATCATCCCTAAGAGTCACTAAATGCCATAGGGCAGTGATATTTGACAAAGCATATCTTAGAACGTGTGCAAGGTATGGATGCAATTCTGGGTGCTACAAGACCGTGTTACGAAGAACTATAATAAACTCTCTCACTTTTTGGAGTCTAATTCTATTTAGATTCTATGACCCCATTTTGGTTGATGCTGAAACTTGTAGTGTTAGCCAATACAAAGGGGTCAGTTGTTGAATCTCTCTCAGCATTCATCATGGGATCAAACTATCTGTTCTATTAGAGCTCGTGCAAGGTATGGATGCAATTCTAGGTGCTATAAGACCATGTTGTGGAGACCTACAATAACCTCTCTCTTTTTGGAGACCTAATTTTGTTTAGATTTTGTGGCCCCATCTTGGGTGATGTTGAAACATGTAGTGTTGGCTAGTATAAAGGTGCCAGCTACCAAATCTCTCTCACTATTTTCTCATGGGATCAAAACTATCTATTTCATTAGCTCTAAATGGCCAGGCAAAATCCTAGCCCCAAGCTCTTCCTATCCCATTCAGCACACAAACATTCTTAGGCACGTCAAACTAAATCATCCCTAAGAGTCACAAAATGCCATAGGGAAGCAATATTCTTTAGGGCATATCTTGGAGCTTGTGTGAGGTATGGATGTGATTCTAGGTACTACAAGATTTTTTTTAGTGACCTACAATAACCTCTCTCACTTTTTGGAGATTTGATTCTGTTTAAATTTTGTGGCCCCATCTTGGGTGATGCTAAAACTTGTAGTGTTGGCTAGTACAAAGGAATTAGGTACCAAATTTCTCTCATTGTTCATTGTGGGATCAAAATTTCTATTTTTTTAGCTTTGGTTGGTTAGGTAAACCCTATCCCCAAGCTCCTCCCATTTTTTTGAGCACTCAAACATTCTCAGGCATGCCAAACCAAATCATCCCTAAGAGTCACTAAATACCATAGGGCAGTGATCTTTGATGGGGCATTTCTCAGAGCTCATGCAAGGTATGGATGTGATTCTAGGTGCTACAATACCATGTTGTAGAGACCTACAATAACCTTTCTCAATTTTTGGAGATTCAATTCCATTTAGATTTTGTGGCCCCATCTTGGGTCATGTTGAAACTTGTAGTATTGGCCAGTACAAAGATGCCAGCTGTTGAATCTTTCTCACCCTTCATCATGGGATCAAACTATCTATTCCATTAGTTCTAGGTGGTTGGGTAAACTATAGCCCCAAGCTCTTCCCATCCCATTGATCACTTGAACATTCTCAGGCATGCTAAACTAAATCATCCCTAAGAGTTATTAAATGCCATAGGGTAGTGATCTTTGATGGGGCATATCTCAAATCTTGTGTGAGGTATGTATGTGATTTTAGGTGCTATAGGACTATGTTGTAGAGACCGACAATAACCTCTCTTTCTCTTAGGTGATGCTAAAACTTGTAGTGTTCGCTTGTACAAAAGTGCTAGCTATTGAATATCTCTCACCGTTCATCGTGGGATCAAATTTTCTATTCTATTAGCTTTGAGTAGCCACATAAACCTAGCCTCAAGTTCCTCCCATCCTATTGAGCTCTCAAACATTCTCGAGCACACTGAACCAAATCATCCCTAATAGTCACTAAATGTCATAGGGAAACAATCTTTGATATGGCACATCTAAAAGCTTGTGCAAGGTATGGATGTGATTCTAGGTGCAACAAGACCATGTTGTGGAGATCTACAATAACCTCTCTCATTTTTTGGAGATCCAATTCCATTTAGATTTTTTTGCCCCATCTCGAGTGATGCTAAAACTTGTAGTGTTGGCTAGTACAAAGGTGTCAGTTGTCAAATCTCTCTCACCATTTGTTGAGGGATCAAACTATCTATTCCATTAGCTTTGGGTGATTGGGTAAACCCCAACCCCAAGATCCTCCCATCCTATTGAGCACTTGAACATTCTTGGGCACACTGAACTGAATCATCCCTAAGAATCACTAAATGCCATAGGGTAGCAATATTTGATAGGGCATATCTTGAATCTCTTGCAAGGCATAGATGAAATTCTAGGTGATACAAGACTATGTTGTGGATACCTACAATAACCTCTTTGGTTTTTTGGAGATTCGATTCCATTTATATTTTGTGGCTCTATCTCGGGTGATGCTGAAACTTGTAGTGTTGGACAATACAAAGATGCTAGCTATCAAATCTCTCTCACCATTCATCATGGGATCAAATTGTCTATTCTATTATCTTTTAATGGTTGGGTAAACCCTAGCCCCAAGACATTCCTATCTCTTTGAGCACCCAAACATTCTCAAGAATGTCGAGTTGAATCATCCCTAAGAGCCACTAAATGCTATAAGGTAATGATCTTTGACAAGGCATATCTCAGAGCTTGTGTGAGGTATGGATGCAATTCTAAGTGCTACAAGATTGTGTTGTGGAGACCTACAATAAATTCTCTTAGTTTTTGGAGATTTGATTCTATTTAGATTTTGTGGCCCCATCTCGAGTGATACTAAAACTTGTAGCATTGGCCACTACAAAGGTGCCAATTGCTAAATCCCTCTCACCATTCATTTTGGGATCAAACTATCTATTTTTTTAGCTCTAAGTGGGTGGGTAAACCCTAGCCCCAAGCTCCTCCCATCATGTTGAGCACTCAAACGTTCTCAAGCATGCCAAACTAAATTGTCCCTAAGAGTCACTAAATGCTATAGGGCAGGGATCTTTGATGGGGCATATCTCAGAGCTCATGTGAGGTATGATGTGATTCTGGGTGCTACAGGATGATGTTGCAAAGACCTACTATAACCTCTCTCACTTTTTGGAGATCCAATTCTATTTAGATTTTGTAGCCCCATCTCAAGTGATGCTAAAACTTGTAGTGTTGGACAGTATAAAGTTGCCAACTGTCAAATCTCTCTCATAGTTTTTCATGAGATCAAACTGCATGTTCCATTAGCTCTAGGTGGCTGAGTAAACCCTAGGCCCAAGCTTCTCCTATCCCATTGAATACTCAAACATTCTTGGGCATGTCAAACTGAATCATCCTTGAGCCACTAAATGCCATACAGTATTGATCTTTGATGGGTCATATCTTGAAGCTCCTACATGGTATGGATGCAATTCTAGGTGCTACAAGACTTTGTTATGGAGAACTACAATAACCTCTCTCACTTTTTGGAGATCTGATTCTATTTAGATTTTGTGGCCCCATCTTGAGTTATGTTGAAACTTGTAGTGTTTTTCATTACAAAGGTTCTTGCTATTGAATCTCTCTCACCATTCATTGTGGGATCAAACTATCTATTTTGTTAGCTCTAGGTGGTTGGGTAAACCCTAGCCTTAAGCTCCTCCTATCCCATTGAGCACTCAAACATTCTTAGACACACCAAACTAAATCATCTTTAAGAGTCACTAAATTCCATATGGTAGCAATCTTTGATGGGGCATATATCAAAACTTGTGTGAGATATGGAGATCTGATTCTGTTTAGATTTTGTGACCCCATCTCAGGTGATACTAAAACTTGTGGTGCAGGGCACCTAGGTGGCAATTGGATATGTCATCTCATTCAATGATGGAGACTCATGATAGAAAGTAAAGGGGTGATCATACATCTCATTTTGAACATGTTATTATTTAATGGTAATAAGGTAATTCTTGTTTGTAAGGTCAAGGAACTTGAGGTCACCTATAAACCCAAGTTGCCTGAGTCCTAAGGATTTTTTTTTTTTGTCGTTTTTTTTAATAAGTTGACTTAATAAGTGTTTTGAGAGTAATTACACCTTATATAGGTCCTATTTTTTAGGAAAAACCACTTGGTTAAGTTCTAGGAAGACTTAGTGCAAAATTGCATGTTGCAGACAACTTTTTGACAATTTTAGCAATTTTTTGAAAAACATTGAAATAAAACTTGTAATCAATCAAACCAACTGGTAATTGGTTGGAATGGATGTCAAATGATGAAAATACCCTCTACGAATTTAGAGGAGGCATAAGGTGTTGGAGATTATTAAGTTCTTTTTATATGGCAAGGAATCACTGCTAATGTTAAACTTGTATATTGAATCATTGAGTTATTGTTAAATATCATTACTTCCTATTTAGAACAGCAAACCCGTACTTTGTTAGAATAAAACACCACTTTAGGTGCATGTTATCATTGAATGGAGTTAGTGGAATATGTTAAGGATATTCTTGGTTGTCTTAATAACCATTTCATGGGATTGAAACATAATCACTTCCCTTTGTGAAGAGTTGTCTGAAAATCAGAAAATTACATGTTGCAAGAAAAATACAACCATAGGATGTTGGAAGATTTTTTTCACTCAAAGGATGTTGAAGAATCTCTTGGAAGGATGGAATAGATGACAGACTAAAGTTTGTAAGATTGTTACTAGGTTTTCCTTTAAGTGTCTAAGGTGTTAGTTTGAAGCAAGAAGTTGATTATGATCAATTTCTCAAATTTGTTCATTTTTTCCTTATTGCTTCCCAAGTCTTGAATAGGGAAAGCGATCAAGTAGTTTTTGAAGTTGGGTAGAATTTTGTTCAATGTTGTAACCAAGTTGGAAAGAGTCTTTGAAGACACTTAGGAAGGTGGGAAAGGTAGTATTCCTTAAAAGTGTTCTTGTTGGGAATCCACTAGCTTTTGGTGTGAGCACTCGAAATCATTTTGGATGCAAATTACATTAAAATGAAATACATCAAATTTACTTAAAATGTAAACAAGAAAAACAAGATATATATTATGATAACCAATAATGTCATACATGAAGAAACATATCATATATTAACCAATAGTCTCATAAGTCTAATAATGTCATGCATCAAATATATGTCATACATCAAATATAAAATGTCATATATACATCAAATGTATATCGAATATGTCCACTAACATAAAATCCAACATATATGTCCACTAATTCCTACACATGTGTGTCTATCCCTATATCTTCTCCTTCCCATGGGAGGAAGGAAACAAATCCCTAGAGGTCTTCAGTCATTGTGTGGAGGGAGATAATGGGGATGATGATGTCTTCTTCATATGCTTGCTCATCCTCTTATTTAGGCTCTTCTTCAACTGGAGCTGATACAAATAAAGCAGATATGAATTAATAATTATTATACATTAAAATCAAATATATGTACACACAAATTTAATTATTTTCTTACCACCATCAAATAGTCACTTTGTACATCCACCTGAAAGGCTCATAGATGATCGCATGTAATAAGGCCCTACAACAATTCAATAAATATAATCACTTATAAATAAAATTTGAAATTTCAATACTAACTATTATAGACAACAACTAAAACTAAGAAAATTCTTTCATACATCGGTCAATGGCTCTAAACTAGCTATCATTGCAACAACTCCATGATCAATGGACTAGCGAAAATGATGAGGAGTCTCAAACATCAACAACTACATGTCATATAATACAATTTACATGTAACATAAAACATGACAAAAATATAATCAAATGAATTAAATTAACATGAAATAAATGTACCTTTATGTAGCTTGTATCATGCCTAGGCTTAGACTCCCTTGTGAATGTTGATGGTCCGATAGAGAACTAATGCACATGGATAAAAAATAATTATGAGCCCTTCATATGATTACTTATTAAATATATGTATTAATTTAAATGATTAAATCAATACATACCTCTCAACTTGTCAATGGGATGTGAAATAGTGTCGAGGAATCTATACTAGGGCCATCAACACTCTTAGCATGAATTTTGAACGATGTCAATGCATGCTAATTATTTAATCATTCACTATACATACAAAATGTGATCAAATTAGTTTATTATAATTGTAATTTACCTATGTGTCAATGCCAAATGTGTCACTCAAGAACTCATCAATGACTAGCCCATCATCCATACTGTCTCCAACATGACTGCCAAATATGTATAAGGATCTACATGATGTGTACATGTGACCGCGATGCATAGAAGGCTTCTCCTCAACTAATGGACTAGCACAATAAATGAGGGTTTGTGTCAAAGCATTGATAGTCCCTAGAGTGCTGGTCTCTACATGTTACTTCACAATTGAAGGAATAATCACATACTCACCCTATGGCTTGACAAAAAGTGCCCTAACTAGATTAGGGTCACGACATGCCCCCAACCTCTCAAATGATGACCCCCCACCTCTACCTTAAGATTATAATATATAAAAATAATTGGGGATCTCCCCAAAGAAAAATTCACAATACAATTTCTTTAAGAGATACATTGGAACCTCATGATTATTGCAGGGAGGGGCATCAAAGACCATCCACAATCTATCCCAAAAGTTATTTCTAATATCATCATGTATGTACCAATGGGTGGGGAACCTTTTAGTTATATGTTTAACAATGCCTTGTTCTCTAGGCTTTTTAAACAATGCACAAATGCTACCTTTTTCTATTTTCTTTTGTTTTTACATCTTTATAGGATAATTTGTTTGCATAATATTTTTTTTTTCATCCCTCTTAACATGCCAAATATCCAACTGACCACTAACAGAAGCTACATGCATCATAATAGACTCAAGGGAGGATGCCAATTGTGCTCCCATAGGATTGGTTTTTCCACAAGCTTTCAACCTACCAATGAGTGCTTCTAATTCATATTTTCCTCTTTCTATTTCATTCATTATGTTGTCTTGGGTGCTAGGAGGAGCTCTTTCAATTGGTGGAGGTTGCAAAATTTCTTGCTCTTCTTGTGGAGGGTTTTGATTTTCATCTTGTGGAGGATTTTGATTTGAACCTTATGAAGGGTTTTCATTTTGATTTTGTTGATTTGGTTGGGGATTTGACTATTCATTATTTACATATCTTGATAAGAAACCAATTGCATTCTAAATAAATAAACAAATTTAAAGAAAAACTAAAAAAACCTACAAAAAATGTAAAAACTTACAAAACAATGCAAAAACAAGAGTAGAAAACATACTACATGATCTTGATCTTAATCTTTGGTGATGAGGAGGTATTTTGAGGAGGTTGATGACAAAATTCTTCCAGTTTTGCAACCCATGTTCTTGGTGTTGAGGAGAAAGAATGCAACAACAAAATAAAATGAAATGGGTTGTGAGTTTGCAGTCCATATATAAAAAGTTAAGATTTTGAAAATGCGCTTTTAGAATTTTAAAAAATCATTTTGTGTGTCATGTTTTTGGCACCACAATTTGGTGCACTTACCCATTTCTAAGATCAAAGTATTTACAACGTCATTTTATAACTAGATGCTATAGAATTTAATACTCACTTCTAGCACATTTAGCTTAATTGCACTCAAATATAGTTTAATCTCATTGGTAAACACATAGTAATTGAATCATGTATTAGCTTAATTATCATTTCTATTTTCATAACATACATTATAGGAGCTTTAAATTTGTAATCCTAGTGTGGTAATGTCACTAGTTAGGATCTTTGCAATTTGAGAGCAATTTAAATCCTAGTTATAGTCTCTCTAGATAAGAAGCAACAAGATTCTCTTTGTTAGCCAATTCCATTCTATCAATTCTTTGTGCTTCATTGAATAATGAAACTAATGTCCTATTGAAATGTTATATGTGCATCTCAAAGTTCTTTAAATATACAAACTTTTTCTAGCACCCAATATGGGGCCTAGCTGGATATTTTTCTACCAATTTTAAGTGGTTTACATATTTTTAATAAAAAAAATTGCAAGGGAGAGTCACTTCTAGTGAGAAGTGTCACATTTGGGATGAACTTAAACATCTTGCCAATCCTTAGTCATTTCCCATAATTCTTAAGTTATTTTTTAGAACTTTCACTTCTAACAAATGATTAGTCACCTTTAGGAACCTTAGTCACATTTGGGTTTATTAGTCATTTTTAGGGAATTTCACATTTGGTTTAATTATTTAATTATTTCTTGGAATGCACAAGATTTTTTTTGTATTAGAACTTATACATTTTGAGTATTTCTAATGACTAATGGGTGACTTTTATATTTCTGAATGATCTATATAGCCTAACTATTGTCTAGAGGTGCTTGATAGAGATATCCATGTCAAAAAATGCAAATTGAAATAATTGCAAATTAATAATGCTCATTATATAGGCTTCTTATGAAGATATTGCATAATTTTTCTATCTTCTTAATCTTTAAATTATGAACGTAGTAACTAGAAAGTTTTTTCCTGATTTCATTCCTAATAGTTCCTAAAGGATTTTTCTCTTCTCTTTCTTAGGAGAATTAGAAACCAAGATGAGGTCAAATGAGTTCTATTTGAGAAAATAAGGGTTATATTGGTGATGAATTTTTGAGAATAAGGGGAATATGCTCTTCTCTTTAGGAGAATCAAAAACCTAAAAGTTTCACTAATTCATTATCATGATGGCCAACGTAAATGAACTTTCTTGGCATGTTTGGGAAAGATGAAGAGGTAAAGTAGTATGATCTTCTCTCATAGAGAGAATTAGAAACTTTGATCCTTGGATTCAATCCAATTTTTATTTCTTTTACCTTTATTGGGTTTGCTAGTGAGTTAAAAAGCTCTTGGGAACAACCCAAGTGAGGATAGCTAGATGCTAACCCATCTACCTCACTATAATCAAGATGCTTTCTTGAGATGAACTATTAGAAGACTTAATCATTTTCCCTAGGATAATTTATTTTATCTTTCCTTAGAAATTCTTGGGTGTTGTGTTGGAAAAATATACACATTTAGGTATTCATAGGTATAGGAGGCCTCAATCTTGTTGTAAATGAGACTATGGGAAATGGTTATGAATGAATGCTCAAATTAGATAGTTTGCATTAGAGGCCACCTAGATCACCTTTGAAGGGTTGGTTATACTTGAGCTACTTAGATATTAATCCCTTTAATAAACTCATCATAACAATCCCTCATTGACATTAACACCCATCCATATGGTCGTCAATATCCAACATCTATGTTGGTCTTCTACATTTCTTAGGGATTCTTTGAGAGTGTTCCTAACTAAATGATCAAGTGTTTCTAATCTCTAGCTAGGGCTATTAGGATGATAGATGCACTTGGAGTATGATAGCCTTGTTTGATGTGTTTGAACATGAATGACAAATAATACATGTAATGAAAACCTCTCAAACACTTGTGAACAATTAGACCCATTGAAATTTGATAGACACTATGTTACATTTCAAAAATTTGATTGAAATTTTGACCAAGTGGGAAAGACCCAATTCCATCAAAAAGTTGCATCTAGTGTCTTGAGTCACTTTTAGGATCCTCAGTTACTTTTGGCTATTCTTGAGTCATTTTTAGGTTATCTCAAGTCATATTAAAAAATATATATCTTAGTCATATCCCATAGATTTTATCTCACATGTTTAGTTTCTTTTGGGGAATTAATTACTTGGACATTTGTAAAAATCCCATTTTTTTTCATTTTTAGGTACCCTTTTGGTACCTCTAGAAATTTGCATTATTAAAGAGAGCCTTGACCTAAAAGTTTTCATCAAATAATTCTTAAGTGTACCTCGTAGCCTTACATGGTTCCCAAAATATCCTTGTCAAGTAATTTTTTCTTATCACCATTAATTCCCTTTGGTTCCCATCTCAACATTAGGACACTTAAACCCTTTGACATTGGAACTTATCGATCACACTATTCTATTACACTTGCACTCCTTGGACAAACACACTTGGACATTATCAAACTTTGTGACACATGGGACAATTGGAAAAAAGATCCTATCAATATTTCATCATTAATACTAGAAACCTAACATACAATATTAATCAAGATCCTTTTAACTAGATATCACAAGTCATTCTAAGATAAATTATCTTTAAACAAGGATAGACTTCAAGAAATAATCCTTTATTTGGACTAGACACGTCTAATCAAAGTACTAAGTTTATACAATAGTTCCTAGTATCATCAGTATGTTGAATTTTTTGTAGGATTGGGATGAAAACAAAAATCAAGATAACCAAAGTACTAAAGGAAATAATAAGAATCCTTTTCTTGATAGCGATGAAGATTCTATAGAAGAAGACTAGTATAAATGTCAAAGAATCAAATGATTTCAAAAGCTAAAATATATCATAGTTTTTCAAAGGGACGACAAAATCAATATATAAAAAGTCTTATAACTATTAAACATTTGAAGGATTTAATCCCAATGAAAGCATAATTCAAGGAAGGGGACCTTTTTCTTGTCATCCTTTCAAGTTGATGGTTTTTGTAGCTTAGCAAGGTGAATCGATGGATTTTTTTCTAGAGAAGTGAAATGACAACCATGTTATGTTAGCACATACAAGGCTTTAACTCTAATAATAAAAGTCTTAGTTATGATGAAGGACTATACCATATCATTGGAGACTTAGTGGAAGGGAAACTTGAGATACAAAAGTTCCCTGAGAGCACGAGCATTGTAGGCGCTATTAAATCATCCAAGATTGTATGGAATGCAAAATACCAATTTGGAAGTAGAACATACTAGAGGAAAGAAGTACCCCTAAGCCAACAGAGTTAAGAGAGGATAGATTCATTGATATTTTAAATGCCCTAATATTTACAACACATCAAGTGAGGCCAAAAGGAAATTTCAAATATACAGTACGAATGCCTAGATTGTTGTGGTACCTAGAGTTGATATAGTAGTAGTTGTTGATCTAGATGGAATGTTCAAGCTTAAATGGGAAGACACAAAAGGAGAAGATAATTTAGTTATTGAAGTTGGGTTTAGGATGAAATTTTTTGCATTTGAATCAACTACTAGTTTTCATGACGATCAAATTGATCCAAGTATTTTGAATACATGGAATGATAAAGTACTAGTGGTTGTGGTTGCTAGTAAAATAAGTTTGAATCCTATTACATGCATAGGTCATAATTTTATGGGGTCTCATACTATGTTATTGTCTAACAAAATACAAAGCTCACAACTTCAGCAATTGGCTTTCCAAAAATTTCTTTACAATTTGGCATTAGAGGAGGTGCATAATCAAGTCCAGTATATGGGGAATCTATTTAGTAGTATAAATATGGACAAGATTTTATCCAATATTTGGAGGGAAAAGGACAACTAGATCATCTCAGCAATGACTAATGATTAAATTATTGTTCAAAATAAGAACAATGATAAGAATGATACAAGTCATGTAAGAAATAGGTTGTAGTACTGAGTATAAGATATTTTTTACTCTAATTTTATTTGGTGAAGGCTCAGATAAAGTGTGTTGGAACAATGTCTAGTAAAGTTGAGATCTTCTCAAGGTTTCATTGTTCTCTAAAATTAAAAATAGGAAGTAAGGGATACCACTATGTTGAGATATGCTAGTTGGAATTCATGAGGGAGATTGTTGGGATGTGAATCCCAATAGTTTGTTTTCTCCTTCTCTTTATATTCAAATAGCTCTTTATAAATATGTGTGTGTGTGTGTGTGTGTGTGTGTGGATTTTCTATCTGTTATATTGGATACCCAATTAATATGAGATAGTTCCCTTCTTGAGAGTTGATGGAGGTGATTGCCAAACCACCATAAGTATTTATTTTCTTGTATTTTTAGTTAGAATAAAATAATAACTGAACTATTAAGTTGACTTTACTTATCTCTTAAAAAAAATCTTTATGCATTAGTAACATTTAATAATTATATAATGGTCAAAGAATTGGCATGACTTCGAGTGCACTAGTTCTATTTTTGAGGTTTCTTGTGTTAGTTTGTTTTTATTTTCACTACTAGTTTCAGTGACCCAGTTGTAGGCTTTTTTTGTTGGTTTTCGTAGTGGGTGTGTTGGTTTTCTTAGGAGCTTTTTTTTTTTGAGCTTAAATCCTATATCTAATGTATTAAGTCTTTGGGTTTTGCATCCCTTGTAAAAAAACTTATTTTAACCCTTATTGGAAAATATTTAGTAACTATATTAATTATTAAATGCCTCCATTTTTAAGAGTTTTTAAATTTTATACTCTTCATATCCTATATAAGGACTAATCAATGTATCTTATATTAATAAATCTAAAATTTATTTGATATGATAATATAACCTTTCATATTTTCATATCCCAAACTCTTGCTTTATTATTTCATTTTTCTTAATGACAGGTTATGTTTGTGTGCAGGTAATCTTAGCGTCATGAAGTTGCATTGACATCTTCTACATGGTATCAAAACGTTGACCTGGTGTAACTTGTTTTAGTTTTTTGAAGAAATTTTGAAGTAACAAGTGTTTCCTAGATGGATCATAGTTTTTTATTGAATAGAGGGTCAATTTTTTGATGCACTTTGAGCCCAAACACACCTTATCGTTGGGTTCCTAGTGAAAAAAATCCCCTATTTTTATATATTATTTTGTCCAATTTGGACATAGTTGGCCTATGTGGCAAATTCTATTTTAGCAAGGTTGTATGACGTTGGGCACAAAAACTAAGATGATGATTTTTTTATTTTAATCAAACAAATTTAAAATATTAAGAGGGGACATGGAGGTTGTTTTCAAAAACAAAAAAAGAAGGGCCAAATTATGTGGTGTGTTTTTTTTAAAGGGGACACCTTTATTACAAGGGTGAACCCATTGTACCTGCAAATATGGAAAAAGGGTGGGCCATGTGCCCTTGGGCCCTACACTAGAGTAGACTAGTCATACCCACAACACCATGTACCACTATCTCCAATTGAGTCCTTTGCTATTGGTGACATCACCTATCTTGGAGCCCTTTTACCTCATGCATGTGCATGAAATTTTTTTTGTAGTGGTCATTACAGTTGTACATGTGTTATCACATGTCCTATGATGTGGGCTTGCTAACTTTTCATGCCATTTCTACTCGAGGCAATCTCCTTCAACTCTATGCCAAGAAGCCTCCAACTATTTGCCTTGGGCCCTGCTGATAGGATTTTTCCACCTCAAGCCCCATGAATTTTATATCAAACCTATTCTTAGCTAGTGGTCCACTCATCTCATCCTACTAATAGCCTATCACCAGAGGTAGTGAGAATCCAATGGTACCCCTATTGGAGGTAAATTAGATCTTTGCAAATAACCATATAATAGAAAAGTAACAATAATGCAAGATCTAATACCAAATCACAAGACTTTCAAAGATATAATTGATTAATATAATATACTTGGCTATAAGGCCTTCAGGGTTTGGGCTAAATACAACAGCAATTACAAAATAGTTCTGCAAGAGCCCACAAGATCCAACTCACAATCATAATCCCTACTAGTCCAAATCCACACTCTAGCAGAAACCTGAAAGGAAATCTTAACCTATGCTCACAAGCCCACCAAGAAATCTCCTAGTTTTCAAGTCACAACTACTAACCCTTCAATGTTTGCATCCTCTCCTCCCTGCTGACACCCTTTTGGAATTTTTTTGTTGACGTTCAAGTGATTTTATGATAATCCTTTTTTTGAAATTAGTTTTTTCCAACATTGAGAGAAATGTTTTGGCATTTGTGGTTATTTTCTAGCATCATCAATTTTTCCACCAATCAAATATTTTCAAGCACATCATTAATTGCGACGATGACCATTTAGTCATAGTATTTAACCTAGTATTTTTTCTAATGTTAGCACATCGTCAACACTTTCAAAACCCTTATGGCCCTATTTGGAGCTACATGTGGTTTATTGGCTGCCTCTTGCTAATATGGATTCCAATTTTTGTGAACAAGATATTGTTAAAAGGTGTATTTTTTACTTTTTTTCTATTTAGATGGATTTTTTGTTGTCAAAGCTATGGGTTCTATTTTGTATTCTAGGAGACATATCTTGAGTTTCCTGAATTCATTTTTCAAAAATATTACATCATTATAAAAAAAAATCATGTTCTCTTTTTAGTGCTATGGGTATTTTTTCTATGTTCCTCTCTAAGTATATTCTATTCATTTTTTGCATTTTTGTATTCTTGTGGATATCTTGGTTGATTTAGGTCTAAAGATCATTTTGTTGCATGGGATAACTCATCTAGGACTATTCTTGATGTTTTAATAGCATTTTCTCTCTTCTAATCTTTGTTGACATTTTTTTTTAAGTATTTATGCAAAGACACTAGGATAAATTATTGTTTCCCATCTACATCTTTGGTATCAGCTATTTGCCTCTTGATTCAAGTAGTGTCATTTGAGGGCACTTATGTATATTTTCTTTGTTAAACAAAAGACCAAAGTTTATGTATATTATATTAATAAAAGATGAATTACAATAGAAAAATGGTGTGACAACAATGAAGTTCATATTTGAAATAAATCAAGAAACCTAGTTCCAAACTAAAGAGAGAAGACCCTAAAGAATAATATAAAGGAAAATTGGTATGAAAAGGCACAAAAAAAAGGAAAATAATCATGTAGCAAAATGGTGAGATGAAAAAAAGAAACAGGAAGCCTTAAATCACATGCCAAAGAATAGTTTCCAATAAAGAGTTAATTGCCATTGTAGGACTTTTTAAATGACCATACAACAATATGCATGAGAGATAGATGTCATGGCCCTCACCCATGTATGTGAAATGATGGAATGGTGGAGAATTGGAGCTTTTCAAAATTTGAAAAGAATGAATGATGTATCACAAAGATTTTTTAAATATTTGGATGATGAGGTAATTATTCCTCATTAAATGTTGATAATAAGTTGTGTGAACTAGGGTGTGATCAATTGCCAATATGCACCATGACATCATAGATACTAAATGGACCTGTTCTTTAGCAAGAGTATTCACTAAATAAATCAAGAAACCTAGTTCCAGACTAAAGAGAGAAGACCCTAAAGAATAATATAAAGGAAAATTGGTATGAAAAGGCACAAAAAAAAAGGAAAATAATCATGTAGCAAAATGGTGAGATGAAAAAAAGAAACATGAAGCCTTAAATCACATGCCAAAGAATAGTTTCCAATAAAGAGTTAATTGCCATTGTAGGACTTTTTAAATGACCATACAACAATATGCATGAGAGATAGATGTCATGGCCCTCACCCATGTATGTGACATGATGGAATGGTGGAGAATTGGAGCTTTTCAAAATTTGAAAAGAATGAATAATGTATCACACAGATTTTTTAAATATTTGGATGATGAGGTAATTATTCCTCATTAAATTTTGATAATAAGTTGTGTGAACTAGGGTGATCAATTGCCAATATGCACCATGACATCATAGATACTAAATGGACCTATTCTTTAGCAAGAGTATTCACTAAATAAATCAAGAAACCTAGTTCCAGACTAAAGAGAGAAGACCCTAAAGAATAATATAAAGGAAAATTGGTATGAAAAGGCACAAAAGGAAGGAAAATAATCATGTAGCAAAATGGTGAGATGAAAAAAAGAAACAGGAAGCCTTAAATCACATGCCAAAGAATAGTTTCCAATAAAGAGTTAATTGCCATTGTAGGACTTTTTAAATGACCATACAACAATATGCATGAGAGATAGATGTCATGGCCCTCACCCATGTATGTGACATGACGGAATGGTGGAGAATTGGAGCTTTTCAAAATTTGAAAAGAATGAATGATGTATCACAAAGATTTTTTAAATATTTGGATGATGAGGTAATTATTCCTCATTAAATGTTGATAATAAGTTGTGTGAACTAGGGTGTGATCAATTGCCAATATGCACCATGACATCATAGATACTAAATGGACCTATTCTTTAGCAAGAGTATTCACTAAATAAATCAAGAAACCTAGTTCCAGACTAAAGAGAGAAGACCCTAAAGAATAATATAAAGGAAAATTGGTATGAAAAGGCACAAAAAAAAGGAAAATAATCATGTAGCAAAATGGTGAGATGAAAAAAAGAAACAGGAAGCCTTAAATCACATGCCAAAGAATAGTTTCCAATAAAGAGTTAATTGTAATTGTAGGACTTTTTAAATGACCATACAACAATATGCATGAGAGATAGATGTCATGACCCTCACCCATGTATGTGACATGATGGAATGGTGGAGAATTGGAGCTTTTCAAAATTTGAAAAGAATGAATGATGTATCACAAAGATTTTTTAAATATTTGGATGATGAGGTAATTATTCCTCATTAAATGTTGATAATAAGTTGTGTGAACTAGGGTGTGATCAATTGCCAATATGCACCATGACATCATAGATACTAAATGGACCTATTCTTTAGCAAGAGTATTCACTAAATTAGAGAAAATGTGTACGTTTTTAGAGGAGTCAACTAATATAACCTCTATCTCATCAACTAAGTTAGAGAAAGCATCTACTAACATGTTTCCTTGTCTAAAGCTATGGCCAATTATAATATTCTCATAATTTGATATAATTTTCCTTATTTTCTTCATGATATATCTAATTTACCAATTAGTTTTTATTCCCAACTTTGTTAAATGAACAATTATAAAACAATCACTCTCAATCTAGACATTAGTAAAACCATTAACTAAGACTAGTTTGAGGCCATAAAGGAGTAGAAGTAAGCTTCTACTTTATTGTTCATAGCATGAGGAATTGGAATAGAGGAGCCAATAATCAACAAACCCATCTTGTTCTGAATGGAAAAAATAGTACCTGATTTACCTAGATTTTTATAACAGGATCCACCAAAGTTTAACTTAACATATGGAGATACTAGAGGAGACCATTGAGCTTAATTTCTATTCTTAGGTTTAGGGACAATAGTGAAAATATCCAAAGAAGTAATATGAAGGGCTGGCCATAATTTCATCATAAGGTCATCCACACTTGTGAATGAAGTGGCATGATGATTCATTTTAAGTATATTGATATTGACAATTCAACAATATCACTTTCCAATCTACCAAAAAACCATTGAAAGGAAGAGGCATGTTGCTTGAATATTCACTTATTCCTCTCCCACCATAAAAAATCAAATGATACATAAAGGTATTACATCCCATAAAGATGTGAATAGTAAATTTCTATATAGATAAGGCCATGACTCAAAAAGATTCCATAACCTGATTGGAATAGGACAAGAAATATGCATTTTTCATAGAACCCACATCTAGAAGTGATAAGAAAATGAACAATATAGAAAAATATGATCAACATTCTAGAAGATCTTTGAGCTGTTTGTGGGATGAAATTCTTTTTTCCCATTTAGAAAAGATGTGTCATGCCCATAGTTCTACAACACAAAAACACAACTAATTTTTTTTTTTTTAAATGTAGAAAACTAAAGGTAAGAAACTTAATCTATTCATCAACTAGGAGGTGATGAAGTTAGAAGGTGGAATGAAGTTTACTCCAAATCAAAAATCAAGATCTCAAGTTCACTATGAGGAGGTCACCTAGTTGCTAGTTACTCAAGACAAAACCTCATTAAGATGATATGATTATGAACCCCTCATTCTTCTATCCTCAAATGAAACACCCTGATGTGCAAGTGAAATTCAAGTTGTTTTATTGTGGTGGTAAAAGATCTAAGGTTGTAACAAGGAGGTGCTTATCAACTTATCATTTTATTTCCATTAATCTTAGGTTTACCATTGTTTCAAATATTTTCATAATTATTATTATTCAATTATTATCATAAGCATTACTTGAAGATACCTATACTTCAATTTTGATATACATCTTTTCTTCTTGTTACTAACATTATTACTATATTTGCAATTAATGCCCAATTAATTATTAATTAAAAACTATCATCAGAACCTTATATATATATATATATATATATATATATATATATATATATATATATATATATATATAGTATGCTTCTAAAATATCTATAATCAAAATACAATTAAATCAAATATCTCAAAATGAAATATATATAGTCCCCTTAAATTCATCTAATATACTAAAATCGAGGTACAAACAATTAAACTATAATCCTAATTATAGAATTTCTTAATTTCAAATTATAATGAAATATCTAAAATCAAAATTTATCCCTTAATATAGTTTATATATTTTTTAATAACAACTAAAAACAATCTAATTCTTACAACCTATAACATATTTAATTCAAGCATAATTTTCCTACACTATATTAGTACCATTAACCCCAAACTTATTATACATACCATAATTACATTATTATTTCACACCCCCCCCATCATTGACATAATATACTAATAGTACCTTTGTACTAAATCCTACTTTACTACATTAAACAATTTTTAATAACAAAATAAATAAATTTAAATTTAAATTACATGCTACCCACCTATCTACCCCTACACACCAACTACCACCTAACCCTTTGACCTTTTAACCTAGTCATCCCACTTCATTTTACTCCCTCTTGTCCCACATGGGAAGGAGGAGGGAATGGTGGCATGCCATACAATGCAGCCCCCTTAAAATTAAATGCCCTCTTTTCATAGGAAGGCTAGTAGGACAAGTGGGTGGGGAGTGAATCCCTTCCCTACTCAACTTGTAATTTTAAAATTTTCTTTTTGAGTAAAGGCATGGCTCTAGGCCTGGTCTCCCATCCAATTAAGATGGAAATGATTTTTTTTTAGAGTATAATATTATTATAGTAATTTATTTTTATAGCATTGTCATGACATGATGGGGGTAAAATCAAACACCTAGGTAATGAAATCTCAAGGTCTGATCAATATTAATGCATGTCTATATTTATTAATATTATACTAGTTGTTTACAATGATGATATTATTTTATCTGGCTGAATATTTTATTGGTTTGTATTAGTAGCAATACTTTTTTTTGCTCCCTCATACATTTTCCAGAGAGTTACAATGTGCTCACCTAGGTCTCTTTTTTGTTTTTGTTTAATTTCTTGTTCTTGCACAATTTACTTATGGATGTTTTGTTTTTGAGCTAATAGATGTTGAACACACTTGTGATATTCTAATTTTTATTCCATATATGGTATTCTAATGGTTATTTCATAATAACAATACCATCACTATCAAGATTAAGAATTACAAGATACAAATTCAGGAGGCACAATGAATTATTGCATATAACTTTATGAACATCATATACTCTAGTTTTATCATTGATATCTCCATCATAACTACGAATTCTCTATGAATTGGAAGTAAAAATCTACATGCAATATAAATCAAGATTGAATAAAATTACATCTAAGTTATTTAAATGAGGTTATAGGAATAAAGATAAAAAAAGTAAAATCTTTTATTCTTGACTCTAATTCTTTTCCTCAATGCAATCCTACCTAAGCGAATAACAACTCAACAAGAATTCTTAATCAATTTTCTTCCATTCCTTCTATACTACACTCTTATAAACATGAACATAAGGTGGTGAACCAACATATCATATTACACACAATGGAAATACCTATTCCATAATACATAAATTTCTTATACTCTCTTGACAAGTGAAATAGATGAACAACATTATTACAAATATAAACACATAACAAGGTGGATTTCTCTCTACTAAATACAATACATTAGTGCCTTCTTCTTAACAAGGTCGGAACTTAAAAATTTCCAAATGTCCCAAACCTCAAGAAAACCTACAATAAGAGACAATATGTAGAACCATGGAGGCTCACCTCCCAACCTAGGCCTCAAAGAGGCCACCCACTGAGCTTGGGGAAACAAGGCACAACCAGTTGCATATCTTCACATCCACAAAACATGCATGATTTCAAAAATATCAAAAACACTACACAATACATAACAAGACAACCCAACCCAAAGCATGCACAAAGATTCAACAATTGAATCAAATTATAGGGTGAAGGTAGGCTCTCTCCATGAGGAGGATTTCCAAGAAATGATTTAAAAATATGTACATAATCTCATTATCAACAAGTCCTTTTGAGGCTTACAATGTCTTCCCTCTTCACATACCTCCTTATACCTCCCAAAATGTAAGTAACAAGAAGCCCATATTACAAAGAACACATAAACATCATCTCCACACATGGAAGAGTTCCTCTACTACATGAGTGAGCCCAACTAACCCCTTCACCCAAGCATCTCTTCCCTCCCAAGGGTGAGTGATGCTTCACACCCATTACACAAACACACAACATGAAAACAAAACAAGATTCAAGGAAGAAATCACATAAACTCCTCACATACTACACACAAACAAAAGGATCTTTTTCCACAAAGCACATATACAATACACCAAATTTACCATGGAATGAAGAACACCATATCTACTCTACATGCAAATGAATAACACCATGGATCATGGGATACCAACATCACTCCAAGAAATGGCAATGGACAGTTGTAGTAGAGCTCCTTATCCTCTTCCCCCAAACCCTAGTTGTCTCCAAAGATAGAGAGTGGCCAAGTGAGTTTCTAATTTGGCCAACCCTCCATATATCACTTTCATTTTCGGATTCAATAAAAAAATGCATTCTTTTTGGGGTCTCTTAGGTCTTCTAGGTACCCTAGTGGTCATTATTAAGCCCCTAACTTAAAGTATTAACATGGGCAGGGTTTATTTTTATCACACATTCACCTTAGAGCTGCTTTATGACCCTCACAATGCTAGGCAAGTTCAAATTCAAAATTTCCTATGGGGATAACCTTATTCTCTTTACCAAGTTAAGACAATAAACCAAATTTCTCAATTCAGATATTTAGCTCAGAATAAAGTGGCCACATGATCCATCATCAATGAACATGTCATTTTATCATAACGAGTACAAGTGTCAAGTGACACACACAAAATTCACTACACATCACACATAACATGTTTAGAATCTACACATGAAATACATACCACACACATACATATCATGTTTACAAAATAAACACATCATGACAAGGTTTATGAATCTTATAAAGATTCACCTTGGTAGTGTCATTTAACATGTGGTTATACCTTCTTTCTTCATTAAGTTTCCATGGTTCCTTTCCTACACACTAAACTCAAGCATCAGTAATCCAATGAAAAATCACATATAAAATACATATGAAAGTAAAGGTACATAATAATTTCATTATTCCATCATTCACATATAACATATTACATAATCAACTTCCTACTCTCCATCATTTACATATAAAGCATTTAATCATTAATCCTCAAAAACAACTGCATGTTACTAACTTTCCTAACAAGATCAAATTAAGCATTTGAAACACATCATATTTCCATTTCTTATCATAAAAGTGAAATACTAAATAAATATCCATTAATCCATTGACTATACCAAATAAGTCCTAATACATATCATAATGGAAGACCACAAAGTAAATATCATCAGTTAAGTAGCAAAACTTACTGTCCATCAAGTATCAAGATACATGTTGAGGTATCCAGTCCTAAATAAAAAAATAGAAATACAATAACTATGCTATGATGGGTCGGGGTGAGGCTTCACAAGATGTTAGCAACATTATTATTAGATTTTTTTTTTTTTCTTGAAGTAGAATGAGATCACCACTTGCATCAAGTCAGACCATTTGATGGAAGTTCTCTTATCAGAGGCAATAATGCCTCTCACATTCCACAATATGAGCTTCATAATTTTTTAGGAATACGCATGGAACTCTTCATTAATTTTTTGACAGATGTTGCAAAATGATCTAATTAGTTCTTTTGTGATTAGGCACGCCTCTTCTTTTTAATCTGACCATTAGGAATGTTATCAACAAGAGTCAACTTCGATAATGTATCTTTTTTCTTACGACCTATTTTCTTTCCTACAGAGGAATAAGGAATTTAAAGAAGAGACAAAGTGGTTGAAACATCAAATCCTTTCTTTGGTAATTTTGGAATATTATCAAATCCTTAATATGTGAAATGTTGGAAGCTAGTGAGGTAGAGGAGATGCTCAAATTTATGATTCTATATCATTAAAATCTCTTGTAGTACAAGGAAAAAATAAATTTGTCTTGTGAGAGGAACTCTTAAAAGGAGTTCCTTCCTTTACCTCTTCACATGGGTTAGATCTAGAACAAATCTGAAATGTATGTGGATTAACCTCCTTATGTTGTCTAGGAAGGAGGGTGGTAATCTTAGTTACAATTGTAGGGAGATTATTGGATCCCAGTGTTCATAAGTTAAAATTGACACTCAAGATCACACACTTGAATTTCCTTCTTGATTTCACTAGAATAGTAGGAAATATTGAACAATGTGTATCAAATTCCACCTACAACAAAATATCCCTATTTTGAAAATCAATGCTTAATCTTCCTAGATGGGTGTATGTGATTAGATGATCAAACTCAAGCATCATTTTTTATTGTGTCATCTTCTCTATCTATTAAAAAATACATGATGGAGCATTCAAATATCTCACTATCTCCTCTACCTAAGTATTATGAACTCATGATTTAGGTTGCAAGTGTATATGCTGATTTTTTGAGAGAATGAGATGACAAAAATCACATAAATTAGTGGGATTTTTCACCACAAATAGTTGGTCCTAGATCCCTGAGATGGAGGTGATCTTGATATTTACTAGAAAGCTCCTTGATGAGGATGCAAAGGCTTATAGAGGAAGAGAGGTTGGTGTATGAAGCATCATCTATTTGAAGGAAAATTCCAATTTTTTTTACTAAGATTTCAACAATTTTGAGCTCCATTTATTCTAAAGGTAGATGAGGTAATAAAATCTAGGACACAAATCTAGAATCAAACTTAATGGAGTCAAACTTTGGAATCTAGGACTGCATGTATAACCCATAGCCCTCATGCAACCATGTTTTTTTTCTACAACCCCTATTTCTACTATTCAATGATTCAAAAAGAATGAGGAAGAACCCATAAGCCTCATTTATGTCAAAAACCTGACTCACTCCTTTTCAATCATTAAGTAGTTACTAGTAAATCATGCAAATAAGTGTTTTAAAAAAAATTGTTTTAAAACTTAAATATGCGGTTGTATGATCTAAGATCTTTTGTAGAGGATAGCATTTTCTCTTAAGAAAATGTAATTTCTATTTTACCTTGTCTAGACAAGCCATTCTCCAAGATTTGATGATCCATAGGTTTAGTAAGTTTCTTTTTCGCCCATTTTATAACCAATTTTTCTTTAGGAGTTTGTTGCTATAAGGTATTTTTATTGATGGGAGTTCAATATTTTGGGTGATGAATAGTTTTAGAATATTCTCCTATCTCTTTTTGAACAATACAATTTGTGCGCAAAGTTTCCTTCTCTTTGTACTATAGATGTTCCAATAGTCAATGATGGTCCTAAAGTCCCTTCCTAGAAAAGTGGGTGTTTTGGGTACCTATGCATTTTGGTGAGATGTATTATTCACCATATGGACACTTATTTTTGTTCTTATTTTGAAGGTACCCTTCCATGTTTGATTGATCATGTCTTTAGAATTTGGTTTTTTATGCCATAGGTATCTTTGAGTTAGTTTTTTTCCTTAGTTTCCTCCTAATTTGAGTAATGTCAATTGAGGAAACTCATGTAGATTTTAGTCTTCTCTACCTGGTCACGTTCTATATCCAATTGATTAACTCTTTAGGCTTTGTTGTTTTATGCCATTTTTATATTTGATTTAAATTACTTTCTTTGTTTGCCTCCTTATTCAAATAGAGTCATTTGAGGGAACTCATGCAAATTATAGTCTTCTCTACTTGGCCACATTCTATTTTAGTGGAGGTTCTTCAAATCAAAAGTTACATTTTGACAGCATTTTACAAATTCTTCATGCTTCAATTGTGTTCGTCATGATTGATTCTTTTATTCCTATTTTCTAGGACATTCTCAAGTTTGGAGGCTTCTATAGTCCTTCACTAGTCTTTTTCTTTTTGTCTCTTTTTGGATTAGAGTTTTTTGATAGAGGTAAAAATAAGTTTTACAGGGACTTGAAAACCGAAGTTAATACAAAGGGATAAAAGAAGTTTAAAAGTCCCTACAAAATTTTGTGCTAGAAATAGAAAGAAACATTAAACTAATTTGAAAACTAGGATTTACAATTTTACAACTTAATCCAATTTACATATTTAATTCCTGATCCAGGTAGTAATTGCATGGCTATGTGTTTTAACCATTGAAATTAAAATAATATTTATGCTTAAAATACTTAATTAAATAATGTTTCTAATGCATATAAAAGAGAACAATAATGGATGAGAGAATAAGAAAAAGAGTAAGGAAACACAAACAATTTGATACGAAGTTCATTCGGGCAAGACTATGTCTCTGGGTCCACTTCTCGATCAGGGGACTACTTTATTAATTCTGCTAAGCAAAACACTTTATTACACAATCCAAGCTTCTAGCCTTCATAGTCTCTCCTATGTACTTGAACACAAAACACAATGCCTTCGTGCTTACAAATCCTCTCACAAGGAAAAGTTATTCCTTTACAAAAATGTCTCCAAAATTTCTCCAAGACTATTATTTTTCCCAACGACTAATTCCCAAAGTCTAATTTCTTGCCACAAACTAATTCCCCTTCTAAGGGTAAATAATCCCCCTTTTATACAAGTTTATTTGCCTATTATGGTGAAAACCATAATAGTTACAAATCTCCCATTTTTATATAATAATCTCCTCAGAATTTATGTAAAAAAATTATAAATCATTTTAATATTTGTTTGGCTCTCCTTAGAAATAGCTTTAATATTTTAAGGATTTGTATCCTTAATTATAGCAGAGAATAGAGCTTTCTATTTTATAGGGGTTCATAATCCAACCCTTTAAACTAGAATAGTAAATGACATTTAAAAATAAAAGTTTGTTGCTAATTTTTTAGGAAATATAGACCCACAAAAATAGGGGCGCTTGAAAATAGGGATCTCCTTTTTTGAGATAAAAGTAATTATGCAATATCTTCCACATTTTATCTTATATTTTTATGAAATAAACACTATTGGAAAGCTCTTAAAAAACTCTTTGCAATGATACCAATGTTGACCCTTTTTGATGTGTTTATTTTTTTATCTTTTTCTAAGCTCTCTGATTTGCTGATTTCACCAAACCTTTAACTAAGCATAACTTCTACATATGAGATCTTTTTGACCCCATTCATGTTATGTCAGCTCCCATTTTCTAAGCTCTTTGGAATGATGTTGAATTCATTTTGAGATTGTAAAATTTTTAGGCCTTCTGGATCAACTGAAGAGCTTTTAGACTTCTAAAAATTTGATTACTCAGAAAGTGAGGGTAAAGTTCCATCACTTTACCAATCTCCATCCATTTTTCCTTCCTTGGATGCATCCCCTTCAATCCCACTCAAGCATATTCAACTGGTCCTGTTCATGAAATTCTGACATTCTTCTTATCAAGGATGACATCTTCTAACAACTCTAACATGTACTCTAGTGAAAGATCATCAATGGATGGAACTTCAATGTTAGTGTCTTTATCCAAGATCATTTGAGGATCATACAACTTCAAATTCTCAACATTGACAACTAAGTATATTTGCATGTATAGAGGAAGATTAATGTTGAAGGCATTGGTACCAATCTTCTCTAAGATTTCAAAAGGACCATATAGATAGGCTTGAGCTTCCTTCCTTCACCTTGCATTCTTTCCTTGCTGATATGTAACCAAACTCTATCACCGACTTGGAAATGGTGATTGATGTGATGCTTATCATGGAAAGCCTTGTATTTTTCTTGGCTCTACTCCAACTGTGCTTCTTCTGGATGAACTTTAAAGCCTTTTTTGCATCATGGCATCCATCTACAACATTGTCCTTTGCAAAAGAAAAGTCCATTGGTGTCTTTGGAAAGTACCCAAAGCATGTCTCAATAGGAGACCTCTTTGTAGATGAGTGCAATGCATGGTTGTAAGCATGTTGCACATAGTGAAGGCTTTCATCCCACAACTTAGGATGCTTGCTCTAGCAACCTCTAAGTAGACAAATAACTATCCTATTAACTACCTCTGTCTGTTTGTCAGTCTATGGGTGGAAGGTTGTACTCCTCTTCAGCTTGGTGTCCATGAGTCCCCACAAAGATGACCAAAATTACCCTAAGAATTGAGAATCTTGAACTGATACAATAGAAGTAGGTAACCCAAAATGAATCCATACAAATTGAAAGTATGTAAATGAGATGCCAGTTTAGCAGTGATTTTCTTTGTACAAGGCATTAAAACACATATTTTTTTGAACTGATCAACTACTACATGCAAATAATCATGACCCTTTCTAGACATAGGTAAACCCCCGACAAAGTCCATAGAGACACTTTCCCATGGATGAGATGGTACAAGTAATGGTGTGTACAAACCCAATTTCCTATTACTTGGTTTGTTAGTTGCACACATTATACATCCTTTTATACACTTAGTGACATTTTCTTGCATGCAAGGCTAGTAACAATATTTATCTAATTGAGCCAATGTCTTACTTACCTCAAAATATCTTGCAATCAAAGAGGTATGTGCTTCATGGATTACATGTGCCTATTCATGTTTAGGAATGCATAGTTTTCTTGAGTGGTACAACAAATTATCCTAAACAAAGTAATCTTCCTCTTCTACATGTTTACCCTAGCTTAAAGCTACATAGATATCCTTAAAGTTCTCATCATTAGCAAATTGTTCCTAAAAAATTTCATGAACCATAGAACTATTATGAAGGATTATCAAAGCATCTATAATAGGAGGCCTAGAGAGCATATCTACTACTTTGTTATGAACACCCTTCTTATACTTAATTACCAAATGAAATTGTTGTAGAAAAGCCATCCACTTAAAGTGCCTACTTTGTTGCAACTTAGATTGTGAGTGCAAATATTGAAGTGGTTGGTGATTAGTGTGAATTATAGTTTCTTTTCCCATTAAGTAGTGTTTCCATTTCTTAACACTTTGAACTAAGGCATAAAGTTCCTTATCAAAAGTGGGATAGTCACTTATTGCTCTTGAAATTTTTTTAGAGTGGTAGCAAACTGGTTTACCTCTTTGCATTAATATAGCTCCCATGGCAAACCCACTCGCATCTATCTCAATTTTGAATGGTTGATGTAAATTAGGTAGAAAAAAAATTGGTGCACTGCTCAACTTTTCTTTCAAAGTATCAAAAGCCTTCTATTATGGACCTCCCCATTGAAAATTTATCTTCGTACTAGTTAATGCATGCAATGGTGATGCAATGTAAAAAAAATTTATAATGAACTTCATCCAATATTGAACTACACCTAAGAAGCTCCTAACTTCTATAACTATACTTGGCGTAGGCCACTTTACAGTACATTCAACCTTTGCAGGGTCTACTTTCAATTGACCACCCCCTACGACATAGCCTAAGTACACTAATGATGTCTTAGCAAATTCACATTTAGACATCTTTACATAAAGTTTTTCTTTTCTAAATACATCCAAGACTCTTTCTACACAAAGTTAGATGATCATCCCAAGACTTACTAAATACAAGGATATCATCTGAATAGACTATGGAAAAATCATCAATAAAGGGATGAAAGACATCATTCATGACTCTCATAAATGTAGCTAGTGCATTACAAAGCCCAAAAGGCATGAACAACCACTCAAATAGCCCCTATTTCATCTTGAAAGCAGTTTCCTAGATATCATTATCTGCAATTCAAATTTGATGATATCCACTACGCAAGTCTAGCTAAGTGAAATAAATTGTATGTTTCAATTGATCAAGTAAATCATCTATTCTAGGAAGAGGATACTTATTCTTTACTATTATCTTGTTCAGAGCCTTGTAGTCAATGCACATTCTCCAACTCCAATCTTTCTTTGGAACCAACACAATAGGAGAACCAGAAGGAGAATTACTTGGATGAATAACTCCTTTCTCAACCAACTCCTGAACCTACTTTTTATTTTCTTCATTCTACAGAATTGATAAATGATACATGCCAATATTAGGAAGTGGAACATCTTTATGTAACTGAATTTCATGTTAACCCTCTTGGATCCTGAAACAAGTCATCATAAGTGGAAATAATCTTGACCATTTCATATTTATGATTAGGACCACACCCCTTGAATGCCTCAGATGTTTCATCTTCTTTGACTGTTACTAGCATTAATACAATGTTCTTACTAGAATTGACTAAGCTTTTCATCTGATCAGCATTAACTAATGCAAGATTAGTCTTTACCTTATGTGCTCATGCAATTTATTCAACCTTATTTTTGAAAATTTGATATTTTTTCTCCCCCCTATAAAAGATAGCTTGTCGATCATATAGGTATGGACTCCCAAGCACAAGACCACAAATATCTAAAGGAACTACATCAGCTTCTACCTCATCCACAAAGTTTGTAGTGATAGCAAATCTCAATTTACATTGCTTAGTTACTTGTAACTATGCATCATTGCAAACCCATCCAAGTGGATATGGTTTTGGATGAGGTGTTGTAGTCAAGTTAAGCTTTTTAACAACTTCTTCAAATATCAAATTAACTTGAGAACCCATATCAAACAAAGTATCAATCTTCGTATGTTTGATAACAACCTGAATATGAAATAATTCATTCCTTTTCTTATCATTCTTAGGAGAAAATTATTTACTTGTACTTGATCTTATATAATTTGAGAAACTTGTGGCTAATGAAAGATATATACCTTTTCCTTTATCTTGGATCCTAGTAGCAACAATCTTTGTCTCATCTCTAGAGTCAAATCCAAGATCTTGTTGAATTATAGTAGTAGTCCTTTGTTTTCCTTTGTCTATATCATATCACTCTAGCCTCTTTTCTAGATGTAGCTTCCAACATTTAGAATCATCATGCCCTTCTTTCTTGCAATGTGAGCATGTGGGTTTTTCACCCTCTTTCTTTATTATAGCTATCTTTTTTCCCTTCCCTTTGTCTTTGGATTTACTTTCAAACTAAGATGGCCCTTTATCAACCTTATCAATGAATGTACCCTTACCCTTTGACTCCAAATGTATAGCCTATACACATACTTCATCCAAATTAGACAGATTCAAAACCAAAATAGAATGTCTAAGGTAAGAATGAAGACCACCTATGTACTTGAGTAAAGTATCCTAGGTGTACAATGGAAAATTTAGAGAAATAGCCTTTTTATGAAATTCATGGGTGTACTCCTAGATAGTTTGACCTTTCCCTTGCCTAAAATGTTGCCATTTCATTATTAACTATTGCATATGGCCTAGGGGGTAGAATTGTTTCTTTAAAGCATTAAGAAATTCTAACCAAGACAATTTGAACTTACCATGCTGTGACGGTTCATCCTGAGTCCTACTTTCCCACCAGGTTAGTGCTACACCACCTAACCAAAGAGTGGCTAATTAAATTCTATCAATATCATCTATAAGGTTTTGGACTCTACATTGGACTTCTACTTGTTGAATCCAGTCATCTAATTTCTCGGCATTTAACTCCCCACAATATTTTGGCAAGTCAAACTTTACATCCAACTTGATTTGAGGATTATGTACACCCTTTAAAATGTTAGAAGACTCAAAATGGGTAGAAAAAGGAGAAGAGAGAGATGAAGGAGAAAAAGGAGGAGGAGAAGAGGGAGGTGTGTTTGGAGGATCACCATCATCTCCTTTCTTTTTCCCTTTGTCCTTCCAAGCTACACATCTTCACATCTTTTCTTCTCTTTCTTGTACCAAAACTTCTACCATTGTTTACAAATTCTAAAGAGTCTTCTAGATACTCTTATCTTGAAAAACTTGTCCACCACCTTCATCTGCCATTTGTGATGATGGTTTAGTTCTTCATTTTCAATCTTAGGATTGTATTCCTCAAGCTTTCCTTTGTGTTTCTTGATCTTGGATCTTGTTAACATTCAAATCTGTAACACTAGTCACACAAGAGCTTAGATACCAAATTTGATCTGATTAGGATCTAGGACTATTATAAAGGAATACTTAACATAATTACATAAAGTTAATTCAAAGCATTAATTAGAAAATTAACATAAATTAAATTCTTAAATGAATAAAGCATTTAAAAGTGATAAATTGAAATAAAGAGAGTAGAGAGATAGAAGTCAAAACACAAATTGATAATGGAGTTCATCTACGGGTCAGACTATGTCTTTGGGTCCCTCTCCAATAAGGTGACTAGTCTGATTAACTCCAAGAATCAATAAAAAGTGTTTACAAGATCATTCCCTTCAAGTACAACATCATCACAATATTTTGAAGTATAGAACTGACAAAAAAATCTCCAAAGCAGTCTCTCCTTCTCATCATCAAAATGCCTTCCAAAGGCCTACAACCCTTGTTTAAATACATGAAATTAACCATGTTTAGGCTAAAACCACTAATTATGAAAATAATCTCTTTTATCTGATTAAATATTCGTAATAAAGTGTTTACCAATTTATGGATTTGATTTTACTCTATAAATAGAGGTTTTTTTACCATATACCCTTATTTAACTAAGGGAGGGTGGGATTCCATGTCTTTAAATATAGACTACCCAAATATAACACCTAGCACTATTAATAGTGCAATGGTCATATCTAATTTTTGGTGGTCGATGGTTAAGGGTTCAACTCCAATTGACCCCTATGTACTCCCTTGGAAGACTTGTAAAGGTTTAAAAATAAATTCCCTCCAAAATATTTCAAAATGCTTGTGTGGTCTAGCAATTAAAACAATATTGTTGGTGCTACTTGGTCATGGGTTCAAACCTCATGGAATCCTTTTTGCTAACCAACTTCTAGCTATCATGTCTACATGATGATGTCATGTTGATGTCATCATGGTCCCATTTTTTGTCAAATTCAAACCATCGCAACTTTTACATACTAACTCCAATTTTGACAAAATAAATATCATTGGAAACTTCTCAGTGAGCTCTTTAATTTGAAATCCACTGTTGACCATTTTGGAGATGATTATTTTTTCCACCTTTTGATGACCTTTATTCCTACTTTGACCAAATTTTGAGTAATGTCAACTAAGGAAGTTCATGTAGATTTTAGTCCTCTCTACCTAGTCATGTTCTATATTCAATTGATCAACTCTTTAGGCTTTGGTGTTTTATGCCATTTTTATATTTGATTAAAAAAAAATTCCTTTGTTTTCCTCCTTATTCGAATAGAGTCATTTGAGGGCACTCATGCAAATTATAGTCTTCTCTACTTGGCCATGTTCTATTTTAGTGGAGGTTCTTCAGATCAAAAGTTACATTTAGATAGTATTTAACAACTTCTTCATCCTTTAGTTGTGTTCTTCATGATTGATTCTTTTATTCCTATTTTCTAGGAAATTCTCAAGTTTGGAGGCTTCTATAGTCCTTCACTGGTCTTTATCTTTCTTTCCATCTCTTTTTGGATTAGAGTTTTTTGATAGAGGTAAAAATAGGTTTTACAGGGACTTGAAAACCAAAGTTAATACAAAGGGATAAAAGAAGTTTAAAAGTCCCTATGCTAGAAATAGAAAGAAACATTAAACATAGCCAACACCTGAAGCTAGCAACTACAAAACTATCTTAGACAAAACAAAAGAAACAAGGACAACACCTAAGTGAGTTGTCTAAGAGCTTTGACCACTTAGATCTTAGTGACCTCCTAGACTCTCTCTGTGATCTTAGATCCAACCACAATATTATTTTTGTTGAGTCTTCCCTAGGCCCATTTGCTAGGGCTTTGGATGTTATCTTCCTTCTCTTCTCCAGTGATATCTTTTAGGTCAATGCCTTCTACTCTTGGTTTAACATCTTTTGAAAAATGAATGAATATTTTTTTCATTATCATTTATAGCCATTTTAACCTCTCGCAGATGATGGGTAATATTTTCCTCTTTGTTTTGCACTTCCTTTTGTAGGTCCCCTTGTAACTCACTGACTGCCATCTTAAGGGAAATACTTTTATTTTGAAACCACAAATTATAGGTGTCAATGGATTCTATTTCAACTTTGACTTTGTCTGTAACAACTAGAGAATGAGCCAAATTTGCATCTTTACACCTCTTGTTTTTACCAGTCAAGCTGTCTTTGGATAATCCACTATATTCTCAATTACTTTGTCCACTTCCTTGCTTAGGCTTTCATTGCCTAATCTCTGAGTAATATGGATCAAGTTCTCCAATTTCATCTCCTCCTTAGTTTAAATGTTTTTTTTTTTTGATGGTGTAGTATCCTCTTCCCTAGTCTCCATACCCTCCTTAGTTCCTTCCTAGAAATCTATTAAGATTCTTTCATCATTCAACTCTTCAAACTCTGAATCATCCTCATCCTCCCCACTTCTAGTATCATTGTCACTTTCAATGACAACATTTTTCTTGCTTGTCATAGGGGAGCTATGTTTCTATTCTTTCCTAATCTTCAAGCAAGGGGATGGGTTGTGGGCCTTACTGTAGTCTACAAGGAAAAAAGTAATTCCTTCATGCAACACTGGCTCGAACTCCTTCTTCTTATGATTAATTCAAATATGATGCAGAGATCTCAGAATGTGGTAGGATAAATTCACCTTATCACCATACTAAAAATGATTAAGAAAAATAAAGTTAAAATAATGCACCCTTCTCTTTGTAACATCCAAATTAATATAGGCTCTAACACAACTAAGCACTCTGAGTGCCTAAAAGGTTTAATCTCCTAATTAGAAAATAAATTTCATACCTTAATAAGCATTGTCTTCTCATTTTCTTCTTGGTACAGGGTCACCAACAAAGTATTTGATTTTCTCTTATTATGGTCTTGAATTGGTTATTTGATAAAAAATTTATAAAATAACCATGAAGTGGTAAAATGGTGATAAAGGAAATTTATTATACCATTATAATATGTTTGGGATGTTCTTGTAATGTTTTAAATTCATTTGAGGCAAATATTGAAGAAGTTGTGAAATGCAACTTTTCAAAAGTTGTGAAAACACAAAATGAGAAGTTGGATGGCCATAAGAGGAAGTTAAGTAGTTATCAATTCTAAATGAAGTTGTAAAGGATATTAAAACCTTGTAATGGTAGTTCATAGGCATGATTTAAAGTTGGAGAAGGATTGGAAAGCATTGGAAGGATTTCGATATCATACTTTCATTGTTTAAATCTATTGTTTTATTGTCTTGAAAGTTTTTCCTCTTGTTTTCAGGTCTTGTATGGCCATGTACAACCTAGAAACAAGTGTATTTCTATAATGGTAGTTTAGTAAATTGAAGGAGATTTCTATTTCTTTTGGTTTGAGACTATTTCATGCACTATTGAGGAAGTTATCAAAGTTTTGGTGAAAACTATTTGTAAATGCCCAAAACTTTGATTCACAGTGACTAGTTTTGGAAAAACATTCATAACTTTTTATTGCATAGTTGGATCTTGCTATAAATTGGAGAACTGGTATATAATTATCTAATCTATAATGTGAATGGTTGGATTGGCATGATTTTTAATACTTTAATAGTTGTTGATAATTTTTTATGACTATATTTTTAAGGCTGGTGACCTAGTGATGGCATTCCTAAACTAGGATAGGTTACCTAAAGGAGCAGACAAAAAACTACAGATGAAAAAGATAGGTCCTTGATTTTTTTCATAAATATGGAAAAAGTTCATATGAATTAGAACTACCACAAGGGATAGGCATATCACCCATTTTCAATGTTGTAGACCTCACATTGTATAAAGAGGACAACAACAACATGAATTCTAGTAGCAATAGTAGGGTAGACTCTGAAGTGGAATGGGTGAAGGAACTACCACCCAAAAAACCATTATAATTGAAGTGCATATTGGATACCAAGACAATAAAAAATACTAGGAACAATAAATACAAGGAATATATTCTGAAATGAAAAGGCCTACCTGACGTGGAAGTAATTTTGATGATAGAGGAAGAAATCATAAAAAATGGCACCACTCTTCAGCATTTGGCAACTCAAGGGACTTGAGTTTTTCAAGCTAGGTGAGTATGGTGCAGGGGCCCTAGGTCTTAAATAAGGTGTTCAAGAACCAAGATGGATATAATAGGAGGTCAATAAGCATCCAAGATGACACAACAAATTTTAGGAAATCTCAAGCACCCCTAGAATGCATTTAGGCAAGTTTTTACATGTTGTAATAAGACTTATGGGCAAGTCAAAGGCTAGTCAACACTGTGAGTTGAACAAAAATCTTAATTTTTATATTTACTAATCTTCTTTCATGTTTTGGTAAAGTTTAGTAGGCATTTGGAGTATTTTGTTTGAAGTATGTGTAAAAGTTGAAAAAATTGCAAAAATAGCAATAAAAGTTATCATGCAGCCTTTTTGCAATTTTTATTCCAAAATGAAAGTCTAACAATCAGATCATTATTTGGATTGATCATCGAAGATTGAATTTGTAAGGTATATATTTGTGACCTATAAATTGAATATCGTCAACCTAATTTGAGGTTGGAGTGTGTTGTACTAAATTTGGATGAAATAACAAGCATTTTTGTTGGGAAAAACATGCACAGTCAACAAGTACCTTTCTAAAATCTACTTGCAAAGTGATAGTAAGTTCTTGTTATTCTTTTGGAAATTTTTATTTTGGCTTATTGATGAATGTAATAACTTGTGGTATTCATCTAGAATAAAGTTATTTTCATTTGGATTTTATTTGGGACTTTCGTTTACCCTATCCTATAGGTAGGGTTTGAATAAAAATGGTTCTTCCCTCCTAATCCTCATAGTGAGAATGCATGTTGATTAGTGTGTAGAAGGGTGTTAGGATGGAGAAAAAATTCTTGGTTTGTATTCTATTACCGCCCACCTACTTGGGCTATTCTGTCAACATCTGAGGTTAAGCAGTTGATCTACTTGATGTGGTGATAGTCTGAGATTGCATTGCAAAGGATAGGAAAGGCTTGGGATTTGGTGAATATAAAGGAGGAAGATGAAATTGGTAATGGAAAAAGAAATTTTATGTGGGTTTCAATTTTGGAAGCTTAGAAGCCCAAATAGTGATTGTAAGCTTAAAAGCCTATAAACTAAGGCTCAAGGGTTGAGGGGTTAGGAGAAATGACCTAGAATCCATCTTGTGTATTTAAATAGGTCTTTGTATGTTAGAAGTTATTTTTCAATTTTTTTGGAGGATTGTTTGGAAGCTCTTGGAATTTGGTGTTATATTGATGGAATGAGGCTATTAGGAAAGAGCCCCTATTAGGCCTCCTTATGCAACTTGTGGCTTTGGCTTATGAAGAAGCCCAAGACCTATCAAAGGGATATGAAATTTGGTAAAAAGGTGGAGAAGAATGTGTATAGGTTTCTTGGAGTTTGAGATCCTAGAGGGAGTGAGGTGTTAGGCAAGTTTGTTTTCCTTTTTGAAGGCTTCAGGCTACTTGAAAAATAGGGATAGGATTGTGAAGGCGAAGTTGGTGCATGGAAAAGACCAATCACCACTACACTAGTCTTGAGTAGGTCCTAAGGAAAGATATTTGGATATCCTATTTGTTCACCCACCCATTACTTGCATTAATTCCTTAGAAAATTTATTGAGAGCTTCCTTAGTGATTTTTTGTCTCTTAAACAATTGGATGCCCTCATTCAGAAGGCTTGACATCTCTAAAATGAACTATATTTTGAGTGGAAATGAAATACAATACATGGTGGCTGAATAGTTTTTCCATCATTTATAAAACTCAAGGGTAGCTTCAGGCTCAAATCCATGGAGGTGCTCCATATACATAGTTAAATCCACTTTTCAAGTTGTTCCCAAACCTGCAGGGTATTCTTCCATTTCTTCCATTTTGAGAAATTAGTAGGCTCTTGTCATTTTGGGTCTCCTCCCATATTTCTCCTTGATTCTTTGTGATTTTCACAAATTGTTTCCTTATAGAAGTGTAAAGAATGAACATCAAAAAGGAAAGAAATCACTATGACCCTAAAAATGGGCCAAGCTTCCATCGTGTATGCTTTTTTAATGATGCTTAATTTATTTTTATTTTTATTTTTGGCAAAAGTGGATGAGCCACTAGATATATATTTATATAAATTGGTTCAAGAGCTCAACTAGGAAAGAACTAGAAAAAAACCCAACATCATCGCAATATTTACAATTGACTTAACATCAATATTTATGATCTGACTATATCGATGAAGAACCAATCAAAATTTGAAGTTTATCAATTTTTACAATTTCATCACATAGCAGGCATGGGGGACTCAAATTCAGTCAAAACAAGATTAACAAGATTTTCAACATTCTATAAAACATGCTTGAAGTGAGGAGAAAAAACCCCAACAAGACAAAAAGATACCACTGTGCTATCTTTCATCCATATCATCACTGGAAGCACCCATTACAGAGAAGCCTATCCAAAATCTGGACATGATACAGGAGCAATGTCCCAACCAAAATTTGGGCCCTCAATAGCAACATCTAAAGTGCTAGCAGAAAAACCAGTGGATGAAGGCATGCCCCAACCACTAGCAACAACATCTAAAGTGCTAGTAGACAAACTAGTGGATGAAGGCAGGCCGCAACTACTAGGTATAATGACATCTAGATGCAGAGGTCGAGTGGTTTCTACTAAGACATGGTGACTGAGACCAAAATCTTTGAGAGCCAAGAATGACCAGGCACTAGGTTCACTGACCAAATGAGTTGGGGTGGCCACCAGTGTCTTCACTTGGGTAGCTTTTGCCTAAGCATCAAAAATTGGAATTCCCAAAGCAAAAGTAACTTTCTTCACCTCCTCAGTCAACTAGAAACCCAGAGCATGAGTTGTGAATTGCAAGGTCTTGAGAATGGACTAAGTGTTGTACTTCTCAAAGGTTTTCTACATCACTTCAAAGGTCATCATGGCCTCATGGTTCTTGAAAATATGCCGCCAACTAGGGAATTACTAGTCCACAAATCATAGCTCTGCATCACACATTTCAATTTATTATTAGCCTAGAATTCTAGCCTAACCACCTTAATGGTGATAATTTCCAATCTCGATGAAGATTGAAGAAGATCCATGGCATTAGATAGAAAAATGGAGACCAAAGTTAAAGGGAATAAAACATTCCTTACAAATGCAGATAAAAGATCCTCCCCAATTATGGTTTGAATCACATGTCGGGTGTTATAGGAGTGTACAATGAACATATTATCTAGAATCCCATCTTCAAGAGGGTGAGAAATTGCATCTTCATCCAATGCTGGATGAAGCTTGATTCTAAATTTTTTTTGGCAATATGCTGCAGTGGAACTAATGTCAAGAATCACATTTCACACATGCTTCTTGTGGAGACAACATGTTGAGAGTAGTTTGAATGACACAAGAAGCTGGATAAATAAATTGGATTGAAATCAATTTTGTAGTTTAAACTAAATCCCTCAACATACATACACAAGAAGTGGAGTACCTGCACTTTGTGTGTAATAAAGAAATTAGTTGTAAATTTAGAAGGGCAAAGTACAAATCTGATGCACCCAAAATTGAAGAATGAGCAATTTGATCTACAACCATATAAGTTGAATTTAATTTTGCCGAGTACAGAGTGCCACATGACCAAACTAGAACAAGATTGTACTCAATTGATGTCAACCAACTAAATTTTTTTTAATCATGAAGATTTATCATGATTTTTCCTTAATCTCGCACATGGGAGCCTAATTTATGAAAGCTTCAATAAATGTTCAATGCCCAATTTGGATAATTCTCAATGACCATCGAGTGATGTCAGAATGTCCACTATAACATACTTGGCACATATGACATTTAAGGCACACTTGTCATGCTACTTGAAGTATCTTGGCTTCTGACTTGACACCAAAGGTAACTCAGTAGCTATAAGAATTTTGGCTCCTCTTGGTAGCTATAGGATAACTCATGTACTATTCAGATTTAGTCAGCACATATAGCATGCAAGTTTGCATGACACATGAAGCATACTAACACACTCAACACATATGGCATTGGGCACCTGAGGTCACTGGCTTGGATGGCATCAACTGTGCCTTGGTGCATATTGATCACTCGGCACATGAATCATGCTTGGCACCTGAAGCATCTCAGCACCAATGACAATTCTAGCTTGACATCAAAAGTAACTCAGAACCTATATTGATGCTAGCTCAACACCTACATTATACACAGCACATGAAGTGTGTTAGCTTTCTCGACACATGTCATATGGCAATCAACACCTAAGGTCATTGTCTTTATAGGTGTCAACTATGACTCAGCACATGTTGATCACTCGGCACATGAAGGACACTCGACACCTGAAGCAACTCAACACACATAAGAATTTCTTAGCACACATATAGACTGCCTAGTCTGAGGTACTTGCCTTGCTTGGAATTATCTATGACTCAGTGCACATTGATCACTCTGCACATGAAACACACTTGGCACCTGAGGCAACTTGACACATATAAGAATTACTCAACACATAGAGTTTGCTCCACCCCTGAAGTCCCTACCTTGCCTAGCATGAGCTATGACTCTATGCATATTGATCACTCAGCACATGAAACACACTTGGCACCTTAGGCAAGTTAGCTTATATAAGAATTACTCAGCACATAGAGTCTAATCCACCCCTGAAGTCCCTACCTTGCTCACCATCAGCTATGATTTGACACATAATAAATGCTCAACATATGAAGCATGCTCAGCTCCAAGAGTCTCTCAACACAAAAAGGAAAATAGCTTGACACAAATAATAAACTCCTCTACTAAAGGTCAGTGACCATTAGTTTCTACAAATATTTATAATGCTCCAAGAGTGTAGAAGGGTTTAGTGTAAAAGTTTTAATCCCATTGCATCCTAAATTGGAAAGATAATCTGCCATTTTGTTGCCCTCTCTATATGTGTTTGAAATTCTAATCTCCTAAAATTGATCAATAATATTCCAAATTTACTAGAGCACATATTTGAGTTTCTAGGAAGATGATTGTCTCTTGATACAAGCAAAGATTATAACTTGAGAATCACCTTCAATATGCACTTGATGGAAGTTCACTTTCTTAGCGAGAATTAGCCCTGACAACAATGACTGAGCCTCACCCATATTGTTAGTTCCTATAGGAAGGGGAGCTGTTGTGATTGCCAGGACTTTACCAGTACAATCTCTACTACATGCTCCCAATCCTGGTTTCCTTTAATTACCTCTAGATGCTCCATCAAAGTTAAGTCTGACAAAGCTAGGCGAAGGGGGTTGCCATTTAACTATAGACTTATCTGTATGAGTTTGCAACTTTGAAGAAGTGCCAATGCCAAATCGAATGAAAATTGATTTCCATTCTCGAATGATACTTTCATCCCAAGAAGTTATAGCTGAATTAAATCTGCATCTACTGACACTTGCATTAGTAACTTCTGAGATCAATTTTTCAATGATTTGGTGCACTTTCTCTAAAGTTGATAATTCTTTTCTAAAAATCCTCTTATTTCTTTAACACCAGATGGCCCAGATGACTAGAGCTGGTGTACATTTCTAGATTCCTACAAAAAGGGCATTAGGGTAAAGAATTGGCCAAGCCTAAAAAATGTCCCAGATATTATTTTGTAGTGGGGAGTAGTAATTTAATTTGTTTAACACAAAAATCCTGCATTGGTATGCAAACTGACATCTTGCAAATATATGGTCAATTGATTCATCTTCCTCACCACATAAAACACACTTGAAAGGAGAGGAAATATTCATCCTAGCCAATATATCACTTGTAAGAATTCTATGCTTGATTGCTAGCCACACCAAGAACCCAGCCTTGGGAAGTACTATTTTATTCCAATAGAACATGAATGCTCGAGATGATGGTTTTTCTGACTCAAGTTGTTGTAGAAGTTTGTAACCTTCCTTGATTGAGTAGTTACCATTTTCAGTTAGGATCCACATTAGATGATCCTCAGCTTTTGATACAAAAGCCAGTCTTTCTGAAAAGATAGATTTAAGCTACTATTTTTGTTGAGGATCTAAAGGGAGTTGATTTGGATCTTTCCATATTACTTTCCTTGAGAAGATTTGCATCCATATAATGAAAAACAAGGTTACCCCATTCTGCTTCTGTAACTAAGATGATATTTTATATGTTTGACACTGTATTTAATGGAAGGTGGCCATTCCATGAATCACCTTATAAATTAATCTTGTCCCCACAATTTAATTCCCGTGAAATGTAGTTAAGCACAATATCTCTAGATGCGATCATGAAGTTCCAAATGGCTCATCCCCTAGGTGGATCTAGCATAGAAAATATTCTATGTGGCTCATTGTTATCTAGATATTTCTATTGCATAATTTGATACCAAACTGATTGTGATTTAGTATACATCTTCCAAACTAGCTAACCACCAAATGCTTTGTTCCTAGTTGTTAGATCATTGATTCCTGCTCCACCTAGAGTTGGATGAAATACCATATTTTGGAGAGAGATAAGTGGAAGTTTATCTTCATTAGTCAAATTTCCTAACCATATAAAGTTCTTAACAAGTTTTTGAATTTGTGAGACAACAAAAGACGGTGCTTGCATGAAAGCCATGTAGTAATTAGGTCTTGCAGAAAGGACTAAATTAATAAGCAATATTTTGCCAGATAATGACAGCCATCTAACTTTCCAAGAAGTAATTTTGCTCTTAATTCTTTGATATACCCCCTCCCAAAAAAAATTCTTGTTTGAACACATAAAGAAAGGAATCCCAAGATAAGTGGAGGGTAGAAAATCCTCAGTAAACCCCAGAATATGCACAATCTTATCTGAGATAATCTTGTTTGTATAAAATAATAAGATTTTTGACTTTTGAGGATTAATTTTCTGCCCTAAAACTTTTGAATATAGCAAGAGAATTTTCTTAATCTATTTAGCTACAACGACTGATGAGGCACCAAATAGTAATGTGTCATCAGCAAATAAAGAGTGCGTGACTAAGATTATTGTACCTTCAATTTTTTCTCCTTTCCACTTATTAGATAGATGATGATGCTTGATATTCCTACTAAGGGTTTTAGCCATGATGATGAATAGAACCATTGAAAGAGGATCACCCTGTCAGAGACTTGGCATGGAGGAAAAGAAACCTAACACTGATCCATTGATAATAACTAAGAACCAAGCCCCCAAAATACAAGCTTTAATCCACTTACACCATTTCTTGTCAAAGCCCTTTTTTTGAAGGACTTGAAAAATGAAGTTCCAACAAACTTTGTTGTAGGCCTTTTGCATGTCCAGCTTGATAACAAAATTAGAGGATTGAATATTCTTGATGGAGTGGAGAACTTCATGAGCTACCATTGCACCCTCCATTGTTTCTCTACCAGGAACAATGCCACCTTGCTCAGGAGAGATTATGGATGGAAGAATTTTTTGAAGTCGTAGATAGATGGCTTTAGTAATAATTTTATAAGTTAGGTTATTGAGAGAGGTGATGCTTAATTTATTAATGTACCCCCTTAAAGTATTAAAAATTTCTATTTAACTTCTCAATACCTTCATGTGTCCTATCCATCATAACACTTTCATTTATGAGTGGATCTTTCATGAGACCTTCCTACCATTGAATGATCTTGTCAAGCATACACCTCTATTGGAAATATGATATGCACTTTGTTTTGCTTCCCTATGAACATGGGTGATGATGACCCTTTCAAATGTGTTCAATATTCTCAACATTTCTCTTGTAGTATTTTCAATGGTCCATGTCGTTTTCCTTTTCTTATTCAAAATATCTATTCTATTTTTAGAATCCTCTTCAAGCCAAAGAGAAGTACATTTGGCTTTTTTTTGCAAGATTAACAACTTGAAGGGCCCCAAAATAAATGACTAGTTTTCATTACAAGTGGGCATTCTACTACATTAATATAGTTGCTACCTAGATCTTTGAAAACCACCTCACAACCTGCTTCCACTGGGTTGTCTTTCACAACCCATCAAAATCAACTTTATACTAGCCTTCTGGAGGACTTAGCCAAAAAACACAATCTCTCTCTCTCTCTCTCTCTCTCTCTCTCTCTCTCTCTCTCTCTCTCTCTCTCTCTCTCTCTCTCTCTCTCTCTCTCTCTCTCTCTCTCTCTCTCTCTCTCTCTCTCTCTCTCTCTCTCTCTCCTCTCTCTCTCTCTCTCGCACTAACCTTATTACTTTCAATATTGAATTATGAGAGGATTGCAACTCTAGGATTACAACCCTCCAAGTCTATCATAGTTTTCTCTATTTGCATGTAACATTATCCCTAATTCATGGCTATCCCTAAAAACTTGACCATTTCTCCCATTTAATAAGTACCAACAAATATGTAATTTTCCACACCATTTTTGTGTTCTCATTCTTAGCTGCGTAGGTCCATTGAATAATACAATCTTAGAAACTTTCGTGAAAGAGCCAATTGAGATTCTAGCCTGCAAGACAATGATTCTAGACTTCCCAAGCATAGTTACATCAAAAATATATATAAAGACAAATTCCTAATGTCTTTTACAAGGAAAAAATCCATTCACCATGTTCAAACCTCTTTTATAGAGGTTATCTAGGGTGAGGATTTTGTTTTGGACCATAATCCAGTAGAAAATACCAATTTTAGGAGTTATACCTTTTATCCAGCATGACACCCAAAAAGGAATTTCCTCAATGGGTGTAATCAAGCATAGACCAGAGGCCATAGAGTAGACCCCATTTGGGTTATTACCTTAAATAACTCTATCCCCTTTCTCTCCAATTCTCCATTCAAAGGAACCTGAATTAAATAAAGACCAACATGAGTGTTCTCTAAATTGACCTAACAACCATTTATCCAATAATCAACAACCTTCTCCCCATTTATTCTTTTAAAATGGTCAATGATTCTTAGATCCTATAGTTTACTAGCAATGTAAAAATTAATTAACTACCATTCTTCTCTTAATCTAATTTTCCTCCCATTACCCAACTTCCATATAGCACACTTATTGGAAATAAACTTGCAATCCTGAATGCATCTCTAGATATAAGGGCCTCCTTAAATGTTAGGGACATTAAAAAAATGTTCTAGCAATGGGTAAGTAGTGAGATAATTTCTTCTAAGGATAGGGTTCCACTCCTTCTCCTCACAATAGACTCTCCAAATTTTTTTAGCAAGAAGAGCCCTATTCAAATTTTTAATTGATCTTAGACCTAGAGCTCTTCTCCTCTTAGGTATTCAAACATTGTCCCAAGTGATAAGAGTCATCCTTTTCGGCTCTTCCAACCCTAATAGCAATAAATTCTTTTGAATTATTTGATTTTCTCAACATTGTTAATTGGGATCTTAAGTAGACTAAGTGCATAGGTGGCAAGGTTCTAAAGGTTGCTCTTTAGAAGAGTTACCTTCCTACTCTAACTCAACATATTATCTTTCCATCCTACAAACTTACAAGAAATTTTTGCAATAGACTTTTCCAAAAGGAATCTGGAGGTTTTGAACAAAGAGGTTGACTCAAATAAACACTAGTAAATGTAGATGTGGGACAACCAAGTATCTAGGATATCCTATCTTTCCTTCCTAAGGAATATTAAGAAAGAATAAAGAGCTCTTATCCTAGTTGATTAATTAACCAGTCACTAAAGAGTAGATGGTTAATGTCATTTTCAGACTTTTAGCCTCCTTGATTGAAGCCTCACCCATAATAATGGTTTCATCCACAAATTGTTGATGGGTACAAGATTGGGGGTGAGATGATGCATTTAAACTATGAAAGCACCATTGACACCCAAATTAGAAAGATATCTTCCCAAGAAATCAGCTAAAATGGAAAATAAGATGGTGAGATATGATCATCCTAATAGAGCCCTATGGAGATATGGAAAAAATTAGTTGAAACCCCATTTACTAAGATAACCATAGTGGGAGTGAAAATAAGCTAGCCAATAAGATGAGTGTTTCTACCATCGAAACCAAAATCTTTGAGAACTATAATAAGAAAGTCCCAATCAACCCTATTCAATAAGCTTTAAAAAAATCAAGATTCATTAGAAAACCTTGGTTCAAGGACTTAATTAGAGAGTGAATTTTTTCATGGACCACTATTATAGAATCCAAAGCATTCTCTTTTTGGATTAGAGTTTTTCCCATGACATTTTCTTTTATTTCTCCACTTCAAAGAGATTTGGTTGTGATTGGGTATCTCATTAGGCCATGTTGCAAAGACCCGAGTTTTCTTTTAGCATTATAGTTTTCTTTCTTTTCATGCATTATTTCTATCAGCATTATTTCTTATCTTAAAGATGAGTCTTAGAATAAACTATTAACTTAAATATTAAGTCATGTTGACTTGATCATTAAGTTAACTTTACTTCTCTCTTAAGATTTCACTTTATGCATTAGTGACATTTAATAATTATATTAATTATTAAATATCTTCCTTTTTTAGAGTTTCTTATTTTAGACTCTTGATCTCCTATATAATGATTGATCATTGTATGTACTATACTAACTTGTCTAAAATTTATTGGATATGATAATATAATATTTCATATATTCAGATCCCAAAAGCTTTCTTTTTTAGTCCATTCTTCCTAGTGATAGGATATTTTTTCCTCCAAGAAATCTTGGCTTCATAAAGAAGGATTGACAAATTGTACACTTTTCTCTTCTTTGTTCAATGTTTTAATTTGTATCTCTTCACATTTAAAATCTACAATATCCTCATTCACTCATTTTATTTGTCGACAAAAAGTTATGAATCCTATCATTGCCTTATCATTTTCATAACTCAATTATTTAGATAAAAGAAAAAATTCAAAATTGATTAATCTTAATGGTATTATCTCGTCAAATTGCATTTACATTCCTAAAGTGTATCAACATTTATTGTAAGGTTTTCATTGAACATTGTTGATTGGGTATGATTTATGTTTTTTATTAAGGTAAAATTATGTTTTGAAGGGACTTGGAACCCTTTGCAAGAAGATTTTGAGGAGGATTTGAGGTTTTGATTGGATTTGATTTATGTTTATGCTTGTATATAAATACATATTCTTTATATATTTTTCTTTCAAAATTATTTTTTTAGACTAGGTATAACTCCATTGAGTTGCTTAAAAATACTTGTGAATGTGTAAGCCTTCAAATAAATTGCCTCCCTAAATGTGTATATCATATCTTTAATAAACTATTGCACAATAATCCATGTCTTACTATATCTATAATGTTCTATCAAGTTACGACCATACCTAATAGTTTAATTTTCAAGCTCCTTAGATATATATGGAAAATATACCTTCATGTATTCAATTTTTTCCTAAATATATATACATTCTTCAATACAATAAGAATCCTTAGAAAATAAAATAATAAAAATATATGCCTAAAGTGAGATGCTAACTTAAGATAATGAAAATTGTATAGGTTGTTAATGAGGCATGTGATTCTTATGAAGTTACTTTTAATGTGGAAAATGTGATCCAAAAGAAAAAAATTAAAATAACATGATAAATAAATTTTTGTGTGGGAGTTAAAAAGCCTATTAAAACATAGCTTATTAACTAATGTCCTATAAAAAAAATCTAAGACTATTAGAACCTAAATTTTTAAAGGTAAAATTGAATAAGAAGAAATTTCCAGCATTCAATAAGAGGAATATATAAAAATGGGAAGACAAGAAGAATGTATTATTAGTCCCTACTTTTAGGTAGAGACTTATGTTTTCACATCATTTTCTCTAATTAATTTAGCTTTCTAAAATCATAAAGAGAATTTTAATCTATAGTTTACTAAAAAAATTCTATCAAAATCATATTTTTCATGTTTATTTCTATTTTTTTATTAGTTTTTAGCAGTATTCTTAGTGGTTTTTTTCTTTTTTTAATTTTTTTTTTACTAATTTTATTAAATAGTAATTAACATATAGACTATTTATTTTGGAATTGTCCACTAAATTCCAATGTCGGATGCATTTGGTGATAGGAAGTAGTTATGACAAAGCCCAAGCCGTTATGATGAAGCCATTGGATTTGGTAGTTATGGATCACCAACTCCTTGCTGCAATTTCCTTTATCTCCTATTAAAATTAATCTTTAACCAAACAAAAAAATTCCTTTCATTTATGACAAAAGGAATAAGAAGGATTTACACGCAAAGTTCCATCAATGAAACTTTCCCTATTTGTGAAACTATTTTTATTTTAATGTAAGGAAAGAATTGATGCCTTTGTTGGTCTATTTTTAGTTTAATGATGAAAATTTCAAGGCCCTTTTAAAAATAATTTGTGGAAAGTCTGCTAACATGGGAAAGTCGATCACTTGGTGTAGATTTTGATGACCCCAGTCTAGAATTGGGAAAGTTAGTAGTATATATATTTTAACTTGATTGTATATATTTTTTTCCAGTTGTTAAATTCCTCTAGCCTTCTATATATACATTTCCAATCGGTGTCCAAACTTGCTATTTTCAACTTTTAAATTTTCCATTTGAAATAGATTCTATGTTTTGTAAGGTTTGGGGCCCTAAAAAAGTTTTAGGATCTTATATAGCCAAATTAGTAAGATTAAAAGATAGGTCTAATAACAACCAACATGAAAAAAATAGATATGGGTCATTGGCGATTAATACTATTGATAATGGCTTGGAGAAATTTGTGGTGGTGAAGAACAATTTTGGGGTGACTTCATCTGATAATATTAAGGGCATGTATGTAGTGTTATAGGCAATTTTGGTATTCCCTAGTATGATGAATCATGATCAGGACTACAATAAATTGGTAGAATTTAAACAAAAATAGGAGAAATTTCATGGAGGCAAGTTTTCAACCTTCTTGCTATTCTCACTGTCTATTAATGTTTAGTGTTTTCTAGTAGATTGATTAAATGTCTTCACTTTGGGGGACTACCTAGTTCCTCATCTGTGACAACATTGTATCTATATTTCTTACTAGCCATGTTGTTGCACTCTGTATAAGAAGTAACATCTTTCAATGAATATTTATTAAGATCCTTAAAAAAAATTTATGGTTTGACTACATTTAACAATGAGGGTAAAATTCAGTTTCTCATGCACAAGTAGAAATTAGTAATATTTAATTATTAAATGTGTCATTTTAATTGGACAAATGCTAAGAAGCATTTTTTTAGACATTAAATTTATTGACAATAATGATAGAGTTGAAACTATTCCATAATGCTCTAAACTTTAAGTCAAATTGTCCACACAATCTTCTTTACAGGGAGATTGATTGCCTACAGATTCTTCCCTATGATTTGAGTTAAACCAAGTAGTCACATCTTGATTTATATTATTTTTATTGTTATTTATCAATTAATAGATTTATAACTCGGTGGCTAGAGTAATAAATTATGAATCATCATACTATGGAGAGTAAAGACAACAACATCCTTTATCCCTAGGAAAATGATGTAGATGTGAATATTGACAGACTTGTGATCTCACATTAGTAAGGAACTGGCAACTAATTTACATCCTCTTTTTAATTTTTCTTCTATTTCTTGAAGATATTTAGATTTTCTTCTATTTTTATGATAAATTTAGATGCAATTAGTCCATTAGAATTAGGAAAATAAGTATGTTCTTATCAAATTAGATGCAAGAGAATGGATGGGAGATCTTTTCTAAATATTTTTAAGAAATACTATCTCTAGTTTTAACACATTCTATTCCACCCAAGCTTGTACGTTTATAAATATGGTATCATGAAAGGGAAGAAATTTAGTTTATTCTATTAGAATATTATTATAAACATTAATATATTTAATTCATAGTTGTTAATTATATTCACATCAAAAGCATTGTTAAATTGTCTAAAATTTGTATCAAATATAGTTATTAATTATATTTGTATTAGAATAATAGTTGTTTGATTTTTATGTCACTTGTATCTTGTGACTAACAATTTTTTTATATAGTTTCTCTAATTATAGATCATAATTACAATTATAGGAAAAATAGAAAATTTTAAGATCAACAATATTTTTCTCATTATTATTATTTTTGGTACTACCTAGAATTCTATATATTAATTTAGAATAGGCAGGGACTCCAACTACTTTACTTGGCTTTCACTATTCAATTATTTGACATTTATGTTAGTAAGAATAATTATCCACACATTAAGGCCATAATATAGGTTTGACTAAAATAAGAAACAAATTCAATGCATCATGAATTCTCTAATATAATTCATCATTTCCAATGGAAGACTTCATCACTTCACTCTAATTCCTTACTTGATGACAAAGATTTCAAAATTCAATTCAAATAGAAAAAAGAAAAAGAAAAATGGTGAGAGCTATGTTCTAAATGTTACAAATTCAATACATCATGAATTTTTTACTCTTTTGAAGTGAGCTTGATTAAGAGTCAACCTTGTTAAAGATTATAAAACATGTTGTTAAAAGATTTATTGACCCTATTAGGAGTGGCCTTTTTAGAGGACTTTGAACATTCCCTTAGAATGTCACCTTGATTAAAGGATTTAAAATTGGTTGTTAGGTCAACTTTGATTAAACAATTTTATTGCCACAATGGTTAGACAATAACAACTAGGTTTGATCTGTAAATTGGGTATGTGCATGATCATGGTGGGCCAAACTATGGACTTAAGTGACAATGAAAACTTAGTAAATCAATGTTAGTCAACTTGATGTGAAATATTAAGCTAGTTATGGACCTTGTATCAAAAATTTGTAAGAATAGAATCTATGTTAAATTGAATTAGTTTTTAAAATACTAGCCCTTTTATGATAAAATAATAATTTAATTGGTCAAAATTTGGAATTTCAGTGCTAAAGTACAAAAAAAATCAAGAAAATATAAGAAGTAGGTGTATGTCTAACCACCTTAATCACAATCAAATGATTATATTTTTTTAAGATTCTAGATATAATAAGAAGACTCATACCCTTATGTGATGCATTTTTTTTGTAATTTTATTCCAAGAAAAAAATTATTTTTAAATTTTTTGCTACAATATTCTTTGGAATAAAAGACTCTCATGCCTAACCACCTTAACTCATTAAAAACTATACAAAATTTTTTTAAAAAAATTATTTTCCTCATACTAGGAAAAGCATAGAATGTGATGCATCTTTTAGATTTTGAGAAGTTTATACCATTTTAAAGTTATAATTTTTTTTAATGAGTGCATAAATCAACATGTCATAAGTAACTCCATTAAAAAATAATTAATAATTACTTACTAAACTAATAATTTGATAGTAATTATCAATGAAAAGCTAATACTTTCCTTAAGAAACTCTTTTCATTTCATCAAATTCAAATAAAAAATAAATTATTTTCATATCACCACTTTTTGGCCCATCATGATCATGCACATACCTAACTACAATTCACTTTTCATGTTCAAATCTCCATTCAGCTCATCTCTAGTTCATAGACTGTACTTCATCAATTTTCTCATCTTTCATATTCTTGGCAACCCTTCAAGAAATCAAGATCCTTCACCTTTCCTTGACAATTTTATGCTCTACCACAATTTTTCTAGCCTTTCCTTGCAACCAATTCCCTAGTCTAACCTGTAAAAACATCTTATCCCCAATGTGGAACTATAAGAAAGTATGTTTCTTATCAGTGTATGTAGCTCTTTTGATGATCTATTGCTTCTTTCAGCTGACCATGCATCAAGAGCATCTGCTCTTCCATCTCTTGTAACATCGTAGGACCAAATATAATCATGTCCTCAATTCTATCCCAATAGATAGCAGTTTGGCACTTTCATCCATAAAGAGCATCAAATGGAATCATACCCAAAAAAGAATGATAGGAGTTGTTATAGGAAAACTCTACCAATGGAAGATACTCCTCCCATTTGTACTGCTAATCCATGCAGTACATGCACAATAAATCTTCAAGCACTTAGTTCACCCTCTCAATCTTCTTGTCAGTCTTAGGGTGATAAGATGTGCTAAAGTTTAGGCATGTACCCAAAGTAGAGTTCAAGGTTGTCCAAAACCTTGAAGTCTTTCGGGTATCCCTGTCGAAGATGATGGTTTTTGGAATACCATGCAGTCAAAATATCTCTTGGACAAATTTCATTGCCAAAATTGGAGATCTATCCTTTAGGCTACTAGGAATGAAGTAGGAAACTTTTGTTAATTTTTTGACTATGACCAAGATGAGATCATGCTTGTGTTAATTCATGGGTAAATCCTATACAAAGTCCATGCTATTAACCTTCCATTTATATTGTGGAATGTCATCTGGGTACAGAAGCCCTATTCAATAGACATTCTCAGTCTTGACACATTGACATTCCAAACATTGGGAAACATACTTTTCCACATCCCATTTGAGTCTTGAGAAAAAGTATAAAGGTCTCAAATTAGCCATCACCTTGTTTACCCCTGGGTGTCCTAAAAATGGAGTGCAATGCATCTCCTCAAGAACTACTTTCCACAACCCTTCACAGTCAAGAACATGTATCATGTTTCAGTATTTAAGCACACCGTCATCATCAAAAAAGTAATCATCAAATTGTGAATCAAAGGCATTAGTATCCAAAACTGACTTCACCCTTTAATAATGGGTATCTCTAGGAGGGTACTGAAGAATATACGCTCTCATGTGAGTTTGAGATGTAGTGATAGTGGTAATGTATCTTCTATGTTTGAGTGCATCTGCTAATATATTCTCCTTGCCTCTAATATGTATTCAATGTTGAAGTCATATTCACTAAGGAATTCAAGCCACCGCCTCTGCCTAGCATTCGGATTAGGTTGAGTGAAAATATATCTCAACCCCATATGATCAATTTTAAGCTCAAATTACTTCCCCAGTAAGTAATGCCGCCACATCTACAAAGAATGTACTATTGCAACCAACTCTAAATCATGTGGAGCATAATTCACTTCATGCAATTTGAGCTTCCTGGACTCATAGGAAACAACCTTTATGTCCTACATTAATACACCCCCAAGCCCATCTCCTAAAGCATCTATTGTGAAAATAAATTTTCCATTAGGATCTGGTATAACCAAGATAGGAGTGGTAGTAAGCCTTTGCTTAAGAAACTGAAATGATTGCTCACATGATTTTTTCCACTTGAATCATTTCCTCCTTCTTTGAAGAGATTTGATAGGTGCTACTATGCTAGAAAATCCCTCAAGGAATTTCCAATAATACCCAACAAGAACCATAAAACTCCTACCTTCACTCACATTCTACAGAGTTGGCCATTCAAGGATGGATTTTATGTTTGCGAGATCCATTGTCATGCTGTCAGCTAATAAAATATGCCCCAAGTAGTGAATCTCCTTCTGATAAAATAAACACTTAGAGAGTTTCCTATACAAATATCTCTCTCTCAAATGTAAAACTATGTGCAAGTTCTCTTCATGCTCTTCTAAATTCTTGGAGTATATTTAAAATATCACCTATAAATATCTCCACAAATTTGTCAAGATAGTCTCTAAATACATTGTTCATCAGGTTCATGAAAGTGGTAGGCACGTTTGTCAATCCAAAAGGTAAGGTTACAAACTCATAATGCCCATACCTAGTTCTAAATGTTGTCTTAGGTATGTCTTTATCCCAAATCATAAGTTGGTGAAATTCAAATCCCAAATCAACTTTGAAGAATATGGTCACTCCCTTCATCTGATCAAATAGTTCATCAATTCGTGGGAGAGGATACTGATTCTTTATGGTCACCATATTTAGCATACGATAATGCACAACCTTAAGGTACCATCCTTCTTCTTAACAAAGATTATAGGAGCTCCCCATGGTGATACAATAGGTTGAATGAATCCTTTATTCAAGAGATCCTATACCTCTGAGTGTTTAACTCATACATCTCTGTGGAAGTCATGTGGTAGGGAACCTTTGATTAAGGTTCTTCTCCTAGCACAAGATCTATAGAGAAATCAAACTCCCTCTTGGGGGTAGTTCGAGAAAATCATCTGGAGATACCTCTCTAAATTCCTAAAAAATAGGGTGATCCTCTAATTGAGGTGGAATCCCTTCTAGATTCTTAACATCAGTAACAAATAATTGGCATCCCTTTCTCTTTGCTTTCTTCAATTGCATAGATGAAATTTGTCTCAATTTGAATGGTCATTTGATACCATTTAGTATTGCTAAGTGACCTACGTCATCGATGCATTCAATCACCTTAGCCTGATAGTTAACTATGGATTTTGTTAACTTAAATAGTTGATGCCTAGGATAACATCATATGAGCCCAAAGACACTACATACATGTTGACCTTTGTTCAAAAGCTAGGGAGTTTCAACTCACTACAAAATAAGCATTGCCCTACCCCATGCTTAGCCTTGTTACCATATTCTATAGTGAAAAGTTCAGCCATAAAACCAGCCCTAACAAGTATCTTAGCTACTATCTTAGGATCTACAAAGCATACAGTAGTACCAATATCTATAAGAATAGAAACATGGAATCCAAAAAGTGTCCTAGTCATCTATATAGGAGGGGTCTAATACTCTACTTGCCTATGATCAACTACAACATGAATGTGGTGTTGTGATGTAAAGTCCCTCTTGTTAGATCATTGTGGACACTTAGTGGCAAAGTGGTTACCACTACATACAAAACATAACATGTCTTAGGACCTCTCCTATCATCATTCCTATTTTGATCACCTCTATTGTTTCCATTCCTTCCCTTTCCATTTCTATTATTTCTATTTTTTTGGTTCTTGTTGTTGTTCCAATTTTCCTTGTTCCTGTTCCTATCACATTTTCCTTGTCCCTTATCCTTCATGTTTCTAATTTTTCCTTTCTTTCCATTTCCTTTTTGCCTATCATCCTGATAACCCATGTTATCCTAATATGACCTTTTCTCCTGGAACTTCCTTTTATAGTTCTAGTTGGAAGATTTAGATGAAGAAGCATCCTTCTACTCTACCTCAAATTTACTAAGAGCCTCAACCAACTGATCATCGTTATGTTTCTTCATCATGCTTCCTTGCCTCTTCTACATTTTGTCTACCTCATGCCTCATGCTCTAGATTATCCATCCTTTGGCCTTATTGTTGTAAAAATTCCCCCTATTGGGTCAACAGTTCCAATACCTTATCTAACTTCTCATTAGGTTCCTCAACTTGTGCACTACTGCTAAGCCCACCTCTACAGTTAGCTCTTGTGGCCATGGTGATAACTCAAACACCTGACACACATTGGCACAAGTTAGCACAGTAGCCCAAGGCCTATGGTTTAAACACAACTCTAATACCATATGTAAGAACCATGTCCTAATCAAAAGATACCACATCACACAAGTACAAAAATTGCAGAAAGAAAACCAATCGTTAATAGAGTTGATAACTCAAGAACTCATTCATTATAAAAATTTAATTATAATAAATACAATTAGTTTGTCAACTAATACAATATAGCTTAACAACTATGTGTTGATCTACATTGCATACACATTGCATGCCCATCTCATTCATGAACAATAATACATCACAATATTTTAAGATTATATTATCCAACTAACAAAGTTTACACCATCTGAATGTTACTATACTCATCATCAAAATGAAGGTACAAGACCATGAAATAGGTTTTAAAACTTGACAGGTGTCCTTTAGTGTATTCAGTCTCCAAAGCCATTAGATGACATCCATCTTCTAGCTAAGACAGGAGTGTGGCCTAGGCATTTCTACCTTGCCAACCATGGTGTGTTTACTCCCTCAGGATTCTTCCTAACATGAAGAATGCCTCAGACTTGGCACAAGAAGCCTAGCTTCTTGGAACAAGATGGATCGGATGGATCTTGTGTAGCCGTGAAAAATACTACATGCATCTATGTTCCTAGCAGCCTAATCATGAAATGTGGCAAGGAAAAGAAAAGAACACTACACATCTACTCATATGTAGTGAAAGAAAAATTGTAACATATCTACCCACATGTACATTTATTTTAATAAAAGCATATGTACTCATATGCAAGATAAAACAAAACGCATAGTCACACACATATGCTTCATGTCAGAAATAACATAATTGAATATAATAAATAAATGACTTGGCCAAGCACGAAATTTGTCAACATTTCTAACATAGAGGCAAGACATAATGAATCCTATCTTTAGAATTTGATAGGTTGAGAGAAGAAAAAAGAAAATGTATCCATCCCCACCCTCCCAAATGCCACATTACACCCTTCCATAAGGAATTAAACATCAACACTCAAGCCATCAACAATTAATAACCATCTATCTCTGAATCTACTTGTTCATATTCAGCATAAAGTCATTTATGAACTTGGATTGCATTATGACTAGTAAAAACAATACTAGAACAATGTCAAAAAACAATTAAGAGTGTGTAGGTTCAAACTTAAGATGTTTCATGTATTGTTGAACAAACCACTTAAGTTATAACATGTAATTCAAAAGCATATGTTCATTCAACCATCTGTGTAGTAATCTTTGCATAAGAACCTTATTACTTATCTAAAACTATGTGGAAAACTTATCCAGTTATCAAGGAATATATAGACTAAACATTCATTAATATACATGATTAACTCTATAAAATTCTAGTTTTAGTTCTAGCTCCAATATTTTAGGTGTTTAGCAAGGAAGTAGACAACTTTTAATTCTCACAGCATCCTCGGGCCATCTCACTTGAAAACTTCTGAATGACTAGATGTAAAAGCAGTCAATGAACATGATTAACGAAGTTATCAAAGTAATCATCTTCCACATGCAAGTATATTAGGAAAGGATTCCATGCATAGGAAAATATTATTTCAATCTCTTATGCACTGAATCTAATCTTTCATCCAAGTGTTTAGATCAAGAACTGTCTACAATGCTCTAGTTCGGTTTAGAATATAAAATTTACTTGCTTGTTTTTGGTTTGCAATGAAATGTACATATAACATGCAAATCAGAAGTGGCAACATTTCACTATTGTTTGAATAGAGTCATAGTAATTTTCTTGAAGGAACACTTCTACTATTTCTGAACATGAAGGTTTGAATTAACCATGTTTGTCAAGACTCACAAGGAACAATGTTATAATAGGAACATTAATCAATGGTTAAATTTACACAAAAGTACCCTCTTTCTATGTTGTCCACCATGGCCATTGAACTTTTCCACAAGACTGAATTTGGTTTGAATGACTTGGATCCTCGACTTCAAGGTTACTTGCCTAGTAGTAGTAGAGAGTAGGTTTAAACTATGAGAAATTATTATAATAGTTCCCTTTTAAACCCACATTACTATAAATTTTAATGAACTTGGAGACAAGGCCACAAAGACATTCCAAGAAGGAAAAGAAAATGATGGACCAAAGCTTCCATAGACACAACAGAACTATTTCCACACTTCTAATGTTGTGTACATAAGGGTTAACTAAGCATATGTTGCTGGTTAAACAATTGACTAAAGTCAGATTTCAACATGTGCATTCTAATTCTCTACACAAATTACTACATCATAGAAGATTTCTATAAAGGCACATTGTTTCTATTGTGGCTACAATTCAATTTCATTTGCAATTAAACAAGAAACTTTGATATTTGCACTCCTAATTGATCATGATGATTGCATTGATAGAAGACCTTTTGTAACTTAATTACGATTTTAACCAACAAAAAAAAATACTAAGAGAACTCGGTGATTGTGTTGAGCATCATTTAAAACTTCTCCTATTCCTTGTTCCTATTCATCTACTTTCATTTTTCTCTTCCTTTGCTCTTGTTTTCCAGTTGGCGCCCCTGCTGTCCCTTCCTATCCGAGTCTTTTTATCCCCTTTTTGATATAACTGACCCAATATGTTTACTCCACTTCCCGGTAGAGAAATGAGTAGAGGTAGGGTAGATAAGTATACAATAATATTTTCCTTCCCCTTTCACATTTTCTTATATTCATTTGATATCCAAATATAATATTCATAAATACCTAATTTCTCATTTTTTTAAAGTAAGGCAAAATAAAAACATCCAAACATATGTGTCGTTAGCTTTATCCTTTTATTTATATTTTTCTAAGGCTAAGATGAAACAATATATAACTAAATTAAATTCACATCTCTATATAATCTTTGAGTGTAACATCATTAAAATCAAATACAACACATTAACAATCACTATTTATTCCTTTAACATCTACGTGGTGTGAGTTGTTAAAGATCATTCATCTGTCCCCTTCCGAAAGCCTAACCCTCCCCACCTCAACCACACTCATCCTGTTGAATCTTGGAACCACTTAAACACTCACAATAATTCCATGAATTAGTATCCCATAATGTCATCATATGCTAAAACATCTTATATAGTTATATAAAATTGAAATGTGACATTTTCGTAGCATTGACTATTCATCTTTTTGATGGAAACAACTGGATTACATAGATATTGGCATCTCTACCATTACATAGCTTATTACAACATTATGAGTAAGCATATATCTAAACTAGAAGCCATCCTTTGGCTAAGCTGCCACGTACAAGGGGATCCAGTCCATCAAAGTAACCCAGGGGTCGATCTTGGCCCAAACGCACCTCTGGGGGTTTGAACCTTGGTGGATGGCAATGTCAATCATACCATCATCTTCACCAATTATTCCCAACCAATTGAGCTAGAACCCTTTGGTGACTATTCATCTTTCATCAATAATGCATCATTATAACATGATTATTATCTTTCGCCTTATCACATACATCAAAGTCATACATCTATACTTGGGAATAAAACATATAGTTTTATTTCCAGTTAAGATAATAAAATTCATTTATCCAAATCTAAATTTGATCAGTCAAGGTCGACTATGTTGCCACATAAGCAAGAAACTAGATGAGTCCAAGAGTGAGATGTGATACATTCATATCCAAAAATGGCATTTTGGAGAAATAAAAAAGACAACATGACTTGAAATGGCGAATAGATTGATTTTAAAAAAATCAACGATGATTTAAATGGCACATTGACATTGACTATCATATAACATTACAACATGTGTCAACTCTCTAGAACGTTAGAGCTTCATGTGAAACCCCTACTGAAATGAGAAGTTTCACAACTAGTGAGCTTCATCCCTTCACCTTCCATTAAACATATAAAGTCTTAAAGAGAATGAGATACAAAGCCTCAAGGCTTCATGTGAAACCTAATTTGGATTATTGCTTCTCTCATAAGACCTTTGTTCAACCTACAACATCATTTACTAAACTAGCAGTTGCATGTTTGTGTACATGCAACAATAAGATGATAGAAATATATAGATGTCACACCCTAAAAATTGTTAAATAATAAATAGACTATTAATAAGTTCAACATAAAATTCTATGATTTGTTATTAATAATTTTTTTTTATTAAGAATAATATTTTATTTTTATTTTTCGCATAAATGTTTAACTAAAATAGTAATAAAATTATTAACATTTTAAAAAATAAGGTAGACTTCAATATTCTAACTATATATATATTATAGATATATATACTAATGCTATGATTTTTGGATATTGATTGTGTGTCTCTTTTTTGTGCCAACATTTCGGGTCACACTCTTTGAACCATCATCAGAGCAGAAGAGCAGTAAGGAGTTGAGAAAATGATGGTTCAACTCATTACTGCTCTTCTGCCCTGATGATGGTTCACAGAGTGTGACCCGAAACGTTGGCACTAAAAAGAGACGCACAATCAATATCCAAAAATCACAACATTAGTAGTATGGATTGTGGAAATGCATTTACAATTTTTAATATATATATATATTTTTTAATTTTTTATCATAATTAGAGGTTTCGTAAATATATTAGAAATGAAAAATAAGAAGAAGAAAAGGAGTATAATTAGTAAGTATTTTTTAAATATTTAAATTTTGTTTTATTCTATGTTCTACTAAAGTTTTGGTAATAAATTCTATTACTTTTTTAGAAATAAATATGGATGTAATGTTTTGTTAAAATTTTGTATAATAGAAGAAAAATAAGCATATTTAATATATTTTATTTTAGATAGAAATTTTATTTATAATAATTAATTTATGAAAAGAAATATTTCTTATCTCCTCAATTAATTCATTTAGATTGTTCACTTCAAAAACTAATAAAAAAATAATGAGAATAAATATGTAGGTTCCCATATCAAAATATTTTTTTATATTTTTCAATTATCCTAAAATAATTCCTTATTTGTTTGCAATATTTATTTGTTACTAGTTGGGAAGCCCTTAATTGGGCTAAACACATTGATCAAAATGTTGCAATGTTTTTGCTGGATTTTGAAAAGGCTTATGATAGGATTGAATGGGATTTTATCAATATGATGCTTGATACTTTCGGATTCCCTTCCTACTTTTGTGGTATTGTTAATATGCTTCATAGAGATGCACATGCCCAAATTGATATTAGTGGTTCTCTTTCAGCGCCTTTTGCCTTGGGCAAGTCTATTAGGCAAGGCTGCCCACTTGTCGCTACCCTCTTTGTTATTGCCTTTGAAGCTCTTTTCTACATTCTTAGAGACAAAACTTTGTCCCTTGTTGTTAGAGGCATCACCCTCCTTGACAATAAGACTCTCATTAACTGTCAGTTTGCTGATGATACCTTGCTTTTTCATGAAGCCTCTGAAGATAACTTTTCTGCTATGATCAACAAGCTCACTTTTTTTTGTAAGATTTCTAGAGCTAAATTATCTCAATCCAAGTCTATTTGTCTTGGATGGAAGGACCAACCTCCTAATTGGTTTAATAAGGTTGGTTTCCAATGGGGAAGTCCCAATAAAATAGTTAAATATCTAGGAATCCCTTTTTCTATTGATCCTTCCTTAAAAGATATGCGGTGTTGGGTTAAAGACAAGATTCATAATAATGTGAATAAATGGCATAATAAATCTTTTTCTTTTTCTGGTAGGCTACAAGTTTGCCAAAACATTCTATCTTCTTATAATATTGACTATGCTTTGTCTTGAATGTTTAATGATTACCAAGTCATGGAAATTCAAAAAGTCATCGAAAATTATCTTTGGTTTGATGGAAAAGGTAACAATAAGACCCACTCTCTCAAATGGAGCTGGTGTCATGTTGATAGGCTTTTTGGGGGTTTGGGTCTAAAAGACCTTAAACTTAGCAGTCTTGCTTTAGCTACCAAATGGATCTTTCATGCTTTGGAGGGTGATGAACCTTGGAAAGTTTTAATTCATAGCAATATTGAAAGAGGTTATCCTAAGAATGCTAAATTCTAGAAAAATCTCCCTCTTGTTGATCTTATCTATATTGATTCTCCTATTATGGTTCAAGGTTCAACTGTTTTCAAATCCATTTGGAAGGCCTGGAACCATGTTAGGCAATTCATTACTAATAAGGATTTTTTTGACAGTAAGACCCTCCATGGATAGAGGTCCATTTGGTGGAACCTTAAGCTCGGCAATAAACCCCTTGCTTTAACTCAAGGCTATTCCACTAAGTGTTGGGCCAACCTTGGATTAAACCAATTTATAGATATTTTTGAAAATGATAAACTTATTCAGTGGGATGAATTAAAGACTAAATTGAATCTTTCTGATTCTCATAAGAAGACTTATAATATGATTGTTAGGACCTATAGGAATATGCCTACTATTTTCCATGTGGATTCTAATAGTTTTCTTAAAATCAAATGGCCTAGTGGTATAGATATTTTCATGCTTAAAGCTAAAAATATTTATTCTATTATTACTAGCAATGATGATATTATCAAGCATATTAATTATACTTGGTATTCTAATCTTGACACTCCTTCATGGAATAAGATTCTTGACCTTTTTTGGAAGAGTTCTATTGATTTGAAAATTAAATGTTTCAAGTGGTTACTTATTCTTAACAGACTTCCTATTAGTAGCTCCTTTTCTGATACTAATTTGTGCAGCATTTGCAGAACCCTTGAATCAACTAGGCATATTTTCTTTGAATGTTCTTTTGCTAAAGAGGTTTGGTTAATGTTTGGTATTTCTATCTGTGTTTCTTTTAATATTCTTGATGTTATTACTGGTTTCATTTCTAATGCTAAAAAGGATGTTAACATGCTTTGGGATATTATCTCAGCTAATATTATGTGGCAAATCTAGAAATACAAAAATGAGGAAAGATTTCAAAATGCCCCTAGATTGCTTACTGAGTCTTTTCGAAGTCTCTTATATTTTGAAAAAATATCACAAATTCAAGTTACTATGAAGAAATGCCCCTAGATTGCTTACTCATACTGTCATTTGCATCAGCAAAGAAATTAAAAGGAACCCTCATAATACTATGGGCAAGGTGTTTTCCATGCTAAATAAAATTAAGGATCAGAAGAACTTGGTCTGGATGGAAGGAGATATGGGATGGACTACGTATGTGGACACCTTTGATGATGTCCTTTATTAGCTACCTTTATTGGACTCATATGTTTCAGTCTTTTTTGTTTTCTCACTGGTTGTATATATTATTCAACTTTTTTTGCTTTCAATTCACAGTGAAATGTCTCAAACACAAGAGTCTCAAATTCCAACCTAGAAAGGACTTATGTTTGCATGTAGCAATTATTCTAGAGCCTCTAACAACAAGAACAACATTAATTACTAGCATCTCTAATGCAGCAAACCTTAAATATTGCATATTACAATAGCAATAACAACCAATTCCATAAAGCAATTAATAAAGGAATTAACCAATAATATCAAATTCATGCATCTCAGAAGTAGTTTTAAATAGCAATATCAATCATTGCTAGAGTAAGAGATAGACCGATGCTAACCAAGGCATTGTTGCAATAAGTTTGCCAAAACAAGAAGAATATTGCAGACTAGAATTTAAACTAATAGTTGCAAGCAAAGATAAGATATACACACCTCAAAAGAAGAAACTAAGATTGAAATAGAAATCCATGATTAACTAAATTAAATTAAAGACCACAATTTTAAGTATACTATCAAAAAAATAATCTTAAGTGTACTTGTCTATTACATTTGGAATTGGACTATGCGAAAATAAATTGGTGCAAGTATCATGCTTCATCTTAAAGTTCAAGAGATGCAGAAGAAATGAATGGTCAACTTACTCTGTAAATGTATATCTTACTTATGAATTGAAATCTAAACTGTATGAATGGTAAACTTTTTTACAATTTTTCTTCCAAAATGAAAGTCTAATAGTCAGATCATTATTTGGATTGATCATGGAAGATTGAATTTGTAAGGTCTAGATTTGTGACCTCTAAATTGAATATCTTCAACCTAATTTGAGGTTGGAGTGTGTTGTACTAAATTTGGATGAAATAATAAGCATTTTTGGTGGGAAAAACATGCACAGTCAACAAGTACCTTTCTAAAATCTACTTGCAAAGTAATAGTAAGTTCTTGTTATTCTTTTGGAAATTTTAATTTTGGCTTATTGGTGAATGTAATAACTTGTGGTATTCGTCTAGAATAAAGTTGTTTTTGTTTGGATTTTATTTTGGCCTTTCATTTACCCTATCCTGTAGTTAGGGTTTGAATAAAAATGGTTCTTCCCTCCTAATCCCCATAGTGAGAATGCATGTTGATTAGTGTCTAGAAGGGTGTTAGGATGGAGAAAAAATTCTTGGTTTGTATTCTATTACCTCCCACCTACTTGGGCTATTCTATCAACAACTGAGGTTAAGCAGTTGATCTGTTTGATGTGGTGATAGTCTGAGATTGCATTGCAAAGGATAGGGAAGGCTTGGGATTTGGTAAATATAAATGAGGAAGATGAAAATGGTAATGGAAGAACATAATTTTATGTGGGTTTTAGTTTTGGAATCTTAGAAACCCAAACAATGATTGTAAGCCTAACAGCCTATAAACAAAGGCTCAAGGGTTGAGGGGTTAGGAGCAATCACCCAGAATCCATCTTGTGTATTTAAATAGGTATTTGTATGTTAGAAGTTATTTTGTAATTTTTTTGGAGGCTTTTTTGGAAGTTATTGGAATTTGGTGTTTTTTTTATGGAGCGAGGCTACTAGGAAAGAGCCCCTATTAGGCCTCCTTGTGCAACTTGTGGATTTGGCTTAGGAAGAAGCCCAAGACCTATGAGAGGGATATGAAACTTGTTAAAAAGGTGGAGAAGGATGTGTATAGGTGTCTTGGAGTTTGAGATCCTAGAGGGTGCAAGGGAGTGAGGTGTTAGGGAAGTTTTTTTTCCTTTTTGAAGGCTTCAAGCTACTTGAAAAATAGGGATAGGATTGTGAAGGTGAAGTTGGTGCATGGAAAATACCAATCACCACTACACTAGTCTTGATTAGGTCCTAAGGAAGGATATTTGGATATCCTATTGGTTCACCCACACATTACTTGCATTAATTACTTAGGAAATTTACTAAGAGCTTCCCTAGTGATTTTCATCTCTTAAAGAATTGGATGCCCTCATTCAAAAGGCTTGACATCTCTAAAATGAACTATGTATTGAGTGGAAATGAAATGCCATACATGGTGGCTGAATATTTTTTCCATAATTTATAAAACTCAAGGGTAGCTTCAGGCTCAAATCCATGGAGGTGCTCCATATACATAGTTAAATCCACTTTTCAAGTTGTTCCCAAACTTGCAAGGTATTCTTCCATTCTGAGAAATTAGTGGGCTCTTGTCATTTTGGATCTCCTCCCATATTTCTCCTTGACTCTCTATGATTTTCACAAATTGTTTCCTTATAGAGGTGTAAAGAATGAACATCAAAAGGGAAAGAAATCACTATGACCTTGAAAACGTTCCAAGCTTTCATCGTATATTATTTTTTAATGATGCTTAATTTATTTATTTTTATTTTTTTGGCAAAAGTGGACAAGCCACTAGATATATATTTATATAAACTGGTTCAAGACCTCAATTAGGAAAGAACCAGAAAGAAAACCCAACATTGTTGTAATATTTAAAATTGACTTAACATCAATATTTACAATATGACTATATCGATGAAGAACCAATCAAAATTTGAAGTTTATCAAATTTTACAATTTCATCACATAGTAGGCATGGGGGACTCAAATTCAGTCAAAACAAGATTAACAAGATTTTCAACATTCTATAAAACATGCCTGAAGTGAGGAGAAAAAAACCCAACAAGATAGAGAGATACCACTATGCTATCTTTCATCCATATCCTCACTGGAAGCACCCATTATAGAGAAGCCCCATCCAAAATTTGGACATGATACAAGAGCAACATCCCAACCCAAACATGGGCCCTTAGCAACAACATCTAAAGTGCTAGTAGAAAAACTAGTGGATTAAGGCATTGCTTCAAAGGTCATCATGGCCTCATGGTTCTTCATGAGCATGGTTCTTGAAAATATGCCACCAAGTAGGGCATTACCAATCCACAAATCATAGCTTTGCATTGCACATTTCAATTTATTATCAGCCTAGAATTCTAGCCTAACCACCTTAATGGTGATAATTTCTAGTCTCAATGAAGATTGAAGAAGATCCATGGCATTAGATAGAAAAATGGAGACCAAAGTTGAAGGGAATAAAACATTCCTTGTGGATGCAGAGAAAAGATCCTTCCCAATTATGGTTCAAATTGCATGTCAGGTGTTATAGGAGTGTACAATAAACATATTATCTAGAACCGCATCTTCAAGAGGGTGAGAAATTGCATGAAGCTTGATTTTGAATTTTTTTGGCAATATGTTACAGTGGAACTGATGGCAAGAATTGCATTTCACACATGCTTCTTGTGGAGATGACATGTTGAGAGCAGTTTGAATGATAAACACAATAAGCAGGATAAATAAATTGGATTGAAATCCATTCTGCAACTTAAACTAAAGCATATGTACACAGGAAGTGGAATACTTACACTTCATGTTTAATAAAGAGGGTATCATTAAATCAAATATTAGTTGTAAATTGAGAAGGGCAAAGTATAAATCTGACATGCCCAAAATTGAGGAATTAACAATTTGATCTATAGCTGTATAAGTTGAATTTAATTTTGTCAAGTACAGAGTGCTACATGACCAAACTAGAACAAGATCATACTCAATTGATGTCAACCAACTAAATTTTTTTAATGATGAAGATTTATCATGATTTTTCCTTAATCTCGAACATGGGAGCCTAATTATGAAAGCTTCAATAAATGTTCAATGCCTAATTTGGATAATGCTTAGTGACCATCAAGTGACGTTAGAATGTCCACTATAACATAATCAACACATATGACATTTAAAGCACACTCACCACGTCACTTGAAGTATCTTGGCTTCTGACTCAACACCAAAGGTAACTCGGCAGCTATAAGAATTTTGGCTCATCTCAGTAGCTATAGGATAGCTCATGTACTATTTTGATTTACTCGGCACATATAGCATACAAGTTTGCATGACACATGAAGCATACTAACACACTCAACACATATGGCATTGGGCATCTGAGGTCACTGGCTTGGACAACATCAACTATGCCTTGGCACATATTGATCACTCAACACATGAATCACCCTTGACACCTGAAGCAACTTAACACCAATGAGAATTCTAGCTCGACATCAGAAGTAACTTGACACCTATATTAATGTTGGCTCAGCACCTACATTATACACAACACATGAAGTGTGTTAGCTTGATCAACACATATCATATGGCGATCGACACCTAAGGTCATTGGCTTTGTAGATGTCAACTATGACTCAGCGCATGTTGATCACTCGACACATAAAGCACACTCAGTACCTGAAGCAACTCGACACACCTAAGAATTTCTCAGCACACATATAGACTACTTAGTCTGAGGTCCCTACCTTGCCCGACATTATCTATGACTCAGTGCATATTGATCACTTGGCACATGAAACACACTCAAAACCTAAGGCAACTTGACACATATAAGAATTACTTAGCACATAGAGTCCGCTCCACCCTTGAAGTCCTTTCCTTGCCTAGCATCAGCTATAACTTAGTGCATATTGATCACTCGGCACATGAAACACACTCAGCACCTTAGGCAACTCAGCTCATATAAGAATTACTTAGCACATAGAGTTCGCTCCACCCATGAAGTCCCTACCTTGCCTGACATCAACTATGATTTGACATAGAATAAATGCTTAGCACATGAAGTATGCTCAGCTCCAAGAGTCTCTCAAAACCAAAAGGAAAATAGCTTGACACAAACAATAAACTCTACTACTAAAGGTCAACGGCCATTAGTTTCTGCAAATCTTTATAATGCTCCATGAGTGTAGAAGGGTTTAGTGTAAAAGTTGTAATCCCATTGCATCCTAAATTGGAAAGATAATCCACCCTTTTGTTGCCCTCTCTATATGTGTTTCAAACTTTGATCTCCTAAAATTGATCAATAATATTCCAAATTTACTGGATCACATATTTGAGTTTCCAGGAAGATGATTGTCTCTTGATACAAGCAGAGATTATAACTTGAGAATCACCTTCAATCTACACTTGATGGAATTTCCCTTTCTTAGCAAGAATTAGCCCTGAAAAAAATGATTGATCCTCGGCCATATTTTTATTTCCTACAAGAAGGGGAGCCATTGTGATTGCTAGGACTTTACCAGTACAATCTCTATTGCATGCTCCCAATCCTAATTTTCTTGGATTACATCTGGATGCTCCATCAAAGTAAAGTATGACAAAGCCAGGTGAAGGGGGTTGCCATTTAACTGTAGACCTATCTATATGATTTTACAACTTTGAAGAAGTGCTAGTGCCAAATGGAATGAAAATTGATTTCCATTCCCGAATGATACTTCCATCCCAAGAAGTTATAATTTAATTAAATCTGCATCTACTAACACTTGCATTAGTAACTTTTGAGATCAATTTTTCAATGATTTGGAGCACTTTATTTAAAGTTGATACTTCTTTTCTAAAAATCCTCTTGTTTCTTTCCCACCAGATAGCCCAGATGACTAGAGTAGGTATACATTTCCAGATTCCTACAAAAAGGGCATTGGGGTAAAGAATTGGCCAACCTTGAAAAATGTCCCAAATATTGTTTTGTAGTGGGGATTAGTAATTTAATTTGTTTAACACAAACATATAGCATTGGTATGCAAACTATCATCTTGCAAATAGATGGTCAATTGATTCATCTTCCTCACCACATAAAACACACCTGAAAGTAGAGGCAATATTCATCCTAGCCAATCTATCACTTGTAAGAATTCTATGCTTGATTGCTAGCCATGCAAAGCACCCAGCCTTGGGAAGTACTAGCTTATTCCAGAAGAACATGAATGCTCAAGATGATGGTTTTACCAACTCAAGTTGTTTTAGAAGTTTTTAACCTTCCTTGATTGAGTAGTTACCATTTTTTGCCAAGATCCACATTAGCCGATCCTCAGCTTTTGATAGAAAAGCCTGTGTTTTTGAGAAGATAGATTTAAGCTAATGTTTTTATTGAGGATCTAAAGGGATTTGATCTCAATGTTTCCATATTACTTTCCTTGAGAAGATGCAAATTTCATCCATATAATGAACAACAAGGTTACCCAATTTTACTTCTGTAACTGAGATGATATTTTGTATGTTTCACATTGTATTTAATGGAAGGTGGCCATTCCATGAATCACCCCAGAAGTTAATCTTGTCCCCATAGTTTAATTCCCATGAAATGTCGTTAAGCACAATATCTCTGGATGCAATCATGATGTCCCAAATGATTGATCCCCTAGGTGGATCTAGCATAGAAAATATTCTATGTGGCTCATTGTTATCTAGATATTTCTGTTGCATAATTTGACACCAAATTGATTGTGATTTAGCAAACATCTACCAAACCAACTTACCACCAAACGCTTTGTTCCTAGTTGTCAAATCATGGATTCCTGCTCCACCTACAGTTGGATGAAATGCATATTTTGGAGAGAGATAAGTGGAAGTTTCTTTTCATTAGTCAAATTTCCTGACCATAGAAAGCCCTTAACAAGTTTTTGAATTTGTGAGACAACAAAAGACAGTGCTTGCATGACAACCATGTAGTAATTAGGTATTGCAAAAAGGACTTACTTAATAAGCAATATTCTTCTAGATAATGATAGCCATCTAGCTTTCCAAAAAGTAGTTTTTCTCTTAATTCTTTGATATACCCCCTCCCAAAAAACTTTCTTGTTTGAAACCATAAAGAAGAGAATCCCAAGATAAGTGGAGGGTAGAAAATCCTCAGTAAAACCCAAATATGCACAATCTTATTCGAGATAATCTTGTTTGTATAAAAATAAGAAGATTTTTGACTTTTGAGGATTAGTTTTCTGCCCTAAAACCTTTGAATATAGCAAGAGAATTTTCTTAATTTATTTAGCCTCAAAAATTGATGAAGCACCAAATATTAATGTGTCATCAGCAAATAAAGAGTGTGTGACTGAGATTGTTGTACCTTCAATTTTTGCTCCTTTTCACTTATGAGATAGATAATGATGCTTGATATTCCTACTAAGGGCTTTAGCCATGATGATGAATAAAGCTGGTGAAAGAGAGTCACCCTGTCGGAGACCTTGCTTGGAGGAAAAAAAACTAGATACCGATCCATTCATAATAACTAAGAACCAAGCCCCCAAAATGCAAGCTTTAATCCACTTACACCATTTCTTCTAAAAGCCCATTTTTTGAAGGACTTGAAAAATGAAGTTCCAGCAAACTCTATCGTAGGCCTTTTGCATGTATAACTTGATAACAAAATTAGAGGATTGACTATTCTTGATGGATTGGAGAACTTCATGAGCTACCGTTGCACCCTCCATTATTTCTCTACTAGGGACAAAGCCACCTTGCTTAGGAGAGATTATGGATGGAAGAAGTTTTTGAACTCATAGATAGATGGCTTTAGTAATAATTTTATAAGTCAGGTTACAGAGAGAGATGATGCTTAATCTATTAATGTACCCCCTTGAAGTATTAAAAATTTCAATTTAACTTCCCAATACCTTCGTGTGTCCTATCCATCATAACACTTTCATTTATGAGTGGATCTTTCATGAGACCTTCCTACTATTGAATGATCCTGTTAGGCATATATTTCTATTGGCAATATGATATGCACTTTATTTTACTTCACTGTGAACATGGGGGATGATGACCCTTTCAAATGTATCCAATATTCTCAACATTTATCTTGTAGTATTTTCAATGGTCCATGTCATTTTCCTTTTCTTATTCAAAATATCTATTCTATTTTTAGAATCCCCATCAAGCCAAAAAGAAGTACATTTGGCTTTTTTTTGGAAGATTAACCACTTGAAGGGCTCCACAATAAATGACTAGTTTTCATTACAAGTGGACAGTCTACTATATTAATATAGTTGCTACCTAGATCTTTGAAAACCACCCCACAACCTGCTTCCACTAGGTTGTCTTTCACAACCCATCAAAATCAACTTTATACCAGCCTTCTAGAGGACTTACCTAGAAAACTCTCTCTCTCTCTCTCTCTCTCTCTCTCTCTCTCTCTCTCTCTCTCTCTCTCTCTCTCTCTCTCTCTCTCTCTCTCTCTCTCTCTCTCTCTCTCTCTCTCACTCACTCACACACACACACACACACACACACACACACACACACACACCTTATTACTTTCAATATTGAATTATGAGAGGATTGCAACTCTAGGATTACAGCCCTCCAAGTCTATCATAGTTTTCTTTATTTGCATGTAACATTCTCCCTAATTCTCTTCATGGCTATCCCTAAACACTTGACCATTTCTCTCCTTTAATAAATACCAAAAAATGTATAATTTTCCACACCATTTTCATGTTCTCATTCTTAGCTAGGTAGGTCCATTGAATAATAAAATCTTACAAACTTTCTCAAAAGAGTCAATTGAGATTCTAGCCTGCAAGACAATGATTCTAGACTTCCCAAGCATAGTTACATAAAAAAATATAGATAAAAGACAAATTCCTAATGTCTTTTACAAGGAAAACATCTATTCACCATGTTCAAACCTCTTTTATAGAGGTTATCTAGGGTGGGGATTTTGTTTTGGAACATAATAAAGTAGAAAATATCAATTTTAGGAGTTATACCTTTTATCCAGCATGACACCCAAAAAGGACTTTCCTCAATGGGTGTAATCAAGGATAGACCGGAGGCCACAGAGTAGACCCCATTTGGGTTATTACCTTAAATAACTCTATCCTCTTTCTCTCTAATTCTCCATTCAAAGAAACCTAAATTAAATAAAGACCAACATAAGTGTTCTCTGAATTGACCTAATTACCATTTATCCAATAATCAACAACCTTCTCCCCATTTATTCTTTTAAAAATGTTAATGATTCTTAGATCCTATAGTTTACTAGCAACGTAAAAATTAATTAACTACCATTCTTCCCTTAACCTAATTTTCCTCTCATTACCCAACTTCCATATAGCACACTTATTGCTAATAAACTTGCAATCTTGAATGGATCTCTAGATATAATGGCCTCCTTCAATGTTAGGGACATTTAAAAAATATTCTAGTGATGGGTAAGTAGTGAGATAATTTATTCTAAGGATAAGGTTCCACTCCTTCTCCTCACAATAGATTCTCCAAATTTGTTTAGCAAGAAGAGCCCTATCTAAATTTTTAATCGATCTTAGACCTAGAGCTCCTCTCCTCTTAGGTATTCAAACATTGTCCCAAGCGATAAGAGTCATCCTTTTCTACTCTTCCACATTTGAAAGCAATAAATTCTTTTGAAGTTTTTGATTTGCTCAACGTTGTTAATTGGGATCTTGACTAGACTAAGTGCACAGGTGGGGAGGTTCTAAAGGTTACTCTTTAGAAGAGTTACCTTCCTACCCTAACTCAACATATTATCTTTCCATCCTACAAGCTTACAAGAAAATTTTTGCAATAGAATTTTCCAAAAGGAATTTGGAGGTTTTGAACAAAGGGGGAGACTCAAATAAACACTAGTAAATCTAGATATGGGACAACCAAGTATCTAGGATATCCTATCTTGCCTTTCCTAAGGAATATTAAGAAAGAACAAAGAGCTATTATCCTAGTTGATTAATTAACTAGCCACTAAAGAGTAGATGGTTACTGTTATTTTCAGACTTTTAGACTCCTTGATTGAAGCCTCGTCCATAATAATGGTGTCATCCACAAATTGTTGATGGGTACAAGATTGGGGGTGAGAAGATGGATTTAAACTATGAATAGCACCATTGACACCCAAATTAGAAAGATATCTTCCCAAGCAATCAGCTAAAATGGAAAATAAGATGGGGAGATATGATCACCCTGATAGAGCCCTATGGAGATATGGAAAAAATTAGTTGAAACTTTATTTATTAGGATAACCATAGTGGAAGTGAAAATAAGCTAGCCAATAAGATAAGTGTTTCTACCATCAAAACCAAAATTTTTGAGAACTATAATAAGAAAGTCCCAATCAACCCTATTGAATAAGCTTTAAACAAATCAAGATTCATTAGAAAACCTTGGTTCAAGGACTTAATTAGAGAGTGAATTTTCTCATCGGCCGCTATTATAGAATCCAAAATGTTCTCTTTTTGGATTAGAGTTTTTCCCATGACATTTTCTTTTATTTCTCCACTTTATAGAGATTTAGTTTTGATTGGGTATCTCATCAGGCCATGTTACTGAGACCCAAGTTTTCTTTTAGCATTATAGTTTTCTTTCTTTTCATGCATTATTTCTATCTGCATTGTTTCTTATCTTTAGGACAGGTCTTAGAATAAAGTATTAACTTAAATATTAAGTCATCTTGACTTGATCATTAAGTTAACTTTACTTCTCTCTTAAGATTTCACTTTATGCATTAGTGACATTTAATAATTAATACAATTATTAAATATCTTCCCTTTTTAGAGTTTCTTATTTTAGAGTCTTGATCTCCTATATAATGATTGATCATTGTATGTACCTTACTAACTTGTCTAAAATTTATTGGATATGATAGGATAATATTTCATATTTTCAGATCCCAAAAGCCTTCTTTTTTATTCCATTCTTCCTAGTGATAGGTTATGTTTGCCTCCAAGAAATCTTGGCTTCATAAAGAAGGATTGACAAATTCTACACTTTTCTCTTCTTTGTTCAATGTTTTAATTTGTATCTCTTCATATTTAAAATCTACAATATCCTCATTCACTCATTTTATTTGTCCACAAAAAGTTATGAATCATATCATTGCCTCATCATTTTCATAACTCAATTATTTAGATAAAAGGAAAAAATCAAAATTTATTAATGTTAATGGTATTATCTTGTCAAACTGCATTTACATTACTAAAGTAGATCAACATTTGTTTTAAGGTTTTCATTGAAGATGGTTGATTGGGTATGATTTATGTTATTTATGAAGGTAAAATTATGTTTTGAAGGGGCCTGGAACCCTTTGCAAGAATATTTTGAGGAGGATTTGAGGTTTTGATTGGATTTAATTTATGTTTATGCTTGTACATAAATACATATTCTTTATATATTTTTCTTTCAAAATATTTCTTTTAGACTAGGTATAACTCCATTGAGTTGCTTAAAAATACTTGTGAATGTGTACACCTTCAAATAATTGCCTCCCTAAATGTGTAAATCATATCTTTAATAAACTATTGCACAACAATCCTTGTCTTACTATATCTATAATGTTCTATCAAGTTATCTCATATGACCATACCTAATAGTTTAATTTCCAAGCTCCTTGGATTTTTATTTATTTAGGTAGCAATATATATATATATTTGGAATTTATTTATTTGGAAATTATACCTTCATGTATTCAATTTTTTCCTAAATATATACATTCTTCAATACAATAAGAATCCTTAGAAAATAACATAATAAAAATATGCGCCTAAAGTGAGATGCTAACTTAAGATGATGAAAATTGTATAGGTTGTTGTTAATGAGGCATGTGATTCTTATGAAGTTACCTTTAATGTGGAAAATGTGGTCCAAAAGAAAAAAATTAAAATAACATGATAAATAAATTTTAGTGTGGGAGTTAAAAAGCGTATGAAAACATACCTTATTAACTAATGTCCTATAAAAAATATCTAAGACTTTTAGAACCTAATTTTTTAAAGGTAAAATTGAATAAGAAGAAATTTACAGCATTCAATAAGAGGAATATATCAAAATGGGAAGACAAGAAGAATGTATTATTAGTCCCTACTTTTATGCAGAGACTTATGTTTTCACATCATTTTCTCTAATTAATTTAACTTTCTAAAATCATAGAGAGAATTTTAATATATAGTTTACTAAAACAATTCTATCAAAATCATATTTTTCATGTTTATTTCTATTTTTTTATTGGTTTTTAGCAGTATTCTTAGTGGTTTTTTTCTTTTTTTTAATGTTTTTTTACTAATTTTATTTAATAGTAATTAACATATAGACTGTTTATTTGGGAATTCTCTACTGAATTCCAATGTCAGATGCATTTGGTGATAGGAAGTAGTTATGACAAAGCCTAAGCCATTATGATGAAGCCATTGGATTTGGTAGTTATAGATCACCAACTCCTTGTTGCAATTGCCTTTATCTCCTATTGAAAATTGATCTTTAACCAAACAAAAAATTTCCTTTCATTTATGACAAAAGGAATAAGAAGGATTTACATGCAAAGCTCCATCAATGAAACTTTCCCTGTTTGTGAAACCATCTTTTTTTTTTCAATGTATGGAAAGAATTGATGCCTTTGTTGGTCTATTTTTAGTTTAATAATGAGAATGTCAAGGCCCTTTTGAAAATAATTTGTGAAAAGTCCACTAACATGGGAAAGTCCATCACTTGGTGTAGATTTTGATGACCCCAGTCTAGAATTGGGAAAGTTAGTAGTATATATATTTTTTAACTTGATTGTATATATTTGTTTCCAATTGTTAAATTCCTCTTGCCTTCTGTATATACTTTCCCAATGGGTGTCCAAACTTGCTATTTTCAGCTTTTAAATTTTCCATTTGAAATAGATTCTATATTTTGTAAGGTTTGAGGCTCCAAAAAAGTTTCAATATCTTATAGAGCCAAATTAGTAAGACTAAAAGATAGATCTAACAACAATCAACATGAAAAAAATAGATATGGGTCATTGGCAATTCAATACTATTGACAATGGCTTGGAGAAATTTGTGGTGGCGAAGAACAATTTAGGGGTGACTTCATTTGATAATATTAAGGGCACGTATGCAATGTTATAGGTGATTTTGGTATTACTTAGTATGATGAATCAATGATTAGGACTACAATAAATTGGTAGAATTTAAACAAAATAGGAGAAATTTCATGGAGGCAAGTTTTCAACCTTCTTGCTATTCCCACTGTCTATTAGTGTTTAGTGTTTTCTAGTAGATTGATTAAATGTCTTCACTTTGGGGGACTGCCTAGTTACTCATCTGTGACAGCATCGTATCTATATTTCTTACTAGCCATGTTGTTGCCCTTTGTATAAGTAGTAACATCTTTTAATGAATATATATTAAGATCCTTAAAAAATTTGAATGGTTGGACTACATTTAACAATGAGGGTAAAATTTAGTTTCTCATGCACAAGTAGAAATTAGTAATATTTAATTATTAAATGTGTCATTTTAATTGGACAAATGCTAAGAAGCATTTGTTTAGACATTAAATTTATTGGCAATAATGATAGAGTCGAAACTATTCCATAATGCTCTAAACTTTAAGTCAAATTGTCAACACAATCTTCTTTACAGGGAGATTGATTGCCTACTTCTTTACATCCCTCATGTAAGGGAGATTGATTGCCTACAGATTCTTCCCTATGATTTGAGTTAAACCAAGTAGTCACATCTTGATTTATATTATTTTTATTGTTATTTATCAATTAATAGATTTATAAGTCGGTGGCTAGAGTAATAAATTATGAATCATCATACTACGCAGAGTAAAGAGAACGACATCCTTTATCCCTAGGAAAATGATGTAGATGTGAATGTTGATAGACTTTCGATCTCACATTAGTAAGGAAGCTGGCAACTAATTTACATCCTCTTTTAATTTTTCTTCTATTTCTTGAAGATATTTAGATTTTCTTCTATTTTCATATAAATTTAGATGCAATTATTCCATTAGAATTAGGAAAATAAGTATGTTCTCATCAAATTAGATGCAAGAGAATGGATGGGAGATCTTTTCTAAATATTTTTAAGAAATATTATCTCTAGTTTTAACACTTTCCATTCCACTCAAACTTGTAGGTGTATGAATATGTTATCATGAAAGGGAAGAAAATTAGTTTATTTGATTAGAATCTTATTCTAAACATTAATATATTTAATTCATAGTTATTAATTATATTCACATCAAAAGAATTGTTGAATTGTCTGAAATTTGTATCCAATCTAGTTATTAATTATATTTATATTAGAATAATAGTTGTTTGATTTTTATGTCACTTGTATCTTGTAACTAACAATTTTTTTTTTAGTTTCTCTAATTATAGATCATAATTACAATTATAGGAAAAATAGAAAATTCTAAGATCAACAATATTTTTCTCATTATTATTATTTTTGGTACTACCTAGAATTCTATATATTAATTTAGAATAGGCAAGGACTCCAACTGCTTTACTTGGCTTTCACTATTCAATTATTTGACATTTATGTTAGTAAGAATAATTATCCACACATTAAGGCCATAATTTAGGTTTGACTAAAATAAGAAACAAATTCAATGCATCATGAATTCTCTAATATAGTTCATCATTTCAATGGAAGACTTCATCACTTCACTCTAATTCCTTACTTGATGACAAAGATTTCAAAATTCAATTCAAATAGAAAAAAGAAAAAGAAAAATGGTGAGCTCGGCTATGTTCTAAATGTTACAAATTCAATGCATCATGAATTTTTTACTCTTTTGAAGTGAGCTCGATTAAGGGTCAACCTTGTTAAAGATTATAAAAATGTTGTTTGGTGTGACATTGTTAAAGGATTTATTCACCCTGTTACGAGTGGCCTTTTAGAGGACTTCCAATATTCCCTTAAAATGTCACCTTGATTAAAGGATTTAAAACTGGTTGCTAGGTCAACTTTGATTAAACAATTTTATTGCCACAATGGTTAGAAAATAACAACTCGGTTTGATATGTAAATTGGGTATGTGCATGATCATGGTGGGCCAAACTGTGGACTTAAGTGACAATGAAAACTCAGTAAATCAATGTTAGTCAACTTGATGTGAAATATTAAGATAGTTATGGACCTTGTATCAAAAATTTGTAAGAATAGAATCTATGGTAATTTGAATGTAGTTTTTAAAATAATAGTTCCTTTATGATAAAATAATAATTTAATTGGTCAAAATTTGGAATTTCAATACTAAAGTAAAAAAAAAAATCAAGAAAATATAAGAAGTAGGTGTATGTCTGACCACCTTAATCACAATCAAATGATTATATTTTTTTATGATTCTAAATATAATAAGAAGACTCATACCCTAATGTGATGCATATTATTTTGTAATTTTATTCGAAGGAAAAAAATATTTTTAAATTTTTTGCTACAATATTCTTTGGAATAAAACAACTGTCATGTCTAACCACCTTAACTCATTAAAAAATATACAAAATTAAAATTTGTTTTTATTTTCCTCATACTAGGAAAAGCATAGAATGTGATGCATCTTTCAAATTTTGAGAAGTTTATACCATTTTAATGTTATAACTTTTTTCAATGAGTGCATAAATCAACACGTCATAAGTAACTCCATTAGAAAATAATTAATAATTACTTACTAAACTAATAATTTGATAGTAATTATCAATGAAAAGCTAATACTTTCCTTAAGAAACTCTTTTCATTTCATCAAATTCAAATGAAAAATAAATTATTTTCATATCACCACTTTTTGACCCATCATGATTGTGCACATACCTAACTACAATTCAATTTTCATGTTTAGATCTCCATTCAGCTCGTCTCTAGTTCATAGGCTAGACTTCATCAATTTTCTCATCTTTGATATTCTTGGCAACCCTTCAAGAAATCAAGATCCTTCACCTTTCGTTGACAATTTTATGCTCTAACACAGTTTTTCTAGCCTCTCCTTGCAACTAATTCCCTAGTCTAACCCTTAGAAACACCTTATCCCCAATCTGGAACTATAAGAAAGTATGTTTCTTATCAGTGTATGTAGCTCTTTTGACGATCTATTGCTTCTTTCAACTAACTATGGATCAAGAGCATATGCTCTTCCATCTCAAGACCAACAATAATCATGTCCTCAATTCTATCCCAACGGATAGGAGTTTGGAACTTTCATCCATAAAGAGCATCAAATGGAACCATACCCAAAAAAGAATGATAGGAGTTGTTATAGGAAAACTCCACCAATGGAAAATACTCTTCCCATTTGTACTGCTAATCCATGCAATACATGCACAAAAAATCTTCAAGCACTTAGTTCACCCTCTTAGTCTTCTTGTCAGTCTTAGGGTGATAAGATGTGCTAAAGTTTAGACGTGTACCCAAAGCAGAGTTCAAGGTTGTCCAAAACCTTGAAGTCATTTGGGTATCGATATCGAAGATAATGGTTCTTGGAATACCATGCAGTTGAAATATCTCTTGGACAAATTTCCTTGCAAAATTGGAGATCTGTCGTTCAGTCTACTAGGAATGAAGTGGGCAACTTTTGTTAATTTTTTGACTATGACCAAGATGACATCATGCTTCTTCGATTGATGTGTAAACCTTGTACAAAGTCCATGCTATTAACCTTCCATTTATATTGTGGAATGTCATGTGGGTACAAAAGCCCTGTTGGATGGACATGCTTAGTCTTGACACATTGACATTCCAAAAATTGGGAAACATACTTTGCCACATCCTATTTGAGTCCTGAGAAAAAGTATAAAGGTCTCAAATTAGCCATCACCTTATTTACCCCTGGGTGTCCTAAAAATGGAGTGCAATGCATCTCCTTGAGAACTACTTTCCACAACCCTTCATAGCCAGGAACATGTATCATGTTTCAGTACTTAAGCATGCCATCATCATCAAAATAGTAATCATCAAATCGTGAATTAAAGGCATTAGTGTCCAAAATTGACTTCACCCTTTAATAATGGGTATCTCTAGGAAGGTACTGAAGAATATACTCTCTCATGTGAGTTTGAGATGTAGTGATAGTGGTAATGTATCTTCTATGATTGAGTGCATTTGCTACCCTATTCTCCTTGCCTCTAATATGTATGCAATGTTCAAGTCATATTCACTAAGGAATTCAAGCCACCACCTCTGCCTAGCATTCAGATTAGGTTGAGTGAAAATATATCTCAACCCCATATGATCAATTTTAAGCTCAAATTAATTCCCCAATAAGTAATGCCGCCACATCTACAAAGCATGTACTATTGCAACCAACTCTAAATCATGTGGAGCATAATTCACTTCATGCAATTTGAGCTTCTTGGACTCATAGGAAACAACCTTTATGTCCTACATTAATACATCCCCAAGCCCATCTCCTAAAGCATCTATTGTGAAAATAAATTTTCCATTAGGATCTGGTATAACCAAGATAGGAGTGGTAGTAAGCCTTTGCTTAAGAAATTGAAATGATTTGTCACATGATTTTTTCCACTTGAATCATTTCCACCTTCTTTGAAGAGATGTGAGGGGTACTGCTGTGCTGGAAAATCCCTCAATGAATTTCCTGTAATACCCAAGAAGAACCATCAAACTCCTAACTTCAATCACATTCTATAGAGTTGGCCATTCAAGGATGGTTTTTATCTTTGTGGGATCCACTGTTATGCCAGTAGCTACTAAAATATGCCCCAAGTAGTGAATCTCCTTCTAATAAAATAAAAACTTAGAGAGTTTCCCGTACAACTATCTTTCTCTCAAATGTAAAACTATGTGCAAGTTCTCTTCATGCTCTTCTAAATTCTTGGAGTATATTAAAATACCACCTATAAATATCTACACAAATTTGTAAAAGTAGTCTCTAAATACATTGTTCATTAGGTTCATGAAAGTGGTAGGCACATTTGTCAATCCAAAAGGTAAGGTTACAAACTCATAATTCCCATACCTAGTTCTGAATGTTGTCTTAGGTATGTCTTTATCCCAAATCCAAAGTTGGTGACATTTAGATCCCAAATCAATTTTGCAGAATATAGTCACTCCCTTCTGTTGATCAAATAGATTGTCAATTTGTGGGAGAGGACACTAATTCTTTATGGTCACCATATTTAGCATACAATAATGTACAACTTTAAGGTACCATCCTTCTTCTTAACAAAGATTATAGGAACTCCCCATGGTGATACACTAGGTTGAATGAATCCTTTATCCAAGAGATCCTGTAGCTCTGACTGTTTAACTTATACATCTCTGTGGAAGTCATGTGGTAGCAAACCTTTGATTGAGGTTCTTCTCCTAGCACAAGATCTATAGAGAAATCAAAGTCCCCCTTGGGGGTAGTTCAAGAAAATCATTTGGAGATACCTCTCTAAATTCCTACAAAATAGGGTGATCCTCTGTTTGAGGTGGAATCCCTTCTAGATTTTTGACATCGGTAACAAATAATTGGCATCCCTTTCTCTTTGCTTTCTTCAATTGCATAGATGAAATTTTTCTCAATTCAAATGGTCGTTTGACACCATTTATTATTGTCGAGTGACCTATGTTGTCAGGCATTCAATCACCTTAGCCTAACAGTTAACTATGGCTTTATGTTCACTTAACTAGTTGATGCCTAAGATAACATCATATGAGCCAAAAGATGCTACGTACAGGTTGACCTTTGTTCTAAAGTTAGGGAGTTTCAACTCACTACAAAATAATCATTGCTCTACCCCATGCTTAGCCTTTTTACCATATTCTATACTGCAAAGTTCAACCATAAAACCAGCCCTAACAAGTATCTTAGCTACTATCTTAGGATCTACAAAGCATACAGTAGTACCAATATCTATAAGAATAGAAACATGGTATCCAAAAAGTGTACCAGTCATATGTATAGGAGGGGTCTGATACTCTACTTGCCTATGATCAACTACAACATGAATGTGGTGTTGCAGTGTAAAGCCCCTCCTGTCAGATCGTTGCGGACACTTAGTAAAAAAGTGGTTACCACTACATACAAAACATCACATGTCTTAGGACCTCTCCTATCATCATTCCCATTCTGATCACCTCTATTGTTTCCATTCCTTCCCTTTCCATTCCTATTATTTCTATTTTTTTGGTTCTTGTTGTTGTTCTAGTTTTCTTTGTTCTTGTTCCTATCACATTTTTGTTGTCCCTTATCCTTCATTTTTTTGATTTTTCATTTCTTTCCATTTCCTGTTTGCCTGTCATCCTAATAACCCATGTTATCCTAATATGACCTTTTCTCCTAGAACTTCCTTTTATAGTTCTAGTTGGAAGATTGAGATGAAGAAGCATCCTTCTCCTCTACCTCAGATTTACTAAGAGCCTCAACCAACTGATCATCCTCATGTTTCTTCATCATGCTTCCTTGCCTCTTCTACATTTGTCTACCTCATGCCTCATGCTCTAGATTATCCATCCTTTGGCCTTATTGTTGTAACAAAGCCCCCTATTGGGTCAACAGTTCCAATACCTTATCTAACCTCTCATTAGGTTCCTCGACTTGTGCACCACTGCTAAACCCAACTCTATAGTTAGCTCTTGTGGCCATGGTGATAACTCAAACACCTGACACACATTGGCACAAATTAGCAGAGTAGCCCAAGGCCTATGGTTTAAACACAACTCTGATACCATATGTCAGAACCATGTCCTAATCAAAAGATACCACATCACACAAGTACAAAAATTGCGAAAAGTAAACCAATCATGAATAAAGTTGATAAGTCAAGAACTCATTCATTATCAAAATTTAAATATAATAAATACAGTTAGTTTGTCAACTAATACAATATAGCTTAACAGCTATGTGTTTATTTACATTGCATACACATTGCATGCCCATCCCATTCATGAAAAATAATACAGCACAATATTTTAAGATTATATTATCCAACTAACAAAGTACACACCATCTGAATGTTACCGTACTCATCATCAAGATGAAGGTACAAGACCATGAAATAGGTTCTGAAACTTGACAGGTGTCCTTCAGTGTATTCGATCTCCAAAGCCATCAGATGACGTCCATTTTCTAGCTAAGATAGGAGTGTGGCCTAGGCATTTTTACCTCACCAACCATGGCATGTTTACTCCCTCAGGATTCTTCCTAACATGAAGAATGCCCTTGACTTGGCACAAGAAGCTTAGCTTCCTGGAACAAGATGGATCAGATGGATCTTGTGTAGAACATACTACATGCATCTATGTTCCTAGTAGCCTAATCACAAAATGTGGCAAGGAAAAGAAAAGAACACTACACATCTACTCATATGTAGTGAAAGAAAAATTGTAACATATCTACCCACATGAAAATTTATTTTAATAAAAGCATATCTACTCTAAAGCAAGATAAAACAAAAAGCATTGTCACACACATATGCTTCATGTTAGAAATAACATAATTGAATATAATAAATAAATGGCTTGGCCAAGCACAAAATTTCTCAACATTTCTAACATAGAGACAAGACATAATGAATCCTATCTTTAGAATTTGACAGGTTGAGAGAAGCAAAAACAAAATGTATCCATCCCCACCCTTCAAATGCCACATTACACCCTTCCATAAGGAATTAAACATCAACACTCAAGCTATCAACAATTAATCACCATCTATCTCTAAATCTAGTTGTTCATATTCAGCATAAAGTAATTTATGAACTTGGATTGCATTATGACCAGTAACAATAATACTAGAAGAATGTCAAACAACAATTAAGAGTGTGTAGGTTCAAACTTAAGATGTTTCATGTATTTTTGAACAAACCACTTAAGTTATAACATGTAATTGAAAAGAATATGTTCATTCAGCCATCTGTGCAGTAATCTTTGCATAAGAACCTTATTACTTATCTAAAACTATGTGGAAAACTTATCCAGTTATCAAGGAACATATAGACTAAACATTCATTAAGATACATGATTAACTCTATAAAAGTCTAGTTTTAGTTCTAGCTCCAATATTTTAGGTGTTTAGCAAGGAAGTACACAACTTTTAATTCTCATGGCATCCTCGGGCCATCTCACTCAAAAACTTCTAAATGACTAGATGTAAAAGCAGTCAATGAACATGGTTAACGAAGTTATCAAAGTAATTATCTTCCACATGCAAGTATATTAGGAAAGGATTCCATGCATAGGAAAATATAGGATGTATATTGTTTCAATCTCTTACGCACTAAATCTAATCTTTCATCCAAGTGTTTAGATCAAGAACTGTCAACAATGCTCTAGTTCAATTCAAAATATAAAGTTTACTTGCTTGTTTTTGGTTTGCAATGAAATGTACATATAACATGCAAGTCAAAAGCAGCAAAATTTCCCTATTGTTTGAACAGAGTCATAGTAATTTTCTTGAAGGAACACTTCTACTATTTCTTAACATGAAGGTTTGAATTAACCGTGTTTGTCAAGACTCGCAAGGAACAAAGTTTTAATAGGAACATTAATCAATGGTTTAATTTACACAGAAGTACCCTCTTTCCATGTTGTCCATCATGGCCATTGAATTTTTCCAGAAGGCTGAATTTGGTTTAAATTACTTGGATCCTCTTTTGTTTTACTGACAGCTTCAAGGTTACTTGCCTAGCAGTACTAGGGAGCAAGTTTAAACTGTGAGAAATTATTATAATAGTTCCCTTTTAAACCCAAATTACTATATACTTTAATGAACTTGGAGATAAGGCCACAAAGACATTCCAAGAAGGAAAAGAAAATTATGGACCAAAGCTTCCATAGACACAATAGAACTATTTCCACACTTCCAATGTTATGTACATAAGGGTTAACTAAGCATTTGTTGCTGGTTAAACAACCGACTAAAGTCAAATTTCAACATGTGCATTCTAATTCTCTACACAAATTACTACATCATAGAAGATTTCTATAAAGAAACATTGTTTCTATTGTGGCTACAATTCAATTTCATTTACAATTAAACAAGAAACTCCTGATATTTGTGAAAACTGCTCCTAACTGATCATGACGATTACATTGATAGAAGACCTTTTGTAACTTAATTACGATTTTAACCAACAAAACAAAATAATAAGAGAAATTGGTGGTTGTGTGTAGGGTCATCCAAAACTTCTCCTATTCTTTGTTCCTATTCATCTGCTTTCATTTTTCTCTTCGTTTGCTCTTGTTTTCCAATCATCGCCCCTGCTCTCCCTTCCTAACTGAGTCTTTTTATCCCCTTTTTGATATAACTGACCCAATATGTTTACTCCACTTCCCGGTAGAGAAATGAGTAGAGGTAGTGTAGATAAGTATACAATAATCTTGTTCTTCCCCTTTCACATTTTCTTATATTCATTTTATATCCAAATATAATATTCATAAATACCTAATTTCTCATTTTTTTTAAAGTAAGACAAAATAAAAACATCCAAACATAACCCAATATGTTTACTCCACTTCCCAGTAGACAAATGAGTTGAGGTAGGGTAGATAAGTATACATTAATCTTGTCCTTCCCCTTTCACATTTTCTTGTATTCATTTGATATCCAAATATAATATTCATAAATACCTAATTTCTCATTTTTTTTACAGTAAGGCAAAATAAAAACATACAAACATATGTGTCGTTAGCTTTATCCTTTTATTTCTATTTTTCTAAGGCTAAGATGAAACAAGATATAACTAAATTAAATTCACATCTCTATATAATCTTTGAGTGTAACATCATTAAAATCAAATACAACGCATTAACAATCACTATTTATTCCTTTAGCATCTACGTGGTGTGAGTTGTTAAAGATCATCCATTTGTCCCCTTTCAGAAGGCTAACCCTCCCCACCTCAACCAAACTCATCCTATTGAATCTTAGAACCACTTAAACACTCACAACAATTCCATGAATCAGTATCCCATAATGTCATCACATGCTAAAACATATTATACAATCATATAAAATTGAAACGTGCCATTTTTGTAGCATTGACTATTGATCTTTTTGATGGAAACAACCAGATTACATAGATATTGGCATCTCTGCCATTACAGCTTATTACAACATTATGAGTAACCATATATCTAAACTAGAAGTCGTCCTTTGGCTTAGTTGCCATGTACAAGGGGATCCAGTCTATCGAAGTAACCTAGGGTCGACCCTGGCCCAAATGCACCTTCGGGGGTTTCAACCCTTGTGGATGGCAATGTCAATTGTACCATCATCCTCACCAATTATGCCCAACCAATTGAGCTACAACCCTTTGGTGACTATTCATCTTTCATCAATAATGCATCATTATAACATGATTAATATCTTCCACCTTGTCACATACATCAAAGTCATACATCTATACTTGGGAGTAAAACATATAGTTTTATTTTCCAGTTAAGATAATAAACTTCATTTATCCAAATCTAAATTTGATCGGCCAAGGTGGACCATGTCACCACATAAGAAAGAAACTATATGAGTCCAAGAGTGAGATGTGACACATTCATATCCAGAAATGGCATCTTGGAGAAATAAAAAAGACAACATGACTTGAAATGGCGAATAGATTGATTTTAAAATAGTCAATGACAATTTAAATGGCACATTGACATTGACTATCATATAACATTGTAACATAAAAATATAATGCACAAACGTGTGTCAACTCTCTAGAATGTCAGAGCTTCATGTGAAACCCCTACTGAAATGAGAAGTTTCACAACTAGTGAGCTTCATCCCTTCATCTTCCATTAAACATATAGAGTCTTAAAGAGAATGAGATACAAAGCCTCAAGGCTTCATGTGAAACCTAATTTGGATTATTGCTTCTCTCATAAGACCTTTGTTCAACCTACAACATCATTTGCTAAACTAGCAGTTGCATGTTTGTGTACATGCAACAATGAGCCAATACAAATATATAGATGTCACAACCTAGAAATTGTTAAATAATAAATAGACTATTAATAAGTTCAACATAAAATTCTATGATTTGTTATTAATAATTATTTTCTATTAATAATAATATTTTTTATTTTTTTTTGCATAAATGTTTAACTAAAATAGTAATAAAATTATTAACATTTTAAAAAATAAGGTAGACTTCAATATTCTAACTATATTTTTTAAAAAATTTAAAAAATTATCATAATTAGAGGTTTAGTAAATATATTAGAAATGAAAAATAAGAAGAAAAAAGGAGTATAATTAGTAAGTATTTTTTATATATTTAAATTTTATTTTATTCTATGTTCTACTAAAGTTTTGGTAATAAATTCTATTACTTTTTTAGAAATAAATATGAATGTAATGTTTTGTTAAAATTTTGTATAATAGATGAAAAATAAGCATATTTAATATACTTTAATTTAGATAGAAGTTTTATTTATAATAAATTTTAATTTATGAAAAGAAATATTTCTTATCTCCTTAATTAATTCATTTAGATTGTTCACTTTAGAAACCAATAAAAAAAATGAGAATAAATATGTAGGTTCCCATATCAAAATATTTTTTATATTTTTCAATTATCCTAAAATAATTCCTTATTTGTTTGCAATATTTATTTGTTACTAGTTGGGAAGCCCTTAATTGGGCTAAACACACTGATCAAAATGTTGCAATGTTTTTGCTGGATTTTGAAAAGGCTTATGATAGGATTGAATGGGATTTTATCAATATGATGCTTGATACTTTCGGATTCCCTTCCTACTTTTGTGGTATTGTTAATATGCTTCACAGAGATGCACATGCCCAAATTGATATTGATGGTTCTCTTTCAGCGCCTTTTGCCTTGGGCAAGTCTATTAGGCAAGGCTGCCCACTTTCCCCTACCCTCTTTGTTATTGCCTCTGAAGCTCTTTTCTACATTCTTAGAGTCAACACTTTGTCCCCTTCTGTTAGAGGCATCACCCTCCCTGACAATAAGACTCTCATTAACTGCCAGTTTGCTGATGATACCTTGCTTTTTCATGAAGCCTTTGAAGATAACTTTTCTACTATGATCAACAAGCTCAATTTTTTTTTGTAAGATTTCTAGAGCTAAATTATCTCAATCCAAGTCTATTTGTCTTGGATGGAAGGACCAACCTCCTGATTGGTTTAATAAGTTTGGTTTCCAATGGGGAGGTCCCAATAAAATAGTTAGATATCTAGGAATCCCTTTTTCTATTGATCCTTCCTTAAAAGATATGTGGTGTTGGGTTAAAGACAAGATTCATAATAAGGTGAATAAATGGCATAATAAATCTTTGTCTTTTGCTAGTAGGCTACAAGTTTGCCAAAAGATTATGTCTTCTTATAATATTTACTATGCTTCAACTTGGATGTTTAATGATTACCAAGTCATGGAAATTCAAAAAGTCGTCAAAAATTATCTTTGGTTTGATGGCAAAGGAAACAATAAGACCCACTCTATCAAATGGAACTGGTGTCATGTTGATAGGCTTTTTGGGGGGTTTGGGTCTAAAAGACCTTAAACTTAGTGGTCTTGCTTTAGCTACCAAATGGATCTTTCATGCTTTGGAGGGTGATGAACCTTGGAAAGTTTTAATTTTTAGCAATATTGAAAGAGGTTATCTTAAGAATGCTAAATTCTGGAAAAATCTCCCTCTTGTTGATCTTATCTACATTTATTCTCCTATTATGGTTCAAGGTTCGGCTATTTTCAAATCCATTTGGAAGGCCTAGAACCATGTTAGGAAATTCATTACTAATAAGGATTTTTTTGACAGTAAGAACCTCCATGGTGAGAGGTCCATTTGGTGGAACCTTAAGCTCGGCAATAAACCCCTTGCTTTAACTCAAGGCTATTCCACTAAGTGTTGGGCCAACCTTGGGTTAAAGCAATTTATAGATATTTTTGAAAATGATAAACTTATTCAGTGGAATGAATTAAAGACTAAATTTAATCTTTCTGATTCTCATAAGAAGACTTATAATATGATTGTTAGGGCCAGCAGGAATATGCCTACTATTTTCCATGTGGATTCTAATAGTTTTCTTAAAATCAAATGGCCTAGTGGTATAGTTATTTCCATGCTTAAAGCTAAAAATATTTATTCTATTATTAATAGCAATGATGATATTATTAAGCATATTAATTATACTTGGTATTCTAATCTTGACATTCCTTCATGGAATTAGATTCTTGACCTTTATTGGAAGAGTTCTATTGATCTAAAAAATTAAATGTTGCAAGTGGTTACTTATTCTTAATAGACTTCCTATTAGTAGCTCCTTTTCTTATACTAATTTGTGCAGCATTTGCAGAACCCTTGAATTGGCTAGGCATATTTTCTTTGAATTTTCTTTTCCTAAAGAGGTTTTGTTAATGTTTGGTATTTCTATCCCTGTTTCTTTTACTATTCTTGACTTTATTACTGGTTTCATTTCTAATGCTAAAAGAGATGTTAACATGTTTTGGGATATTATCTTAGCTAATATTCTGTGGCAAATCTAAAATGCAGAAATGAGGAAAGATTTCAAAATGCCAATAGATTGCTTATGGAGTCTTTTCAAAGTCTCTTATATTTGAAAAAAAATTTGCAGATTCAAGTTACTATGAAGATCAACAAGGATAAATTCAAAAGATTACTTAAGGATGGGCACGCTACCTTCTTTGCTAGTGAACTAAAGAATGGATACTTCTAGAGGAGGCACTTGGACAATATTCATTCTTTCAATCATACTATCATTCACATCAGCAAATAAATTAAAAGGAACCCTCATAATACTATGGGTGAGGTGTTTTACATGCTAAAGAAAATTCAAGATTAGAAGAACTTGGTCTAGATGGAAGGAGATATGGGATGGACTACATAGGTGGACACCTTTGATGATGTCCTTTATTAGCTACCTTTCTTGGACTCATATGTTTCAGTCTTTTTTGATTTCTCACTGGCTATATGTATTATTTAGCATTTTTTGCTTTCAATTCATAGTGAAATGTCTCAAACACAAGAGTCTCAAATTCCAACCTAGAAAGGACTTATGTTTGCATGGAGTAATTAGTCTAGAGCCTCCAACGACAAGAACAACATTAATTACTAGAATCTCTAATGCAACAAACCTTAAATATTGCATATTATAGTAGCAATAACAACCAATTCCATAAAGCAATTAATAAAGGAATTAACCAATAATATCAAATTCATGCATCTCAAAAGTAGTTTTAAATAGCAATATCAATCATTGCTAGAGTAAGAGATAGACCGATGCTAACTAAGGCATTGTTGCAATAGGTTTGTGAAAATAAGAAGAATATTGCAAACCAAAATTTAAACTGATATTGCAAGCGGAGATAAGATATACACACATCAAAAGAAGAAACTAAGATTGAAATAGAAATCCATGATTAACTAAATTAAATTAAAGACCACAATTTTAAGTATACTATCAAAAAATAAAATCTTAAGTGTACTTGCCTATTACATTTGGAATTGGACTATGTGAAAATAAATTGGTGCAAGTATCATGCTTCATCTTAAAGTTCAAGAGATGCAGAAGAAATGAATGGTCAACTTACTCTGTAAATGTATATCTTACCTATGAATTGAAATCTAAACTGTATGAATGGTCAACTTTTTTGCAATTTTTCTTCCAAAATGAAAGTCTAACAGTTAAATCATTATTTGGATTGATCATGGAAGATTGAATTTGTAAGGTCTAGATTTGTGACCTATAAATTGAATATCTTCAACCTAATTTGAGGTTGGAGTTTGCTGTACTAAATTTGGATGAAATAATAAGAATTTTTTGTGGGAAAAACATACACAGTCAACAAGTACCTTTCTAAAATCTACTTGCAAAGTGATAGTAAGTTCTTGTTATTCTTTTGGAAATTTTAATTTTGGCTTATTGGTGAATGTAATAACTTGTGGTATTCCTTTAGAATAAAGTTGTTGTTTTTTTGGATTTTATTTGGGCCTTTCATTTACCCTATCCTATAGTTAGGGTTTTAATAAAAATGTTTCTTCCCTCCTAATCACCATAGTGAGAATGCATGTCGATCAGTGTGTAGAAGGGTGTTAGGATAGAGAAAAAAAATTTGGTTTGTATTCTATTACTGCCCACCTCCTTGGGCTATTCTATCAACATCTGAGGTTAAGCAGTTGATCTGCTTGATGTGGTGACAATCTGAGATTGCATTACAGAGGACAGGGAAGGCTTGGGATTTGGTGAATATAAAGGAGGAAGATGAAAATGGTAATGGAAGAAGAAAATTTTATGTGGGTTTCAGTTTTGGAAGCTTAGAAGCCCAAATAGTGATTGTAAGCCTAAAAGCCTATAAACTAAGGCTGAAGGGTTGAGTGGTTAGGAGCAATCACCCAGAATCCATATTGTGTATTTACATAGGTCTTTGTATGTTAGAAGTTATTTTGTAATTTTTTTGGAGGTTTGTTCAGAAGTTCTTGGAATTTGGTGTTTCTTTGATGGAGCCAGGCTACTAGGAAAGAGCCTCGTTAGGCCTCCTTGTGCAACTTGTGGATTTGGCTTAGGAAGAAGCCCAAGACCTATCAGAGGGATATGAAACTTGGTAAAAAGGTGGAGAAGGATGTGTATAGGTGTCTTGGAGTTTGAGATCCTAGAGGGTGCAAGGGAGTGAGGTGTTAGGGAAGTTCTTTTCCCTTTTTGAAGGCTTCAAGCTACTTGAAAATAGGGATAGGATTGTCAACGTGAAGTTGGTGCATGGAAAAGACCAATCACCACTACAGTGGTCTTGAGTAGGTCCTAAGGAAGGATATTTGGATATCCTTTTGGTTCACCCACCCATTACTTGCATTAATTCCTTAGGAAATTTACTGAGAGCTTCCCTAGTGATTTTCATCTCGTAAAGAATTGGATGCCCTCATTAAAAAGGCTTGACATCTCTAAAATGAACTATGTATTGAGTGGAAATGAAATACCATACATGGTGACTGAATAGTTTTTCCATCATTTATAAAACTCAAGGGTAGCTTCAGGCTCAAATCCATGGAGGTGCTCCATATACATAGTTAAATCCCCTTTTCGAGTTGTTCCCAAACCTACAAGGTATTCTTCCATTCTAAGAAATTAGTGGGCTCTTGTCATTTTGGATCTCCTCCCATATTTCTCCTTGACTCTCTATTATTTTCACAAATTGTTTCCTTATAGAAGTGTAAAGAATGAACATCAAAAAGGAAAGAAATCACTATGACCCTGAAAATGTGCCAAGCTTTCATCATAGATGATTTTTCAATGATGCTTAATTTATTTTCATTTATTTTTTTAGCAAAAGTGGACAAGCCACTCAATATATATTTATATAAACTAGTTCAAGAGCTCAATTAGGAGAGAACCAGAAAGAAAACCCAACATTGTCACAATATTTACAATTGACTTAACATCAATGTTTACAATATGACTATATCAATGAAGAACCAATCAAAATTTGAAGTTTATCAAATTTTACAATTTCATCACATAGCAGGCATGGGGGACTCAAATTCAATCAAAACAAGATTAACAAGATTTTCAACATTCTATAAAACATGCCTGAAGTGAGGAGAAGAAAACCCAACAAGACAGAGAGATACCACTATGCTATTTTTCATCCATATCCTCACTAGAAGCATCCATTACAGAGAAGCCCCATCCAAAATCTAGACATGATATAGGAGCAACGTCCCAACCTAAACTCAAGCATGCCCCAACCACTAGCAACAACAACATCTAGAGTGCTAGCAAACAAACCAGGCACCAAGTTCACTGACCAAATGAATTGGGTTGGCCACTGATGTCTTCACATGGGAAGCTTTTTCCTGAGCATGAGAAATTAGAATCCCCAAAATGTTAATCAAAGAAAAAGTAACTTTCTTCACCTCCTCAATCAACTGTAAACCCAGAGCACAAGCTGTGAATTGAAGGGTCTTGAGTAGGAACCAAGTGTCGTGTTTCTCGAAGGCTTTCTACATCTCTTCAAAGGTCATCATGGCCTCATGGTTTTTCATGAGCATGGTTCTTGAAAATATGCCACCAACTAAGGCATTACGAATCCACAAATCATAGCTTTGCATTGCACATTTCAATTTATTATCAGCCCAGAATTCTAGCCTAACAACCTTAATGGCAATATTTTCCAGTCTTGATGAAAATTGAAGAAGATCCATGGCATTAGATAGAAAAATGGAGACCAAAGTTGAAGGGAATAAAACATTCCTTGTGGATGCAGAGAAAAGATCCTCCCCAATTATGGTTCAAATCGCATGCCAGGTTTTATAGGAGTGTACAATAAACATATTATCCAGAACCGCATCTTCAAGAGGGTGAGAAATTGCATCTTCATCCAATGCTAGATGAAGCTTGATTTTGAATTTTTTTGGCAATATGTTGCGGTGGAACTGATGGCAAGAATTGCATTTCACACGTGCTTCTTGTGGAGACGACATGTTGAGAGCAGTTTGAATGATAAACATAACAAGCAGGATAAATAAATTGGATTGAAATCCATTCTATTGCTTAAACTATATCCCTCAGCGTACGTACACAGGAGTGGAGTACCTACACTTCATGTGTAATAAAGAGGGTATCATTAAATCAAATATTAGTTGTAAATTGAGAAGGGCAAAGTATAAATCTAACACACCCAAAATTGAAGAATGAGCAATTTGATCTACAACCTTATAAGTTGAATTTAATTTTGTCGAGTACAAAGTGCCACATGACCAAACTGGAACAAGATTGTACTCAATTGACGTCATCCAACTAAATTATGTTTAATGATGAATATTTATCACGATTTTTCCTTAATCTCGAACATGGGATCCTAAATTATGAAAGCTTTAATAAATGTTCAATGCCTAATTTGGATAATGCTCAGTGACCATCAAGTGACGTCAGAATGTCAACTATAACATAATCGGCACATATGACATTTAAAGCACACTCATCATGTCCCTTGAAGTATCTTGGCTTCTGACTCAGCACCAAAGGTAACTCGGCAGCTATAAGAATTCTAGCTCATCTCGGTAGCTATAGGATAACTCATGTACTATTCTGATTTACTCAGCACATATAGCATACAAGTTTGCATGACACATGAAGCATACTAACACACTCAACACATATGGCATTGGGCACCCGAGGTCACTGGTTTGGATGGCATCAACTGTGCCTTGGCACATATTGATAACTCGGCACATGAATCATGCTCGGCACCTGAAGCAGCTTGACACCAATGAGAATTCTAGATTGACATCAGAAGTAACTCGGCAACTATATTGATGTTGGCTCGGCACCTACATTATACACAACACATGAAGTGTTTTAGGTTGCTCGACACATATCATATGGCGATTGGCACCTAAGGTCATTGGCTTTATAGGTGTCAACTATGACTCGATGCATGTTGATCACTCGACACATAAAGCATGCTCAGCACCTGAAGCAACTCGACACACCTAAGAATTTCTTGGCACACATATAGACTGCTCAATTCGAGGTCCCTACCTAGCCAGCATTAGCAATGACTCAGCACATATTGATCACTTGGCACATGAAACATAGTCGAAACCTAAGGCAACTTGACACATATAAGAATTACTCAGCACATAGAGTCTGCTACACCCTTGAAGTCCTTGCCTTGCCTAGCATTAGCTATGACTCAGTGCATATTGATCACTCGGCACATGAAACACACTCGACACCTTAGGCAACTCAGCTCATATAAGAATTACTTGGCACATAGAGTCTGCTCAACCCTTGAAGTCCCAACCTTGCTTGGCATTAGCTATGATTTTCCACAGAATAAATGCTCAGCACATGAAGTATGCTTAACTCCAAGAGTCTCTCAACACCAAAGGAAAATAGCTCAGCACAAACAATAAACTCCTCTACTAAAGGTCAACGGCCATTAGTTTTTGCAAATCTTTATAATGCTCCATGAGTGTAGAAGGGTTTAGTGTAAAAGTTGTAATCCCATTGCATCCTAAATTGGAAAGATAATCCACCATTTTGTTGCCCTCTCTATATGTGTGTGAAACTTTGATCTCCTAAAATTGATCAATAATATTCCAAATTTACTAGAGCACATATTTGAGTTTCCAAGAAGATGATTGTCTCTTGATACAAGCAGAGATTATAACTTGAGAATCACCTTCAATCTACACTTGATGGAAGTTCCCTTTCTTAGTAAGAATTAGCCTGACAACAATGATTGAGCCTCAACCATATTGTTAGTTCCTACAGGAAGGGGAGCCATTGTGATTGCCAGGAGTTTACCAGTACAATCTCTATTGCATGCTCCCAATCCTAATTTTCTTAGATTACATCTGGATGCTCCACCAAAGTTTAGTCTGACAAAGCCAGGTGAAGGGGGTTGCCATTTAACTGTAGACTTATCTATATGAGTTGTCAACTTTGAAGAAGTGCTAGTGCAAAATGGAATGAAATTTGATTTCCATTCCTGAATGATACTTCCATCCTAGGAAGTTATATTTGAATTAAATCTGCATCTACTGACACTTGCATTAGTAACTTCTGAGATCAATTTTTCAATGATTTGGAGCACTTTCTCTAAAGTTGATACTTCTTTTCTAAAAATCCTCTTGTTTCTTTCCCACCAGACAGCCCAGATGACTAGAGCAGGTGTACATTTCCAAATTCCTACAAAAAGGGCATTGGGGTAAAGAATTGGCCAAGCTTGAAAAATGTCCCAGATATTGTTTTGTAGTGGGGAGTAGTAATTTAATTTGTTTAAAAAAAACATCTAGCACTGGTATGCAAACTATCATCTTGCAAATAGATGGTCAATTGATTCATCTTCCTCACCACATAAAACACACTTGAAAGGAGAGGAAATATTCATCCTAGCCAATCTATCACTTGTAAGAATTCTATGCTTGATTGCTAGCCATGCAAAGCACTCAGCCTTGGGAAGTACTATTTTATTCCAAAAGAACATGAATGCTCAAGATGATGGTTTTTCTGACTCAAGTTGTTGTAGAAGTTTGTAACCTTCCTTAATTGAGTAGTTACCATTTTTTGCCAAGATCCACATTAGCCGATCCTCAGCTTTTGATACAAAAGCCTATCTTTCTAAAAAGATAGATTTAAGCTGATGTATTTGTTGGGGATCTAAAGGGATTTGATCTAGATCTTTCCATTATTACTTTCCTTGAGAAGATGCAAATTTCATCCATATAATGAACAACAAGGTTACCCCATTCTACTTCTGTAACTAAGATGATATTTTGTATGTTTGACATTGTATTTAATGGAAGGTGGCCATTCCATGAATCACCCCAGAAGTTAATCTTGTCCCCATAGTTTAATTCCCATGAAATGTAGTTAAGCACAATATCTCTGGATGCAATCATGAAGTCCCAAATGATTGATCCCCTAGGTGGATCCAGCATAGAAAATATTCTATGTGGCTCATTGTTATCTAGATATTTTTGTTGCATAATTTGACACCAAATTGATTGTGATTTAGTAAACATCTGCCAAACCAACTTACCACCAAATGCTTTGTTCCTAGTTGTCAAATCATGGATTCTTGCTCCACCTACAGTTGGATGAAATGCCATATTTTGGAGAGAGATAAGTGGAAGTTTCTTTTCATTAGTCGAATTTCCTGATGATAGAAAGCCCTTAACAAGTTTTTGAATTTGTGAGACAAAAAAAGATGGTGCTTGCATGACAACCATGTAGTAATTAGGTATTGCAAAAAGGACTGACTTAATAAGAAATATTCTTCCAGATAATGATAGCCATCTAGCTTTCCAAAAAGTAGTTTTTCTCTTAATTCTTTGATATACCCCCTCCCAGAAAACTTTCTTGTTTGAACCCATAAAAAAAGGAATCCCAAGATAAGTGGAGGGTAGAAAATCCTCAGTAAACCCCACAATATGCACAATCTTATCTGAGATAATCTTGTTTGTATAGAAATAAGAAGATTTTTGACTTTTGAGGATTAGTTTTCTGCCCTGAAACCTTTGAATATAGCAAGAGAATTTTCTTAATCTATTTAGCCTCAAAAATTGATGAGGCACCAAATAGTAATGTGTCATCAACAAATAAAGAGTTCGTGACTGAGATTGTTGTACCTTCAATTTTTGCTCCTTTCCACTTATCAGATAGATAATGATGCTTGATATTCCTACTAAGGCCTTTAGCCATGATGATGAATAAAGCTGGTGAAAGAGAGTCACCCTATCAAAGACCTTGCATGGAGGAAAAGAAACCAGATACTGATCCATTGATAATAACTAAGAACCAAGCCCCCGAAATGCAAGCTTTAATCCACTTACACCATTTCTTGTCAAAGCCCATTTTTTGAAGGACTTGAAAAATGAAGTTCCAACAAACTCTATCATAGGCCTTTTGCATGTCTAGCTTGATGACAAAATTAGAGGAATTATTATTCTTGATGGATTGGAGAACTTCATGAGCTACCATTGCACCCTCCATTATTTCTCTACTAGGGACAAAGCCACCTTTCTTAGGAGACATTATGGATGGAAGAAGTTTTTGAACTCATAGATAGATGGCTTTAGTAATAATTTTATAAGTCAGGTTACAGAGAGAGATGATGCTTAATTTATTAGTGTACCCCCTTGAAGTATTACAATTTTCTATTTAACTTACCAATACCTTCGTGTGTCCTATCAATCATAACACTTTCATTTATGAGTGGATCTTTCATGAGACCTTCCTACCATTGAATGATCCTGTCAGGTATACACCTCTATTGGCAATATGATATGCACTTTGTTTTGCTTCCCTATGAACATGGGTGATGATGACCCTTTCAAATGTATCCAATATTCTCAAAATTTCTCTTGTTGTATTTTCAATGGTCCATGTCATTTTCCTTTTCTTATTCAAAATATCTATTCTATTTTTAGAATCCCCTTCAAACCAAAAAGAAGTACATTTGGCTTTTTTTTGCAAGCTTAACCACTTGAAGGGCCCCACAGTAAATGACTAGTTTGCATTACAAGTGGACAGTCTACTACATTAACATAGTTGCTACCTAGATCTTTGAAAACCACCCCAACCCCCCCCCCCCCCCCCCCCGCTCTCTCTCTCTCTCTCTCTCTCTCTCTCTCTCTCTCTCTCTCTCTCTCTCTCTCTCTCTCTCTCTCTCTCTCTCTCTCTCTCCCCCCCCCCCCCCCCCCCAACACACACACACACACACAAACCTTATTAATTTCAATATTGAATTATGAGAGGATTGCAACTCTATGATTATAGTTGTCCAAGTCTATCATAGTTTTCTTTATTTGCATGTAACATTCTCCCTAATTTTCTTCATGGCTATCTCTGAACAGTCGACCATTTCTCTCCTTTAATAAGTACCAACAAATGTATAATTTTCCACACCATTTTTTGTGTTCTCATTCTTAGTTGGGTAGGTTCATTGAATAATAAAATCTTACAAACTTTCTCGAAAGAGCCAATTGAGATTCTATCCTGCAAGACAATGATTCTAGACTTCCCAAGCATAGTTACATAAAGAAATATAGATAAAAGAAAAATTCCTAATGTCTTTTACAAGGAAAACATCTATTCACCATGTTCAAACCTCTTTTGTAGAGGTTATCTAGGGTAAGGATTTTTTTTTGGACAATAATACAGTAGAAAATACCAATTATAGGAGTTATACCTTTTATCCAGCATGACACCCAAAAAGGACTTTCCTCAATGGGTGTAATCAAGAATAGACCAGAGGCCACAGAGTAGACCCCATTTGGGTTATTAACTTAAATAACTCTATCCTCTTTCTCTCCAATTCTCTATTCAAAGAAACCTGAATTAAATAAAGACCAACATGAGTCTTCTCTGAATTGACCTAATTACCATTTATCCAATAATCAGCAACCTTTTCCCCATTTATTCTTTTAAAATAGTCAATGATCCTTAGATCCTATAGTTTACTAGCAATGTAAAAATTAATTAACTACCATTCTTCCCTTAATCTAATTTTCCTCCCATTACCCAACTTCCATATAGCACACTTATTGCCAATAAACTTGCAATCTTGAATTGATCTCCAGATATAAGGGCCTCCTTCAATGTTAGAGACATTTAAAAAATATTCTAGCGATGGGTAAGTAGTGAGATAATTTCTTCTAAGGATAAGGTTCCACTCCTTCTCCTCACAATAGATTCTCCAAATTTGTTTAGCAAGAAGAGCCCTATTTATATTTTTAATCGATCTTAGACCTAGAGCCCCTTTCCTCTTAGGTATTCAAATATTGTCCCAAGTGATAAGAATCATCCTTTTCTACTCTTCCACCCCTGAGAACAGTAAATTCTTTTGAATTTTTTGATTTACTCAGCATTATTAATTGGGATCTTGAGTAGACTAAGCACATAGGTGGGAAGGTTCTAAAGGTTTCTCTTTAGAAGAGTTACCTTCCTACCCTAACTCAACATATTACCTTTCCATCCTACAAGCTTACAAGAAAATTTTTGCAATAGACTTTTCCAAAAGGAATCTAGAGGTTTTGAACAAAGAGGGAGACAAAAATAAACAGATGTAAATCTAGATATGGGACAACCAAGTATCTAGGATATCTTATCTTGCCTTTCCTAAGGAATATTAAGAAAGAACAAAGAGCTCTTATCCTAGTTGATTAATTAACTAGTCACTAAAGAGTAGATGATTAATGTTATTTTCAGACTTTTAGCCTCCTTGGTTGAAGCCTCACCCATAATAATGTTGTCGTCCACAAATTGTT